>JARQTI010000419.1:209702-334051 GCA_030142655.1 Trachelus tabidus | reverse complement strand
TGACTACTCTTATATAACTACTCGAATAAATATGCTCGACCCGACCAAGGAAATAGGAAAAGTAAAACAAGCACAATAGAAAATGAGAGGGAAGAGAGTGATACGAGAAGGTAGAAAGGAAGATAGAAATAAAGAAATCAAAAAGTAGAAAAGTAAGGAAAAGTGATATAAAAGTAGAGAAGAAACAACGAAAGAGATAAGTGAGATTGTAAAGAATGAAGGATAAAGAAATAAATATAGAAAAAAAAGAAAGTTGGAAATGGATGAGAAGGGTTTTTCCAAGAGACCAGTATAGGAGACCGGCTCGCGGAAGAATGAGCGCTCCGAGTCCGGGCGCTGCCTTCGGCGCTCCCCCCACTCCTCCCCACCCACCGAGACCTGCTCGACGAAGTTGCGCGGACACAATTTTGGGCAACTTTCAGCACTTTCAAATATTCTTGGCCAGGATTTCTGATGTCTAAGTCTTAATATCTAAGAGAAAATAATATTTTACTTGTTATTTAAAGATGTTTTAATAAAATAAAGAACAAATTGCGGAGCAAAAGGGATGAAAATTGAGAGCAATTAATTCATTAAGAAATTTGTATGAAAAAGGTACGAAGATGGAAAGACTAGCAAACATTGGCTTTTCTATTTCACAACATATCGCATTTAGCGACGTTGATTGGTAGTAGGGTAATATGATAATGAACAATTATTCAACAACTACGCAACTGAGATTTAATTTAAGACTTTAAAATTAATTCTAATTCTAGATATTTACCATTAAGGTTAGATTCTCTGGATAAGTGGAAAGTGAAATAAATGAAGACTGGTAATTGAGAAATGATGGACTGAGAGATGTTAGTGTTACGAATACATAGAGGGTTATGAAATTTCATGATGTTCCTCTAATCCCAGCCGTTTCCGATATTGCAGAATCCCAAAATTATCATTTTCTTCGTTGGGTATCCCAAATGCTGGGGTCTAGATATAAGAATAGTAGTTTGAGTTAGTATTAAGTACAAAAATTATTTTATAGGCAAGATTCGTTTCTTTATTACAATAGGTTGATCTTGTACAAATTAATTATAGCCTTAAAATTACAACAAGTCAAGTTCCTCATTCTCTGAAAGAATTCATGATATCGATATGTATTCTATTATCAGGGCTATTCCGAAACATGTTACAGTGGCGAATTGAAAAATTGTACCCGATTTTTTTTACAATCTCTTTTCACAGTGTCGAATATGTGGGTTATGTGTCTGATGCGTATATGCATTATGATGGTGCAATTTGATACGGTACAATGATAACGAATCCATACGCACGCAGCGATGTCTACCGAAATTCCATGGTAAACGTATTCTTTAACTATTCCGTTATTGCAATAAAAAAAGAACATTCACGATTGACACATAGGTAGGCCTAAAGTTAGGGTTGTTAAAAAAATATTTTTAAAATAACGTCACGCACAAAAAACATCTTCAGCAAAACGCTTTTGCTGTCTTGGCCTTTTGTCGGGCCATGCTCCTCCAATTTCGCATGGCATTTTACTACATGGAACATCCTCACGTCAATTCCAATCGCCTCGACTACGAGTAGAGAATAATACAATAAATGATTGCAAATCGCCTGAGGCATGGCGGCTGCCTTCAATAAACCCAAAGCATCAAATCATTGCTAGCTTGTCGAAGACCATACAAATAAAAGACATCGAAGTTGACTCCCAATTTTATAGTTTGCAATTACGAAAGTGAATCAGTTGCGCGGGATTTTTCAATAGTTTACGTCGTCATAAATTAACATTAAATAAAAACGTTAAAAAGAATATTAACGCTCTCAACGTGCACCGTGCTTCGACACCGACCGAAAGTTTCATTGCCAACTTTGATGCTCGTACCTGATACAATTCATTAAATTAAACTGTACAATCGTCTTATGTCATTCTAATATAGAATAAATTATCTAGATTCAATTGTATCCGCGATTAAAATTGTCGCGCTCTGAAATTTCAGGTAGGGAGGCACGGACGAATCTTTTTTTTTTATTCTCCTTTCCTATCCTTCCTTACCATTTAAAATAATATTACATCAGGGATGACACTTTGATTGATTTTATATCCTCGTGATAAAACGTAAAATAATCGCACCCTGTATAATCGCATCGTCTCTTATCACCTAACGGCGTTTCTGCTGACATATCGCAAACAACAATTGCGATTACGTCGGCTGGGTTGTCCTTATCAAAACAGGAACATAAGTGGTACAAAAAATTTTTTCTTCCTCTCCTCTTTTCTTTAACGAAATTTCTATGTATACAAAAAAATGCGCTTTATTACCTCATCTAGTTAAGCTGCCGCTACGCATTTATTCGACGGAAATTAATTAACGTGGGAATGAAGAGCATTAATTAAGAGACGACTTACATGTAATAATTACAACGAAAGAAAAGCGTTAGAATCCCGTCCACGCGAATTCGTAAAACTTACTAGTCAGCCCAACGGAGAAATGCATTGCTTTACATATATGGCATTAGGTTATTGGCAGTTTCAATCGATCCACCTAATTATCATTTTCCTTTGTTCTATCGCCGTTCAGTAACACGCAAGAGTCTAGCGACGTGGAATTCGTCGTCTTCAAGTATAACAAGCAAATAATGACTGGAATATTATTGGTTTTCAAGATGATCCAGATAATTAGAATTTATACAATTAGTACAAAGTTACTCGCATTAATAACTGGCAGTCTTATTGATAAAAACTCAATATAAAATTTACTGTCAAACGTGTATCAATCAGCACTGTGTGTTCGGCTGCGCCGTACAAAGCTAAGCGACTGATCGACGGAAGAACGAAGTTGAAAATGATTGATAAGATGAATGGAAGAATAATAATGATGATGGAGTCATTGATAACGATAATTACAATGTCAAGGAACAATGTCAGTTCACCACAGTTTCTCCGATAGATTGTTTTTCCCATAAAAAATGACAGATAATTAACATTGCGATTATTATGATACAAGAAGTCATAGTACTTCGTCGTCATCGTATAAACATTATTATCATCACAGTAAAAATATTTTATATTCATCTTTAACTATTTAACTTGTGCTTAATACGGGACGTTAGAGCTCTCTCGACGTGCTCCGTTGGCCGTCCACGTTTTTTCCTCTTTTTCTTGTTTTTCATTTTTTTTTTAAATCATAATCATCTTCCTCATCTTCTCGCGACTTACCAAGCTCGTCTATTGCCGCTAGCTTTAATTTTATTTTTCATTTACTTAAGCTAAGCTACACGTCGTGTCTCTCTTTCTCTCTTCATATTTGTTATGTATCAATCGTCATTAAGTAGTTGATCGGTTCAGTTTACACGTAGCCAAAATAATCATCGGTTAGTGATTAGTAAAAATACATAAACATACCTATGTGTATACTCTTACGATGGAAATATAGTTGTAGGATAACACTTACGCTTAAACAATATATTATTAAATAATAGTCATTGGTCTATCGACGTGATCATGATTCCATTCTGTTCGAATCATCCTTCTGTTCTTTGCATCTCTTTTTCTTCCTTCATTCCCTTAAGCCCATCAAGAAAACAAAGTTATCTTCTGTTCTACATTTTTTCTCATATCTCGATTCATATTCCATTTTTAAAACCATAGCTGAGAATCCTTTTGCGCTAAATTCTTTTTAAATACATTGCGGAATTCCTTTAAAACTGCATTGTAATAGAAAATTAATAATAGTTGTAATAAAAGTAACGAGAGTATATGCATGGTCCACGATGCGCAATGGCGATTTGGTTCAGAGTAAAAGCGAAGCCACAAACCAAGCTCGCCCTTAGACAATATTACATAATGGAAATAATAGCGATTTGGACAGGACGAAGTGCGAACTAAATAGGAATGACAGTACTCTCCGTATAACTGACGTACGCAACGAAACGTGAAAAAGAAACAGCAGAATCCTCACTGATACCTGGTTGATTAAGTACGTCGGTAGCTAAGAAGATCCCTCCCGTACGTCGCTTTACTTAAATTTCTTTGCGTTCGATCCGTTAGTTACTTGGATATTCCGGTAGAGGAAAATCGCGACGCGGTATTACCGTGGAAATATCTGTACACCGTTGACGAGTCGTTTACATGAAGTTGTAGCTTTACAAATTATCCTAGTAATCGTATTATCGTTAATGTCAGTCCCTTAAACGTTAGCTGCCTGTGCAGACTGCCTTTGCCTAGCTATTATTCGCGGGAATATTCAATAATATATATCTATGTACAAAATTGCATACTTCTTATCAACATTCACTCGTCCGGGGAGCACGAACACGATCACATTTAGTAAGTTCACATTATTGGCGCTTTCGACCGTTTGTCACACTGAGGTCTGCGTGATGCCGTTTCCGGATAGCCATATCCGTCCATTGTTGCTCTTCTGCTCGTTGATCTCGTATTCGGAGTCGTCGATCTCGCAGAGATTGGTCGAGAGATCGCTGTTGCTGGTACCGCCACCCAACAGAGAATTTCGCTCCTCGAGGGTGGTGATAACAGAGCCGATCTCGTCGACGTCATCGCCCTTGTGGCATCGGTTGCGCCTACTACTTGGAAAACCATAAGGCACTACGTCATCTTCTTCGTCGGATTCCAGGGTACTCAGGTGCCCGTTAAGCGGATTCGTCTCGTTCTCCGTATCCGTGTGGATATTGTAATGCGGCAGATAAGAGTTTGGATGCCGTAGATAACTATCCGAGTCCTTGTACTTGTACTCGCCCTCACCGCCGCTATCCAATGGATTGAGCCGTTGCGTTTCCGCGCAGTGATGATAATGCTCCGAGAATTCCGTTCCGCACTCCGAGTCGTCCACGTATTCGGATTCTTGGTCCTCGTTTAGAGTCTCTATGTCTCGGGTAGGGTCTATTGGACCGTGCACTGTGAAATAAATTTTTACATTCAAAGCAATCTGATCAAAGTTATTCAGTCGGTGAGAATGATCACTGATTAATATTAATAACCAAAATTAATTATAGCCTGAGTACTATTGTCTAAATAAGAATAAAGATTTACGTCTTGAGCAAACGTAGTTTTTAGACATTCCATTATTGTTCCAGAAGGAATTTATATTTAAAATCACAGCTGTCTCGAGAGCAATAGGGGAGCATCAACGAGTGCTCCAGAAAACAAAACACGAAAAGCAAAAAGATTAACTTACTTGATGGTAACTGATGAGTGTTGGACTCGTTGCTCTCATTGCTGTGGAAGCTGGATGAGTCGGGAACTTCGCTGCCAGGAACCTCCGTGATGTTAGGTAAGGGGTTCTGACTTGGCCTGACCCAGTCTGAACAGTCCCAGTGATACCCTAAAAGCATTGCAGACAACAACTGTACTCAGACACATTGCATGCGACAATTGCAGTGCCGCGTCGCATAGTAGTGACGTGGAGGATTATAGGAAGAAGCAAATGGATGGTAGAGGAAAAAGAAACTATAATTAGGAAATGAAAATAACAGCAGGATACGAATAGATAAGAGGCACAAGAGAGCCAAAGCGACCCGAGGTCATCCATTTGTAAAATTCAATCAGTGCTTTAGTTTCATGTCACTTATTTATGTACTATTCATTCGACTTACCGCCAACGATGCGAGGATCATCCTCGATGGATGACAAAGAAGCAATGGAGGTACCACCAGCATGAGGTCCCCGTCGTGTACTTAATAGTAGTCCTCCAGTGGTCAGCTCCGGTACCACTGGACTCGCTCGTTTCAGGTCTGTTAGTAAAACACGCAATCACACCGTTTGTTAATTTGGCACACTGCAGTTGCAATATGTGAGCAGGATCATACATATGTACATACCGTGAACAGACATATGGATTTTACAGTATGTAGGTGAGGGATGGAATACAAATTAGGTACGGTAAAAGACACAAGCAATTTATAGAAACAATATGGATTCGTCATGCGGCAAGAAGCAAATGAAAGTAAAGAAAAGAAGCGGCTAGCAGTGCACTTACCATTTTTTATTTTTGTGGTATCTGTGATGAAGGAGGCCAGCTGCATCTGCTCCTGCCACGTGGGCTTGTGAAGACTATCCGTGTCGCTTCCGGTGGCATTTCCACCGACTGGATTAGCAAGTGTTAGGGCGGGAGGTGGTACAGGGGTACTTCGATTAAGATTGCGCAGATAATCTGGCGGGAAGTTCTCCAACTCGTCGCCAGCACTTCCGTAGCTGCGCAGTGTGTCGAGGTTATTCAGCGCCACGGCCGCAGAATTACTGTACGAGGCTGACTCGTTGTTAGAACTTGGGGTGTAGGATGCGGGACGGGGAGGACATTGGGGAGGTTCTCTCTGAAAAAAAAGATCACACGAAAACCTTAAAACTCAAAAAACACACCTTGCCAATTAAGGATAAATATGTACTGTATATAAAACGATCATCAGCCAGTTGCAAAAAAAAGGGACAATGCGACAAATCTAGGAATCACTCAAAGGATCTACTAGGTATTGTAGATCCTTCATATGAAGTTAGAGAAAACGTGCTTTCAAAAAAAAAAGGGAAGACAATAAAATAGAGAAAGACAAAGTAACACGAAAAATATACTATTAAAGTAATAAATTCAAAAGGAAAGATATTACTTTGAGTTACTTTATGTGTACTGTACAATTACCTGTATTACTTCCAAGTTGCTCAGTTTCGAACTGCGCTTGAACTCGTGTTCGTGTGGTCTTGCTGAGTTCAGAACAATCTGCTTCCTGGTCTCGTTGTTGATGTTGTTGGCACGCGCCCTGATCCTCTTCATGCGTATGCGTCGGTATGCCACGAAGATGATGATGAGGAATAGGTTGACAATGGCTGCTATCCCAATCCACATCAGTTGTTCCCAAGTGATGTTGAAATGGCTTGATATTATTGGAGTGGAGAACGCAGGATTTCCACAATTCAACCCAGTCATATTAGGTGGACAGATGCACCTGTAGGTTCCTATTTCATTAATGCATGTTCCACCATTGGTGCAAGGATTAGCATCACACTCGTTGACGTCAGTCTCGCACCACTCCCCTATGAAACCCTGACACTTGCATATTGGTCCGTTGTTACCCTCTTCGCAGACTCCACCGTGTATGCAAGGATTTGGACTGCAATAACGTCCCAATTCACAACGTTTCCCACTGAGACTAGGACCGGCACATTCGCAGGTGTAATCACCACCTCCTGGAACGATCTTGCACCTGCCACCGTATAGACAGGGCGATGAGGCACAAGGATCAGTATCCAGCTCACATGCTAGCCCCGTGAATCTCTCGTGACACTGGCATTCATAACTGTCACCACCTGAGTCCTTGCAGGTACCACCATTTTGACATGGTTGGGAACCACATATACCGGGTGGCACAAGGATAGTTGCTGTATCGCAACTGAATTCGACGTTTGTGAAACGCTTGAGGACTGCAACGCTACTAGCGCCACTCATGTGTAGTGGTACTGATACCCTGGCAACTCTGACGTCGTCCATGCATCCAATGAAACCACGTTGAATATCTTCGAATCCCAGGACAGATGGATGCTGCTTGACCTCTGCACCCAGGTAAAAATCATCAGCTTGTAGACTTAGGATATCATTCACACCCGGTGCTGAACCATGGGCTACGTGTTTTCCATCAACTGTTACTCGCGCGCTATTACTTTCGCGTTCAAGTTGAATTTCATGCCATTGACCGTCACTGACGTAGACGCTGCTGACCCTGACAAGACCTTCGCCACTTCCAAGATCGAATCTGTACTGTACTACACCGTTCACTACCTCCAGGACATTGTAGTCGATTTTTCCAGCGGCGTACATGAGGTTCCCCGTGGGCTGCATGCTCCTGATCCTGAGGGACAGACTTAGACGATCTTCGATAGTTTGTCTGAGGAGGGCTTTGTCAATCCTGTAACGGGCGTAGCTCTTGCCGCTGAAGGATATCGGGTTCCTGGGGATGTAACAGGACTTGTCGTGACACTTGGATATGTCTATGTCACAAGTCTGACCGGCAAATCCTTCAGGACATTGACAGGAGTATCCTTGAACCGATGAGTCAGGAACGCAGACCTTGAACAAAGGACAGGGATCTCTGGCACATTCGTTCACCACAATTTCACAGTGGCTTCCGGCATAGCCTTCCTTGCAGCTACAATCCATCTTGTGTTTATGACGTGGGGACACGTAGCTCATTACGTCCGTAGCTATTGGCGTTATCTGATTAGGATCCAAGATGATCTTGTCGTGACAATCACCATAAACGCAGTATCCTTTGTTACACTTGAACCTGACGATCTCTTCGACAACGAGTTTCGTCGACTCTTCCAGTTCCTCTATGTGCTGATTCAACGCCTCCCGGATGCTTTCGGATGAATGAAAACCCAAGGGAGATATCACAGTCTGTGGCTTCCTAACGGCGAAGAGGACGTCCAGGTCGTTGTGAACTGCTTGCCTGATCCCACGGGATTTGATGATATTAGCTTCGTCCGATGACGCTTGTACGCTGATCAGGATAACGTCTTTGAGACGACAATCCATGGCGTTTCGTACAGTTCTCAGGAAGCCCTTGCGGTGACTCAGGATGAAGTCTTCAGGACTGACCTCACGGAATCTCACTATCACCGAGTTCTCCAGCATCTTATCAGAAACTAGATCCACGTTCACTGTCACTATTGAAAATGAATGGAACTTTCCATCTGTCACACTTATGTTCACCCTGTACTCTCCTACGTCGAGTCTTGGCAGTGCTATCAAGGTACCGTCCAGTTTGTCAATTTGGAACAGGTCGGTGTTCGGATATGGTGATGAAGGTACGAGACTAAAGTGAAGTGTATCATATTGATCCTGATCAGTAGCGTGTACCCTGCCAACGATACCGCCAGGATATTCATCCAAGTAGGAGTTTACGATAACCTCCAATGGCGTGATGACAGGAGGATATTGGGATTCTTCGATGACCTTGATGACGACCCAGGCATCAGAATAAAGTGGAGGACTTCCGTTGTCGAAGACTCTGATGTGAAGAACATACTTGTCTCTTACTCTGTTGTTGAACTTTGTTGCTGTGCGCAGGGTGCCATCTTGTTCCAAACGGAAAGCGTCCCCTTCGTTTCCTGAACGGAAGTCAAAGGTATATGGATCGGCGTTTGGCACTGTATCCGCGTCGGTGACAATAAATTGCAGAACAACGTGACCGAGCGGTTTGTCTTCTTGTACTACGGCTGTGTAGTTCGGTTGTGAGAACAATGGCGGATTGTCATTGGCGTCAAGAACCTCGATGTTGACCATTACGAAGTTTGAGAGCATCGGTATTCCACTGTCGCGGGCATGAACCTCCAGCACGTAGTTGGATATCTGTATGAAAAAAGAGTCATTGCATATAAGAGGAAACAAGTATTAGGCACAATCTAGTATTCAATGTACTAAAAGTATCAAACTATAAAATACCGTTTCTCGATCCAGAGATGCGAGGACAGTTATCACACCAGTCTTCTCGTCGATTAAAAATTGCTTCTGTCTGTCACCTCGTTCAATGTAATACGAGACATTCCCATTTTCTGCGCTATCCAAATCATTTGCAAACACCTGAAACAATCGATAAATATGTCCATTGGTTCAAAGAGAAATTGACTGTCGTGTTAATTGAAGAGACAAAAAATATATACCTGTGTAACTTTCTCTCCAACTTTGGCATCCTCTCGTATTGAGGTTCTGTAAGAGACTTCACTGAAAATAGGTGCATTGTCGTTACTGTCAGTGACAGTAATATTGACAGTAGCATGATTGCTCAAAGGTGGTACACCACCGTCAATGGCTTGAATAGTCAAGAAGTAGTCACGAGCTCGCTCGTAGTCCAATTGCTCAGAGATGGTAATTGCTCCAGTTTGGGTATCAATTTCAAATTTTTTATGTTCATTTCCACCAACAATGGAGTAGTAGACGTCAGCATTGACACCAGTATCTTTAGAAGTGGCCAGGACTCTTGCGACTTCCGTTCCAACTGCGTCGATTTCCGGTACGCTTGCGAAGTAGAACTTAGAAGCGAACTCTGGTGGGTTATCATTTATATCTTGAACGTTCACTATGAGGGACGCGACACTGAACAATTGTGGAGTACCCTGATCCAGGGCTTGGATAGTAACGTTGTACATGGCCTTCGTTTCGCGATCCAGTGGCTTAGCCAGAGTGACAATTCCACTATCAGGTGCAATCAGGAAGTGACCGTCGGCAGAATCAATAAACTCGTACTTCACCTTCCGGTTGATACCAATGTCATTATCCGTAGCGTGTACTTTGGTAACCAGAGTTCCCACTTCCACATCCTCTGGTAGTGTTGTACTGTACGATTGCATCGTGAACTTTGGTGCATTATCATTCAGATCAGATACTAAAATTTCCAACTGCGATGAACATTCCCAGCTGGGCTTATCTCTGTCTTGAACGTGAGCAGTCAGTGAGTACTTGGCTTGAGTCTCTCTGTCCAGTTGACCAACTGTTTTGAGTATTCCTGTCTCTTTGTCAAGAGAGAATTTATCATTGTTATCACCGGTCAAATAAAAACGAAGTTTGGCGTTGGGTTCGTCGTCATAGTCAGTAGCTAGAACAGTTAGGACGTACGTTCCAGGATGTGAACCTTCTGACAGTATCTCTCGATATCGGTACCTCAGACAATATGGAGGATTGTCATTGACATCTAGCACCTTGATAGTGACCTTGGTATCGAACACATATTTTCCATCAGTGCCCACGACTAATAAGTCATACTGATCGGTGGTCTCACGATCTAAACTCTTGGAGACGTAGACTTCACCGGTTGATCTGATCTGGAATTGTGATCTTGGATCTCCAGATGTGATATAAAACTCTACTGGAGTATTCAGATCGGTATCCTTATCAACGGTAACCAATTTGACAACCACGGTACCAGGTAACGCGTCCTCGTTAACAATTGCGTCGTACTGTTCATCAACGAATGCGGGTGGATTATCGTTATAGTCCTTGAGCTTAACGTGAACCGACGTCCTGGCAAAATGCTTAGACTTGCCATTATCAGTGGCGACAACTTGAAATTTATATTCACCCCGTTTCTCTTTATCCAATTGTATCAACGTTGAAATCCAACCGGTGTACGCATCCACAGTGAATACATTAGCAAGATCACCAATGTCTGAACCAAATGAGTAACGCACTTCGCCATTGCTGCCCAAATCATTGTCGTGAGCTATCACTTTTAATATTGAAGTACCTTCATCGATATTCTCTGCCAAATTAATCATATATGGATTGCTCTCGAATTTCGGTGGATGATCATTGTCATCCAGCACATGTAATGATATTTCAGCCAGCGCCGTTAATGGAGGACTTGAGTCTGTCTCTGCTAAGACTCCAATCAGATGATTGTCTTTCAGTTCACGATCAAGAGGCTCAGCCAAGGTTATATAACCGTGGGAATCGATGAGGAATTGCGAAGAATCTTCACTACCCGATATTATACGATAAGTTACACTACTATTGGTGACTGTTTTCAGTCGTGTGATAGGAGTACCAACTGGGGAAGCTTCAGACATAAAGAACTTATCTTCTATCTTTTCAAAAAGCGGTGGAATGTTGTGTGGACCCATTATATAGACACTGAGAGGTACGTCGGAATGATGTGGTACAGGACTCTTATCTTCGGCACGAATGAACAGTTGAAACAGTTGATTCTCTGAAAAAGTATCAGATCATTAATCAGATGTTCCGGTGCAATGCAACGAAGTAAGTACTTCCGGTGAAAATGACTTACCCCAAAGTTGAGCACTCTTCTGGAGGAACAGAGCACCGGTATCAGGGTTGATACCGAACAGTTCCTTAGCCTCAGAATTGCGTGGTTCGTATATCGAATATTGAATCCTAGCAGCGTCATCCTCGTCGGCATCCTGAGCTTTGACCTTCATGAAAACAGTCTTGAGCGACATGTTCCCATAGATCGTTGCTTTGTACTCTCTTAGGAGGAAGACTGGAGCGTTATCGTTCTCATCGCCCACTTTCACTCTTATCATAACAAATCCAGATTTACCGCCACCGTCAGTAGCCATAACCGGTATTTCGTAAAGCTTATGTTCTTCACGATCAAGCTTTTTCCTGGTGACGATCTCACCGGTCAATCTATTGATGTCAAAGGTCTCCCTCATCAGATCAGAAGGTATGGAATACACAACTGTTCCGTAATCACCAAAATCTTCATCGACAGCAACGACACTGGTTACCAGTCTCCCTGGTAACTGATTTTCCAAAACGGTCACCTCAACCAGAGGATTAGGAAACTTAGGGTTGTGCCTATTAGCAGGAAGGATCTCGATTTTGACCCTGGCAAAACTTGTGTATACTCCATCGGTCACGGATACGTTCAGCATCGTTAGTTTTTGATCTCCAAAATTTTGCATATTGATCAACGATATGATTCCAGTTGACTGATCTATGTTGTAGGTCTGCTGATCGTTACCACCCACTATCGTATACGTTAGCTTTTCGTCAACGTAATCTGGATCACTTGCTGATACAACCGTCACGAATTGACCACGTTCTGCGTGTTCTGACAAAGAACAAGTATAGGAGGGTTGTTCAAATTTCGGCGGATTGTCATTCATGTCGATGACTGATACCCAGACGTGAGCAGTGCTTGATAAACTCGGTACACCGCGATCCATAGCTATCACAGTGAAGTGATGAGAATCGTATGCTTCGTGATCTAGAGATCTTTTAAGGTATATTATACCCTCTTCAGGATCTATGTGAAATAGATCATTGCTGTTGTGCGTATCGTTCTGTATTGCGTATCGAACCTTTTGATTGATTCCTAAAAAAGAAAATACAATTGTAAAAATTAGACAGTCAGTATTGATCCATCAGGATTTATTGATCCTAATTGTATAACGAATTTTATTCATTGAAATTAAACTCACCGGTATCGTTATCTCTGGAACTGACTTTGAGAATGGATGTTCCAAATGGCGCTGCTTCTGACACGGATATGTTGTACGAATCTTGACTGAACTCTGGTGGACAGTCGTTCACGTCCAGGACCAGGATGCTGACAAGGACCTCAGCGTATACACCGGAAACGCTGTCCGTAGCGCGTACCGTCAATTCGTATTGCTTCTTTTGCTCATAATCCAGCTCATCCACCACATAGATTACACCTAATTTATCGAAGAGAAGGTTGTAGGACCCGAAAGCACTATCTAACCGAGCATCTGCGAATCCGAGGGTCCTGATATTTTATTATGAAATTATATTATTTTTTCAAAAGGGGGTAATAACTTTGTATGAAAGTTTTTTGAAATTTTAGACCTTCGGATTCGTAGATACCTAGACACTAATGAATGCAGCCATGTAATATATCTATTTATGTACAAACAACGTCACGGATATACAATGAGTATGTATACTGTATGTACTATATATGGGTGGGAGCAATTTGTCAAAACAGTAAATTTAATTTTTCATAAAATTATTATACGGCAGAACGCAGCATATTTATTGATAATAATCACGTGACGTTTTATTAATGAAATTCTAGTGATTGATCATTGTTGTCGACACGCTCATACTGTTGCAAAACTGTACGGGTGACGTTACATTTGCTAAATTAATTTTAACCATATTTTAGGCAAAGAATAGGATGCAACATGCACTCGTGACAAAGCCAATGCGCCAGGACGAAAAGCCAGGCGAATAATGAGATTCGATTTAATTATGATTTTGATGTCATTTAGAATTTTGCTCTAAGCAAATTTGATTTTTTTTTATAATGCCTCGTACTGCCGTCAAAGTAGAGCAATTTTTTGTATTCTTCACTAAATAGACTCCTATGGTTTGCTAGCTATAAAATGTGGGATTTATGGTTCCTGTTAGTATCGGACAGAAATTCTAAGGCTGGGGAGTGAAGTGCATGATGTAAAAATGCATCTGATGCAGTTCTTTACTTGCAGTACAGAACGTGCCACCATAACGAATTGTTAATGTTACGGAAGAGAGAAGGAAAGAATGCATTTATTGCATGCAATAATTTGTACGTCAAGCAGCGATTGGAAGTGCAATTAAATTTTTGTGATAAACAACTCAAGCGTATTTTTTTATCACAAAATTTAGGCTACATCGAGGGATGATTTTCAAAATTAAAATCATGATTGTCCAAATGAATTCTAAGCCAGGTGTGTGCGAAAGTGTAGGTAACCTATGCATGCGTATAATATTTATAATAAACAGGTGCTGTAGTGAAAAAAAAATTAGTGAAAATCAAGCGAGTGCCAATGTAATAAAAAAAATCAAGACTGAATATTGTGTAGGATATTTTTTTTAATCAGGTAAAAATAAATTACTCGTGGAAAGAGATTGCAAGGTATGGTCTATTGTAATAAAATTCTTTCTTGCACCAGGACATTCAATTGCAGGAGTGCATAGCTAAAGTAAACAGCAAGGATGCAGCAGAGCGGAGTGCAGAACAACAGCGACACAATAGCAGGCCGATAGTACTAGTTCTTTTTTTGTTTTATACTCACAAGGACCATTGTTACTGTCGGGTGCTGCGAAACAGGTAGATACAACAAATCTTTAATTTCTAGTTATCGATCAAGCATTCTTTAGAAGGACTTTGGGTGGGAAAGATGTGAATTCGAAGAGTATTTTCTAGGACATTTTTCTACGCAGATCCGCTACCGTATTGAAAGAAGAATATGAGGATAGTAATACTTGTACTAATTAGTTGTATTGATTTCAATTAAACCTATTGATCATTCCGAATGCACACCCCCCCCACCGATACTTCAGTAACTGATTAAAGAAAAGGACCTGATAACTGTTTGTTGAAACGATTGAAATTCAAACAAACAGTCATTCAGAGTGAAACGGGTTCCATTGTAGTTTATGAAGCGTCAATAAATTAATAGATACTAATTACAATTTGTATTATGAACGTTCTGACGTTCTGCTTAATTAGTCTGGCTCTTTGATGTGGCATTAATACAGAAAAAGTCCATTTTTGTGTTGACATAATTTTGAAAAATATACAGGAAACTGTGTAAAGCGGCTGACGCGGATCGTTACTATATTTATATTTAAGGTTTAATGAGAGACTTCTTTCACCGAA
This sequence comes from Trachelus tabidus, assembly GCA_030142655.1. Classification (NCBI taxonomy): domain Eukaryota; kingdom Metazoa; phylum Arthropoda; class Insecta; order Hymenoptera; family Cephidae; genus Trachelus; species Trachelus tabidus. The sequence continues at coordinate 318,919 of JARQTI010000419.1, read as the reverse complement.
TAACCAATCAATTAGGTATTTAGATCAAGTAGATGAGGCAAGACTGAGTTCCACAACCGAGTTATATAGTTTTCATACAAGAATACTGGATAATATACGAATTAGGAATGGTTTTGGGGAAATTGTGTTAAAATATATCATTTCTCTACGTATAAAGTACACTTTTCTTTTATGCGCAAATAACACCTGATTCGCCACCATAACACTAACGAAATTTCAGGACACGTTATCACAAAGCCGGACCGGAAGTATATATTTACATACTTGATCATTGAAAAATATATCCAGTCGGACAACACTGAGTGGATTTTCATATGGACAAACAAGAACAGCTTGACAATTTTTTGCTTCAAGAATACAATATCAATCTTGTCCGGCGAGAACGAGGAGGAAATATAAATTTTGTTGAAAATATTAAACGAAACGTGCATCATTTAATTTTGTAGAATTATCCATAAACTCACCGGTGTTGAAGTCCAGGGCGAATTCTTCAAAATCATTTCCTTTCGTGATGCTGTATATCAGTTTCCTTCCTAACGGAGATTCCGCTTGGATCGAAAGAGCCAGTGGCGAATGAACTTCTATACTTTCTAGGACACTGTCGGTGTAGAATTGCTTGTCAAAAACAGGCATCGATCTGTCAATGACTTTTACATTGACAGGTACTTCGATAGAACATGGTGTAATGCCTGTAAATAAAAGTGTAATCAGTGAAAAGTTGATTAATAAAATTCTTTAGTAATATTACACCAGATTGTACTTACCACCGTCATAGGCAGCGATGGTTAATTGATATTCACGATTGTGACCCTCGAGATTTTGTTTCAAAGATATTTCTCCAGTTTTTCTGCAGACCTTGAACAGTTCACCATGTCCTTTTTTGAGTTCATATCGTACCTCGCCGTTATCACCGCTGTCCATGTCGACTGCATGAACCTTAATGAACAAAATGATTGTTTATTTTTGATAACAAGGGTTATAAAAAGAATTAAAATCTCTTGACTCTTACCTTGGTGATAACATCTCCCTTCTGTGCGTCCACAGAGACCACAGCATAATAAGGTAAGTTCACAAACATAGGACAGTTATCATTAATATCCAAAATGGTAATGTTCACGATAACATGAGCGACCCTGGGCTTATCCCTGTCTGGCATATGACTCTTAGCTTCGACTATAAGTTCATAGTTATCACAGATTTCACGATCGAATCGAATGCCAGTGGTTCTAATGGCACCGGAAGTGCTGCCAATTTCGAACATTTCAGTAGGGTTCAGTATCCTGAACACAATGTGTTCATTCAGTGAACTTCCTAGAACGTTCAGAACAACCACGGTCGATATCTTAGTAGAATTTTCGAGTATGGTACCCTCGTAAACACTTTTTTGAAAAACTAATCCAGAATTTTCCGATTTCTCAACGTTCACGTTCACTTGAGCAACACTGGAGTACTTTCCATCCGATACGCGAACATGGAGTAGATAATTTTTCTTCAATCGTTCCGGCGTTTCCACAGTGATGGTTCCGGTTTTGGAATCGATGTCAAAAGTGTGACCTTTATTGCCATCGATGATATCATATCTCAGAGAAGTTCCTTCTGAACTGTCAGGATCATTGGCACTGACCCGAAGCACTGCAACATTCTTATACGTTGGCAGTAGCAACGTAGTGTTGTAATCGTTCTGCAAAAACTTTGGCGGACAGTCATTGACATCGGTGACAGTGATCATGACTTTGGCAGTAGTTTCGGATGACAATTTTGGTTTACCCAAATCCGAGACTTTCACGTGAAAAACAAATTCAGGAATAGTCTCATGGTCGAGTACCATGACAGTCCTGATGGCGCCTGTACTGGAATCAATATGGAAATACTTTCTTGGCAGATCCTCCACAATGTCGTAATGAAGTAACGCATTCAATTCCGAATCAGCGTCTTCGGCTTTGATGACAAGAGGCGTGCTACTATTGGTAAGTACAAGAGAACCGATGCTGGCACCTTCGCTAACCTCGCCATTGTAAACAGCCTGAAGGAATCTGGGTGGGTTATCATTCTTATCAAGAACATGAACAATGACGCTACATTGAGCAATAGCAGCTGCCATATTAGTCGCAGCTACGGTGAGATTGTAAAACTTGGTCTTCTCATAATCCAATTGATTCTTAGTAGTAATGACACCGGTGCTTGGATTTATAAAGAAGGTATCATCCGTATTTCCACTTTTAATCTCAAACTGCAAGGACGACGTGCTCCGTGCTTCAACGTGCTTAACGTAACTTCCGGTCTGTTGATTCTCATATATCTCAGCAGCAAGCTCCTTCTGTATGAACCTCGGTGGTGCGTTATCTGCCATTGTCACCATCACATGAACAGGTACAGTGTTCATCAGAGCTGGTGAACCGTGATCGGAAGCCTTTATCAGTAGTATATACTCGGAAGCAACACCGAGGTCAAGTTCACGTGCGATCCTTATCAGTCCCAAATCAGGATCTATGGTAAAGACGTTACCAACGTTACCGGAAGTGATGGAGTAAGTGATCCTGGAGTTGTCACCGCGATCTCGATCAATAGCGTAAACCTGAACGACCAAAGTACCAACCGGCGAAGTCTCGAAAACTTTGCCTTGGATGATCTCGCTGGTGAACTCGGGCGCGTGGTCGTTGTGATCATGAACCGTGACTATGACTCTGGCGTAATTTCTCTTGGCAGGTGTTCCCTGATCGCGCACCATAACAGTGAGTATGTGTTCCTCAATGGATTCACGATCCAGAGCCTCGTTAAGGGAAACCACTCCAGTGACGGAGTCTATGTGAAAGATCCCAAGCGATGCCTGATTCTCTGCTGCGTGCAGACTGTAAAATACTTTCTTATCTTCGTCCTCGTCGGTCGCATGAAGCTGTAGGATGGTCTCGCCCTTATCGACGTTTTCCGAAATGTCCACGCGATACGTGTGCTCGGTGAACTCTGGCCTGTGATCGTTTATGTCGATTACCGTCACAAAGAGCTGAGTGTGAACCGTGTAAACGCCGTCGCTCACAGCCACAGTGAGATTGTAAAAGTTCTGCGTCTCCCAGTCGACTTTTTTAGCGAGTAACACGTTTCCCTTGTCACGGCCGATGAAAAACTCGTCCCGTTTATCGCCATCTGCAACAAACCATGTTCGCAATGCTGATTGAACTTGCTCAGGTACATACAGATTGAGATTGGTTCGCGGAACTTGCGTTCGCACTTGAAGAGACAGTCCGACTGAGGTACAGAGCGATCTTTGTGTTTGGGATTCAATTATAAAGTTGACAATGGACTCACCTACGATGTCGTACCAAAGAGTGTCGCCGTCCTTGTCGCTGGCTTGGACAAGAGCGACCAGAAAACCTACGTCATCGCTTTCGGTTATCTCCACGCTCTGATTGACGGTCTTGAAGACTGGTGGATTTTCGGATTCCACGGGCGCTTCTATTACTTGAACGGAAACTCGAGTTTGATGACTTCGCTGAGGCTCGCCGCCGTCCGCGGCGCGGATCTAAATAATTATACACAGGTTAGACGTTTTCGGGATCTATTTTATAGTTTCTCGTATCTTACCATAATCTCGTATTCTTGACTGACGTCGAATAATCGCTGGGAATAAACCATACCGGTCGACGGATGAATCTTGAACTTTCCCTTACCGCGACCACCCTTAATGCTGTATTGAATCTTTCCATTGTCCCCGACGTCGTCGTCCTTTGCCAATACCTAATGTTTTAATTATAATTAATAATTTATCACATACATATAAAGTCCACGAGTTATCATGGTCTTAATTGAGAGTTATCGAAACACCTAAATCTAGTATTGCCTTGATTAAATGATTTTATGGTGTTTTTGATTTTTCTTTTTTAACACTTTTTTTTCACTGACATACCAAATTACAAATGGCGTGATATACTAGTATTACGGTATATAGGACACTTACTGGTATATAGGCGAGAGAGGAAAAGAGAGAGAGAGAGAGAGAGAAGGAGAGACTAGCTAGTAAGTATAAGGGAGTCCAAAGTTCACTCGTACTTTTTCGCCAGTGAAATTTATCATGAGCACCCGATAACTTCGACGACGGCGAACGAAGGATGATTTATCGTCCGAATGAATTGCACAAATTGGAAAGATGGGGAATCGTAAAGGTCCGCGCGATTACGTAATGCAAAATTAGAAGATGGGTCAAAGGTCGAAGCTTATTAAAATTTTTACATACCCGACATACGACAGGTATATTTAATGTAAAGCGGTATTAAATTCTTGATTTTTCTTTTCTCTTCTTTCCCTTCCTCTATCCTTACTTCTCTCGTTATCCTGGCTTTTGACAGTTATCGAATTTTTTTTTCGTATTCCTTTCTCCTCTCTTGACTCTATTATACAATACTTTCTTCTTCCTCAAATCCTACACCAAGTTCCTCCCGTTTGATTTACGATCGATCGATAGCATTTTCAATCGTTGTGTTCATTTCAGGCATCAACATTCTCAGCCGGCATGCGAAACACATAATTATTTTAACGAAATCTGTCATGATTTTTCGAGAATGCAACTTTCTAAGTGTTTATGATCTGTCAAATTTTTTTTATACTAAGCAGCTCTCGATATACTCGCAACTTTTCGCGAATTTTAGGCTCACTGGTTATCAGCATACCTTTTGCGAAAGTCTGCTTAGTGCGCACATGTGAACTGCAGTTCAGGATATACTGGGTAACCGCTATGATCCACTTGGCGTTTTTCTTCGAGTCTAACGTACCGTCTACTACCATAACGGAATTGTGTATGCACTGTCATTAGGGCAGGTACCAACAATTTAAAGTAAAAAAAAATTTGAAAAAATCCCTCTACCGATTCCCTGATCTTTCGAATAACCTCAACAAAAATTTCATTCAGATCCGAGATTTCGATATGGAATAAATACTGTTTTTCACAGATTAATGAGGAATTATTTTTGTGAGCGCAAGAAACAAAGGAAAATTGTGAATGAAAAGAAGAAAAGGAAAATCGAAAAAGAAAGTACACGCAATCTTTGACCAATTTGCGAGGTGGGTGTCTGTGTCCAAAGCGGTTGGATCGTTTGTCACGGATTCGTCCGACAAAGGGAAATAGAAAGAGAATGAGAGAGAGAGAGATGGATACGCCTTCTATCTCTCTCTTACGCACTCACGAACGAAACGGAGTTTCGCTAAATATGTCTAGGACCTTTGTCTGCTGACTGCGGTAATTTTGCAACAGCTAGTTTCTGCAAGTGGCCTATAGACGTTAAGGACATTACCCAGTACATCGTATTTCTGCTGTCTGTATTGTGGTTGAGTAATTATTAATGGTGCAAAATGGAGCATTCTCAGGCGACAGTCTCGTACGACAGCATTTCTAGCGTTACACGTGCCATAAAATACGTAGCATATATATACAACAAGATAACGAAGATATCAAAAGAGACAACGACCAATTTAAAGACTGATAACGAAACGTAAAGACGGTCGAACGAGGAAGCAAAAGAAGGAAATATAAAAATAATATTTTTAGGCACAATGCAGATGCAGTGAACAAATCGAAAAATAATGGTAACCAGCAGGTATGAAAATTGTGTGCAAAAAGTGACCGAGAATGAAATTTAGTTGATAAAATGAAGCAGAGGACGAACGAGAGCTAATCAAAGAAATTATTTATTAATTAGCTAGCCATACGCATGATTCGCCTAACTGAGATAACTGACAAGAGAAATTAGGGCATTAGCACAGAATTCAATATAAGTGATATCGAACGGCGAAGCTTTCGCAATTCGTCAAGGCAACCGGCTATGATTTTTTTTTTATTAATTAAATACGACGAATACGATTTTTTGCGGCTTTTCATTCTTTGATTTTGAATTTTTTTTTCGTTTTTTGCCGTGCCAACCAAGTAACTTTCTTACCCTCAAGAAATGATCTCCTGACAGGGTGTCGGGATTAAATGTCTCCCATGTTCCATTCTCGAGTAACGTATCGACCGAGAGATCGTAATCCCGCGAGCGGTTCCTCATTTTCTGTCGGGAACGAGATGAGATCTTTAAATGTTATCTTTTTTTTCTTGCCTTTTAATTAATCAATTTTTATTAATAATTTTCTTTCTTTATTGTTCATTTGCATTTTCTCAGCGCGGCCATGGCGTGAGGATCGAGAGAGGCTGATGTGCTTTTTTTTATGTTTATTGGAAAATTTAGAGAAATAAAATTGAAATTTTTACCCAAAATAGCGATTTACGAGATAATGACATTTTTCAAATTCCAATATCGTCCAATTCGGGATTTTATCAGCTTCGTTATAACATCCGGAACCTCGCTATATGCCCGGTCTAATTTGTCAAATTGATGTCAGTCGTTATGTTTAATTAGTAGTAAAACAAGTCATAATCAGCTGGTGGATTAACGAGAACGATTATAGAATAATGACAAAGGTGTACGTGATAGCGAAGTGCCGTGAATGGAATTTATATACATACATAATTGTGTATGCGATATTATACATGTGGATTATCATATTGTGCATCGTTAATGAAATGAGAAGTGCCCATTTTTTTTTCTAGCGTTTAAGGGAAGAGGTTGCACTCTCTTTATAAACTGCAAGGGTCGTAATGTGCAAGGGTTATTATTTTGTCACGTGCGCGAACTCATTTACTAAGTCTACCCTATACATGTATGTGTATTATCGAGTTCGATAACCGAAAGCTAAGCAGAGATTTTTTTAACTTTCAAAAAAAGTCAGTTTCCAAATCTACATGATAAAAAATTTAAAAACTCGTACTAAATTTTGAAACGACCACTTTTTTAAGTCGATTTCGATCCAATGCTTAATTATGATAAATAATATTTTTAATGCATAAGGTAGCGTCACGTGGTGAGTAATATAAATTGTTGTTAATAATTTTCATTGGAACAGTTCATAATTTTTTTTTGCAAAATTCGTATAAGGGGCATAGAGCCACGATATGAGGAATTTCCATACAAAGTAAAGGAGGTATTACAAAATTATTCTCACCTGGAGTATCGGCTTGTCCAATGGCGCGGAAGCAGGAATTTGTACAGAGTAGAATTTTTGCTCGAATACCGGAGCGTGATCGTTGATGTCCTCTACCTCCACGACAACCCTGGTAGTCGAGGATAAGGGTGGCCTGCCGTTATCTCTCACCGTGACCTGAAAGCAGAAGCAAAAAAAGGTCGCAAATTAAAAATGCTTTTAATACATCTACTCATGAAATTTAGCCGCAAGGGAATAACTCGTCTCGCGAGAACTTAAATTACACTTATTAACCTGAAAAAGTAGCGAGACTCGAAAAAAAAAATTAAAACTACCCGGAATATGCAGTAATTATACATAACACAATTTCAAAAATTCTTTAACAACCCGTCTTAACCCACGCGTCAAAAATACAATTAACAAATACAACATTTTCCGCTTTTCACGTAATTCGCGAACCGTACATGAAAATTTTATTAAACAAATTTTTTCTCGAATACCAAAAATTAATTAAAATATCCAAACCATATTATTTCAGATACAAAAATTGCAGTATCCCATACGACTAATGGCTGTAGGTAGAGGTACTCGTAGCAATAAAATTTAATATAAATATATAAATATATAAGTGGCAAAACAATCAAACAAACAGGTATATCAATTAGTAGTCACGAATCACCCAAGGGACCTCAAGGGAATCTTAGGAGGCAAGTCAATGTGAGTAAGCATCAAGGCGTATCTCCAGAGAAATAATCCTGTAGAACTTAAGAGAGACGCGTGAATTATTAAGGCAATCACGCAAAGACGGTTTTCATTGAAATCGAACGTAGAGCCTGTAGCTCATTTGCCCGAACCCGTGGATTGGCGCAGGCAAAGCTTTAGCAATTTCCCGACCGAGGTTTGGTTAGTGCAACGGAGAGGGAAGATATCCGGTCTAAGCTGAAAACCGCGACATAAATTTCACGTTCCCCAGAGTCGCTACAGACGAGACGTCACATCCGCAGGTAACGCCTGCAGTAAATTAAGTCGAGCGAATACGGTGTTATCCTTGGGCTTGGCGATAGAGCATAAGAAAGATAGATATCCATTATCAGCCACGAAGATACGGTCACACATGAATGACATTAATTTCGTGGCTAAATAAGCTTCAAAAAAAGTCCGATCGACGAAACCGGAAAATAAAATAAATTTTTCCGGCGTTTCACTAATTGGAATATAAAAAATCGTTATCGGGTCACCAACCTAACCTACTTTACCTTGCTAATACTTCGAGTAACTTTTCAACTGGTTAATTGGACGGCACTGTGGTACAACCTTAATTCTTAATACTTGACTCTCAGAGGTCCAAATGTGTTGCTTAAGGGTAGTTAACACATGGTGGCCGTATAGCTAATTAAGGTACATTATAGGAATGGTATTGTTCCCTTCTAAGGTACGTTCCTGAATAGGTTAGCTATAACGTGCAATAAAGTGGCAGATTTCGTAAATAGGGCTCGACACCCCTCTTTTGTGCTTCTATACTAAGTCTGGCTACATTAGGGCTCGTTTCCCTTAGGTACAGTACTGCTACCTTTTTCCCTTGTGATTAAGGGTAATGGGAGATGTCTTTCCCTCTTGCGGCTATTCTTTAAACCTTCGACCTCAATAATTCCTCTTGGCCAACTATTCGTACGGCTTACGTTAACTGAGGCATCTGACAACTACGAGGGCGTCTTATGGCTAAAAGCATTGAGGAGGCTGATCAATCGGTTCTATTGTTGGTGGAAATTCAATTAAATCCTCGGAAAATTATTGTTGGACAATTTATACGATTACTTTGCAATGTCGATTGCATTTTGGAAATTTACAATCATTCCTTTTTAGGGTTTTCGGTAACAATCTTCGGGAGATGGGTTCTCCAATGAAATATTGGAATTGTATCTAGCGAAATGACGATGCTGGTATAAGGCATCCAAAGGGTGGGCGGTTTTGTTCGTATTATAGAATTGCTTTGGAAAAATGTTCTCGTCCATCTTGAATTCGCTGTCTTGACTTTTACGGGCATTTTATGGGTACAGATATATATACGAGGAAAGACAAGTGGATATGTATCTTGAAGATTTTCTTGGTATCCTATTCTACGTGGAAATTCGACCGATATTAAGTCTCACAGATGAAATCTTAAGAATCGAAAAATTGGAAAGAACAATTTTCAAAATAAATTCTTGAACGTGATCGTTTTCCTTTTTATATGTTTTTTGCGTTCTTTTAGGTTTTTTTCAACCCCTATCATTTTCCATCCCCTACGTACCCTTGACTCTTGGGCTTTCACTAAAACGTCCCTTGTACCCGTTGACGTTCGTAAAATCTTTTCGGGACGTTTCGCGAGGTACAAATCGTCGATGTTGAAATTTTCTTCTACCTATATAAACGACCTGAAGATTGGAAACCGGAAATTCCGGGATGGCTGTCACGGTTGTTCTATGGTTAAAGCCTCTCCCAGTGAACAAAGGACTTCGGGGAATCCCCGAGCAGAAGGACGTGAATAGAATGGGAGAAACGAGAGGAGCTTTTGTCTCGCGGGAAATACCTTCTCCATTTAAATGTACAATTTAGTCGATAAACGAAATCCAAATCCTTGTGGGAATTTGGATTAGCGGAAACACTTTGTAATGTTTATTTAATACGCTTTACTGAGCTTTTCGAGGTTTACCCAAGCGTGAACTTTGGGCACCTTGTGTGCCTCGGTTCGTGAATTCATCCAGTTAGGTAGATACGTAGGTAACTAGGTACTGTCCTACTATACCGACCGAGATAGATAAATAGAGCGTAAAAGGGATTTTGTTATTTCATGGAAATGCGTTAAATTTTTTTTTTCACTGACAATCATATGCGCCTTGGAGAGAGTACATTTCTTTTTATGTAAACTTTTCGAGAAAGTTTCGATTTGTATGATTTGCTAGAATTTCTTCCGCTAACTGGGATTACCTACAGGGCTGGAAAGCACCAAGGTACCAGTTTTAACCTTCGGAACGAAAAATTGGAAAACGCTTATGGTATGTTCATACATGGAACGCGGTTAAGAGGTTAGATAAACGTTATCCTTTTGAACGAATGAGACTTTCGATCTACGAATAAGGTTATCCTGGTTGTAGATGTTAGTGGGGTAATATCAAAGGATGAAATCCATGTGGATTTTTTTTTCTGTTCCTTTTGCATGAGATTTTCGATCGGACTGTATTACCATTTGTAAAGGGGATGAAAGCGTACGATTTTTTTGGAAATTCAAATCTTCCAGAATTCTTTAAAAAATGGTTTCGATATACGTATATACTTGTATATATATAATACTAAAGCGATTCCAAAAATTACTGTCACATCAAAGTCTGGAAAACTAATTTTAAAATAGCACAATAATTTTTTTTTAATACATCAATTACTTTCTCAGAATCAATTTTTTTATCTGCTGTCTCGAACATCTACTTCACTTTATTTTTTCATCAACGCCATCGGTCCACGTCCAGCGTAGAAGACGCTGACGAAGCTTGATATTTTCCGGGTTGAGAAGCCGCAAAAATTGCCGAGCATTAAGTGCAAGCGGTGCATAGAAAATTTTTCATGGCGATAGATAACCATGTATAAGTACATCGCATTATTCAGGGTGTCTCATTAATACAAGGGCCTACAACGAAGAAATACAATAGAAATACCACGATAGAAACGCCTTAGTCAACGTTAGCTGGTAGTACCTGAATTTAAAAAAGAATCTGCATTTTCGATACTATACAAGAAATTTTTTATTTATACAAAAAAAAAATCACGCGTCTGATCACGTACGTGCCTTATCTACTTAGCTTTCACTTTGGAGTCTCCCTCCCCTCTCAAAACCCTTATCGATTATGAATTCAAATGAACTTCCTCTGAAGTGGCAACCATCTTCAGAGCTTTTACGAGCATCTGAAGTGATTTTTTTTTACAATCTAAGCAATTTTCAAGATTTGTGCTTGAGTTCAAGTGTCACGGAGTGCCCGGTATAGTGCTACGGGTAAGACAGGTTATTTCCCCTTCTTCAACCTCGTCTTTTTTTTTTTTCTTTAAAATAAGCAAATGTCAAAGGTCGATAATTACTGAATAATTAATACAAATTTCAAGGTAACAATTTCGACATGTATTTCTACGCCTTTTACAACGATAATTTGCCTTTCACGAAAAACATGAAAGCGTTGACACGCATGACGTCATACGTGGGTTACCCATGCAGGGTTGCTAGAAAATGGTGAGCCTTAAAAATTATTTGTTTCTGTCGAGGCAGCCGACGATAAAAACATTTTATTAGTCAATTAGCCGCGCGTCGTGTGTGTCTCATTTGGAATTCATATGTGAAACGATGCCTCGTCGTCACGGATAGGCGTTACGATCGCGTTCATTAGGGTTAAGCATAATTGAGAAATACATATGTGAAGCGAGTGAGATTAAAAGTCAGGTAAAAAGATTATTTTTTTTAATAAAATTCCATGCATATAATTGACTGTCATTTTTTTTCATTTTCGGGTATATTACGTAAGTTATCCGAACGTTCGTAAAGTCGCGATCCTTGTAAGTATATGCATTTGAAACCAAATCGATAGGATTTACGACGCGTAAAAAGACACCTGGTGTAGCGTAGATACGTGAAAGCGCGTGTGCGGCAGAGTTTCGTAGTTCGTAGGCGTCGAAGACGCCCGGCTGTAAATTATCATAGGAACTCCGAGAAAAAGTCGTTCAACGTGTAATTCGACACGCATGATAAAACAGCCAGGATGGCCTCGAGGTAGCCGGAAATTGTGGCCACAAGTATATTGAGATCCGTGTGGACATCAATAACTATCTTTAGTAGGTCCACTAACGAGGTACCGATAAAAGATTTGATATAGGGTCCAAAGAAAAAAAAAAAAAGGCCTGACATCATACCCTAACGGATGTATCGAAGCATCGAAAAATAAATAAATAAAATCCAATAAATATTTACAAAATTCAAAGAATCTTCTCCCTGTGACAATATGCGAATTTAAATAGAGAACGTGCGAAAAAATTCGGTCGCTTTACATATAGATACAATAAGCATATATAAGTATAAGTACGTTTACACATGGCTCGTTTTCATTTTTACGCGAAAAGAATTGGAATCGGTAGATCACGATCTTTTTGATTCTGTATTAACTCGGAATAATTTTAACATACGATTACGTCACGAGATCGATCTTAAACCATAACGTATTCCGGTTTAAATATTCATTTCTCGGAAACGTTCCGCCGATAATCCATGAAACGGCATTTTTTCTTCTCGTTTTGCATCATCTGTATGTGGATATACATTTTTCAACTTTTCGTTCCTTTGGATTCTGCCTGAAGCACCCATTTTTTTTTTCAAAATTTATTTCAGCGTCATCGACTTTACCTGCAGTTATAGTCGCAACCCGCAGCTCCACTGCATGCAGTGCCATCCGTTACCTGTACCAGGCTCTTACTACGACACAGACAAATACCATTTAAAACCCCTTTATGACAGGTTTCCAAAATCCATGAATATAAAGATTTTTTAATATTTTTTAAAACCATAGTCATTAAGAACCGTGACAAAAGTTCGTGCCAAAAAATTTTTTTCTATTTTGACCATTTTACGGAAACACGGATCGTCAAAGTATATAAACGTGCAAGTGGAATATATCTTAGGCGATGGTTCGAGTAATTCCAAATCTACGCTTAGAGACTCGTTACCCTTAATTCAATTAGAAACACAAGCTACTGGCTTAACGATCCCATTGACAGTTCTACGCTTCTGACCTGATTGAGAGTTCCAATACCTGCTATCTGGGGTCGGATGCTGTGCACGTTACGTACAGTTCAAGAGAGACATAGCACTAGGTATACATATATATATTATATATATAGAGTAATTCTAGATCCGAAACGAGTAGCATATGTGATTTAATAAAAAAATTTCTTTTGAAGTCGAAAAATTATCACGTGACTCGATTGTTGGACTTCACAGTGAACACTACATTTACGGTCCACTTCCTGCCCTCCCATGTACCATAAGAGGACCCTGTTATCTCCCAGCGGGACCTGATTTCATTTAGCTCTCCGTAGTCAGTGATTTTTCGTACGAATATTATTATTATTACTTTTTCCTCTACAATTCGTCCCTTCGTAGCTCCGCTATTTATACTTTTATTTATACAAAAACTGACGCGGATTCGCATCCCAAATACCAATGCTTCTATACGGTACGTGATAACGGAGCGGATACCTCAAGGGATGCATTTCTTTTTCGTCACTCGAAAAGGGGGTCGGGTGCAACGCGATACCAACGGCCCCGAACAAGAAGTGCATTCGCGGTGCATTCAAGTTTGTTAGAAACTCAATGGAACGTTGACGACAATCGCGTAACTCAAGTTTTGTTATGAAGTTGGTAAGGCGCAAAGTGTTACGGCAGCCAACTCATAGCCAAGTGCATCTCAGTAGTTACAGACGACGCGAAGTCAGCCGGGACAGTTCGACTAAAATAATACGATGCAGTCTCGCGTTACACGTCTATCATATAAAGTACACCCGGTATACGTTACCGTATGCAAGATAAGAGAAATGCATAGCGCCAGGAAAATATCGTTGGAAAGAAATTTTTCGTACGGGGTTCGTAAAAAATTTTTTGGACTAGCGTAAATAATTTCTAAGCGTAAGACAAGGACGTAATTTTTAGGTTAAATCAGTGCAATTTTGGAAAATTGATTACGTGCCAGATTACTGGGGGAGGGAAGGGGTTCATCGAATGTCGTATTCCACGTGAAAGTAGCATGTGGGGTCAAAGGTCGGAACATTCTAAATGATACGGGTGAAAATTGTGTGACAGGTAAATGCGGCAACGTAAGGGATCGGCGGATAAACTGTTCTGGGGCTTTTGCGCTAAAGGCTGTCGTCGGCTTTAAAGCGAACTGGAGAAATACGCGAGGATGCGGATCACTGGAGGGATGCTGTGGTGGAATCTATAAAAGATATATATATATATGTGCGTGTGTGTAACGATATATTGTCTCTTGGGGTAATGGATATATACGTATGCATAGAACCCGAGACGACCTGGTTTGCTATATTGATTGATACATTGCATTGGGGAAAAAGTATCGAACTTTTTACCACTTTTACGAATGTGCTTTGTTATATTCCATTTTCCATATTTCTACGAGAAAATACGTGTATATCAATAAAGACAGATTTTTATGTCATATTTACATCTGCACGCTCTTAACGTACTTCGAGTAAGATAGATATTACGTATATACGTCATACGTAGTATATACTCTGCTTCAGGATTTTATATTCATAGTTATGTACATATATACAAACATTTTAGGCTTAGGCTAACTATAGGAAAATAAATTTAAAGGAACGCGGATAAAGCGTTTGGCTTTATTTTAGGGATTGGACGGAGATTTTTTTTTTCTCGACAGGATAGAAAAAGGTTCGAGGTAAGTAGGTATATATGGTTCGAAATCGAAGGGAATCCGGAAAGCGCTGCTTTCGCCTTAGAGAGTAGGACAAGATCCATGAGGAAGGAAGAAAAAGAAAATTCGAGGAAAAGGATGCAGCGGAAAGAGAGAAACTTCGTAAAAAGGATAGAATCGGTGATTTCGAAGTGCTATACGCCAAATATATATATATATCGCACTAAAAAAAAGGTATTCATCCACAGAAAAGGTTCTCGTTTGAAAATGTCTTCCGACCAGACAATTATTCTCTTCTCGCCAACAACTGCAAGGAGAAACTTGATAAATTCCTTGCAGCGCCACGGGACGTGTAACCTGGCAACTAAAATGGATTAACTGATTCACCCGGCAAGGATTGTCCTAACTTCTTTCAATTGGTTGTTCCCAGTAGAAACTTGTGGCTGGGACAAAGACAGCCGTGGATCATGTTCGTACATTAAAGACTTTGCTACAAGACCCATGAAAGTCCCTTGGAGTAAACTGTACCTCGGTGTCTAGTGAAATAAAAAAATTCCCTAGACTCTGCGAAAGGTTACCTCCCGAAGTAACTAGGTATTCCTGCCAATGAAAATCTTAAGGGAAAGACTGTGTCGTCGACTACGTCCTCGAGGGAAATGGTAAAAAAATTTTCTTCTCTCTCTCTCTCTCTCTCTTTTCCAAACTCCATCCGCTATACCTTCTCTCTTTGTCCCCCGCGAACACTATTCGCCTCCCTCCTTTTCTATTGCATCGACAGGAGATTCCCTCGTTTTAGCTTTCAATCTGCCGAAGTGGATCCGATTTTCTTTCTCATTTCCACTCCGACAATATCGAAAAGGTGTCGGAGACTACTGGGAGATCTATCGCTTAGTAAGGTCTGTGCGCATGCGCGAATGCATTTTAGTCAGACAAGTCTATATATAGGGAATTACAAGTGGCATTCAACGGACGTGGGATATTTCAAGAGATTCTTATCAGGGCCGTTAAACAGCATCCAGACACTGTTAAAAACGGTCCGGAATCTTTGATACTCTTTTTAAGGTGTCTACTTTATTTTTATCTTTAAGTTCATAGGTCACGTACTTTCATGGAGAACACGACATTTGCCGGTCTTCAGGTTATCCCGAAGAGGGCGAGTGCTGAACTTCTTGAACGATTCTAAGGGTAGTTTGGTACAAGTACCATACGTGTCGCTAGTGTACATACGTGTGTATATATATATATATATATATATATATATATATATGTAGGTATAGTTACGTAACGCGTGTAGAAAGATACCAACCCGGAAAAAGAGTTCAGGTGAAACTGCTTGAAGAACTAGTTCAAGTGCAGTAGAGGTAATGACGGTTAAAGGTGCCCGACTCATAGGTATAAAGCCGGGTTCACATGCTCGCGGTCTAATGGCCTTCGTGTAATGTGGCAGCTGCGCTATCGCAACGTCATACGTTGTCGCTCCTTGCTCCTCTACTGGTTTATGGTAATTGAGCCGAGAGATAATGCGAATTTATAATTACCGTCAGTCTACCTCAGTGCAGCCAACTGTGAACGTTACCCTAATACGTAAACGCGGGTTCACATGTAAACCAATTGCCAAGAGCCTATTTAGCTAACTCGCGTACCCAATCCTTCGTCTCTTTGCGTTATCGCGATTTCAAGCTAAAATTCATGCAACGCCGAATTTGATAAGAGTGACTTTCGTCGTGGGTAATTAGCGGCTAATCACTGACAAATTCAATGATTGCTTGACTCGGGAAATTAAAAATTCTTAGAATTAGAATTGGAATTTTATACGAAGATGCATAGAGAGGTAGGTCATCACTTCTAGTAGTAAGAGAAGATATGATTAATAGACCGGAAGTCGCAAAATTTTAATTTTTTTTTCAAATTTACCATTTTACTCCAACTCGAATTTAATGTAAAATTGTTTTTCTTTTTGAAAATTCGGTATTGACAAATGCTTAGCGGCTCCACGATTTTATTCGGATGCGAATGAGTCACCCTGGAATCATGACTATGGGAAATTATGTAATGAAGTTATGAGGGACTGCCGAACGTCCCAATTGGGCGGATTTTCATGACGATTTCTTTTGACGAATTCCTTTGACGACGAGGGCGAGAAGCGAGATTGGGAATTCGCGATGTGTATGCACGGGTGGGCGAGCGTGAGTGCGAGAGAGACGAAATAATTGAGGGAGCGACAGAGAAGGCTTTATTCGTCGGCAACCGTGCAAATCGGTTCGCAGGTAATTTGGGGAGGGCGAATATTATTTACGAATTAGTTACGTCACGTGAATTTAGGAATGACATCGGAAATAAAATTTTGGCTTGGGAACGATTTTGAGAATTTTCGTTAATTCGATTGCTAGGATCTTACGAAAACCCTTTGCAATGTGTCGAGCAAGCAATCAGCCTACAATCAACATGGAAATTCGATTCTTGAAGAATTATAGAGAAATCGAGATACGCAGAAATTTTCATCCAAAGAGGCTGAGTCAGTCAAATTAAATTTACATTTCGCACGTTATTCCAATTAAATTATCTCAATTACTTTGAATTTCGTAATATTTACTTCTACTATCTCGCAATCTGTTCATTGTTGGTTATACCCTTATATATGTAATTATTTATCAATCACTCACCTCAAGCACGTGTTCGGCCTGATTTTCGCGATCCAATTTCCTGCCGCTGGTGGTGATGAGACCTGAAACGAAGATGAAAAATAATTAAAAAGCTATTAATTATTAATTAGACGATATCCGCGATCCTCGATATCAAAGTTAATCCGGGTATCTCTCGAGAGCAATGATAGCGTACCTGATCAGTCAAAATATATTTCACCAAACGAATAAAATTCCTAATGCAAATACCCGAGGTATTTGCCCCAAAAAATATTTTTTATTCCCCTTCAAAAAAAAAGACCCTTAGACACCCTTTCGACATTTTATTTTGATGCGCTGCAGTCGGCCGTCATAATTTTTTTCTTCAAATTGACTAACTTCATTTTCCGAAAATTTAACCATTTTATACGACGTTACAAACCAGCTACTTTATTCGCCAAACTTTATTTATTCAATGTTTTCTCAATAAGCGAAGTGTACCTCATAGAGAAACGTGCAATAGTGCGAAGCCCCTTTTGATATGTGCAGATACATAGGGTAGCGACTGTTTTTACAATTTTTATGGTTTCTCCTACATTGCCCGGCTATTGGCGCAGGTTTTACATTCAACTGCGAACGGCTAACCAGGTTAGCGGGAAGCCGTTTCGCTGCAGAACTTTGCGACGGTACACGTATACCTATATATGTATATGTATAAATATATTGTATATGCCTGCGAAGTTCCATTTTTCTAGGGATACCATAGTACGATATCTACAGCATGTAGGAAAATGCATAGAGACGTAGGTCGTTGTTGCCGAGGCATATAGGTAAAACGAATTATAAAAATGTTTGTAATATTTCTAGCCAAGAGCGAATTGTAGTTATTTTTTGAAGTAAATTTTACAAGGCCGTATTGCTTTCGCTTCGTGATAAATCAATAATGCTTTATTCAATTGGCAGAATCGTCGTTCAATATCTTAAATCAACATATCAAATCACAATATCAAAATCCTTTCTGTGCTCCAGGAATAATTTTATGTATAAAAGACGATTTCACCGTCGTGTAACGATTAGATAATGAAGGTGAGAAAATTTGTAAAAATATTTGATACTAAAATTGATACTTATTATATTATTATATACTTGGGTAGCGCGAACTCATGTTGAATTATAAAATCTGCACGGCTCGTCAAGTTTTCCGGTCAGTATCGCAGGTGTCAGCATTTTCGCGAAATTCCCTCGCGGCTGTGAAAATCATTTCGAAGCGAATTTCCGAGTTTTTCCGATAAAAATTGCGAGCCCGCGTTCTTCTTTATCTAATAACGAAATTTTTTTTCTGATTCGCCTACCCTCTCTCGAATCCTATAAAGGAATTCTGGCAACCTTTGCACATTTTTTTTTGACAATCGAATTTCGCCCACGCTACTTGGACAGATTCGATTTTTTATTGGCAAACTTTCAAATTGATTATAATAATTTTATTCGTACGATTCGTGACTTATCAAAAAAAAGAAGTTGATAAAAAAAATATCAAATGCACACAGCCTGATAAATTTATTTAATTCATTTCTCTTCGAAATCGACAGCGTCCGTTCCAAGAGACTCGATATTGTAAAATCAAAGCGACACGGTACGCATGAACGCGACAAAATATTCCAAAAGCTAATCACGATGTTACAGAAGATTTCCATACATATCCGCATAACGATACACGAGTGTGTAACATATGAGTGAAATAGGTCGGATTTAAAATAAAAAATAAAACTGCCCCCTCCTCAAAAAAAAAATGAAAAATTCATTAACCCGCGAGAAGATATTTCAGACTGTCACGTGTACGGAGCATAAGAATATAGACCTAAGAAAATGGCGTCTTATCACCTCTAAAATCTCATATCATGGAACCCCCGCGTGGGATTATCGCCGAAGTAAACGCACTAGGCGTCTTCCTTATTAAACATTTTACTATCCCGCTCCCGGCCCTCCCAAGGGTATCCCCAATAAAGCTCAACAAAGCCGTTCGCGACACGTTATCGACGAGAATCTCTATAGTAAAGTTATAATTACGCCCGGCACGTCTTAAAGGTTTAAATTTCCCGCCAGGATAGACAGAGCTTTGAAATCGTTGATTAATTTTAACGTCCATTTAACGAACGTTCCTCTTAATCGTCCCGAGCATAGTTATTCCTGCATACACGAGTACCCTAACCTAAACCCCCTAGTAAATAATACCAACCCTCACTCGCATAGAGATAAATACAAAATTTCAGCCCCAAACCACACGTAACCACAAACAAAAGCATATAAAATTAACCGAATTAATTCCCTACGTATAAATCCCCATTCACATACATCATACGTATATCCCCGACCGTGATACCTAACCTCAAAATCACGAAACCTCTTATTTTTGCCTTATCGGTGGCGCCACCCCGTTACTGCTCGGGAACTAACTTCAACCGATAAGCCCAAACGGATACGCAGGTGAAGCCCTTGCAAAAACCATTTTCACATGCTCGTGCTATCCGATCTCGTAAATTAGATGCCCGAGTGATCGTATCGAAATATATAAAACTTAGCTTTAGGGTTAGATTGGGTTAATATTTTAACCAGCACAACGTCAGTGCGCCACATTTACATAAAAAATAAAAAACATTTCCAGACGCGTGCCCGAATCCCCCGTCTCAAGACCCACTACGGAAATTACGGTTGTAAAATACACGGAGGACATGGTTCTCGGGTTGAATTATAACAGGGGCATGTATTTACACACTAGATGGCAGCAGTCGTCAGGTAGCTGCTAGCCAATAAGCAGATGCAATTTTAACTTGTCAATATTACTTACGTTATTACTCAACTTCGAGCGTGTAGATATACATTAAGCCTAAACTACAGGAAAGGGGCGGAAAACGTGCAATTATAAAGATATTTATTACCGCCCTTTATGCACTTTTAATATGACGAATGTCCGACGTTTATTTCCCATTATTTAACCATACGTATAAATCAGTATGCGCCACCCTGAAAAAGCCTTCATTTTATGCTGGACTCTCGTTCATCCGGAGTTAACATCGCCCTTGTTAAATAAGCACAAATTTTTAATGCTTCCTGTTACATTATTTTTTTTTTTTTCGTCCCTTCACGATACACTGAAACAGTCTTTGGTACTTATCAGAGCAGTTCAGGGACGCAAGTACATTTTGTCGTCCCTGAAAGTACTAATTGCGACTTACGTGTAATTAAGGAATTTATTAATTTTGTATAATAAAATGCGTGGAGTATGTATATTTATATATACTTTTCTATGTGTACGAATATGTATTCTACAGTCCCGTTCGTTTGCGAACGTCATGATATTTTTGCATTGACTACGCAATGTCAATACTTCCGGTTGATTTTGCTTTATCGCTTCGCAGTTTTATTTCCAGTTCTATTTTTATCCGACTTCGCTCGCGAGACTCGGACAACGTGTATCTCGTTGACGATTTGCGTAATAACGAAGATAAAAAGAATTGTCAGAAGACAAAGAATATCTGGCGCTTATGGAATATGGGATAAATCGGTACGTTGACGTATCGATAACCCTAATGACATTACCGACTGATACAATTCATGCTTAATTGCGACCATTTCCGTTTGCCATTAATCATTGCCATTTACAGTCGCGTATTGAGCTTCGAATATAATCAGTGATTGTTTCAGAGGAATTTTGAAATTTTTTTCAATGCGTTTCGACAGTGTCAAGGGTGGATTTTTTTTGTGATTTCAAGATTGACAAAGAAGTTTCCGTTTTTTTTTTCACTCTGCTTAGATCCGCGAGCCCTTTAAATCTATCTCGATCGATCGGAAGAAAGTGGCAGCCATGTGCCATTTTCTCTAGGCCGATTTCCGTAATGGCGTCGAACCTTGGTTATCAAGCAGGAGAATAGGGACGTCGTAAGATTTGACGAGAAGCAATGTATCTCGTACTGAATTCTTTGTCATCTGAGAAATGCTTTGGTAGGTTGGTAATCCATTTCTACGTCGTACGGTATAAGGCAGGCAACCTTCCAAGCAAATTCGTACGAAGAGACTTTGTGAAGAATCTGACTAGAACGATGACGTCACCGCGCGTATATTCGATGGACAGTAGTGACGTTAACACAAAGTAGTGAAATTACCAGAATCAGGAAAAAATAAGGTTTGGAAATTATTAAAGAAAAAAAAGAAATATAAATTGATATCTCGTTATCGCCGAGGGGTAAATTGACAGGGTGAAACGAGGTAGGTGGGACGCGATGAAAAATTTGTGAATTCGAGGTAAACGAGAACGAAAATGAAATTTTCTTTAAAAAAAAAAAATATTAAATACATCCTTCCTAGGGACTCTTCTTTTTATGGTTCGTCAATTTCAAATTCTGTCACGGTTCGTTAAAAGTATAACGAAACTTCGTATCTTCGACTTACCCGTCGTGGAGTTTATGAGAAAGTAACCCTCGGGATTTCCACTGGTGATGGAGAATGCGAGTTCCTGGGACGTGACGTCACGATCAAAAGCACGTATCTGCACGACGCTCAATCCGCTCGACGAATTTTCCGGTACGGACGGATAATAAACCGGCAATTCCGTGAGCGGCGTATTGTCGTTCTCGTCAAGAATTTCAACGTAAATCTAGAAGAAAAAAAAGTACAATGACAACATTGAAAAAAAAAACTCAAACAATCACTCCCGAGACAATCACCAGCAATAAAAGATAAATTACCTGTAATTTCGAACTGAGCGGTACGACGGCATGATCCTGTGCATAAATGGTCAGCCAATATCCTGCTTTCGTTTCCACATCCAGTACAGCTTTTGTCCTGATGTTTCCTGCAACAAGAACAAAATTGCGTAAGCAAACGCACAAGCAAAATCAAGAACGAACACGAACCGTTAAAATACAAAAAAATCAACGTGTCAAAAAAAATCATTACTGCCAACGTGGCAGAAACGAATGACGTAGTACCGACGTTGTATAAAACCCACTTGTGACGTCATCGAGACAAGAAATCTATCAACGTAAAAAGACATAAATTCCAAATGGATTAATAAGCAAAGATATTAAAATTCTCCATCTTGTAAATTATGCCTCGTTAAATTTCAAGCGTACAGACAATTATTAATTTACCTACGCAGAAGTCTGCATACACATCGCTTTGCGGCCAATTTACATAACGACTAAATCATTAGCTACCCTAATCGAAGAGGAGACGCGGCCGTAATACGTACACACATTGCCAGCGAGTAACAGCGTGTGCACCTCCGTCAGCCCCAAGAACCAAGGGACGAATGCGTATGACGAGGACGCGTGCGGTATTTAATAGCGAAGACGGAGGAAGGCGCATTAGATTTACTTGAGTTTCCTAAGGCGTACAGTGGCGCGTGTTAAATCCAGCGGCGTGACGGTGAACTTCGCTGGGAAATCTCATTTTCATCAATCCATCCCCACCCAGGGTAAAACTTAGTAGCAGTGCCACCCCTGGAGATCCAACCCTTGCCGGTAGACTCCAGCAACCCTTCTATACTAATTTTATTAGATGACGCGAACAGTATACGACCCAGGGGTGTCTCTGAAAATGTATTTTGTTCTTGTGGGAGAAAGGGGGACCAACCTCCGGTTACTTTGGAGCGAAAGGGTCCATTGACGTTTCCCATACGGTACGTCGACTCACGACGTCTCGTAAAGCATCTTATTCCCGTTAAATCCGTGAAATCGACTTCGTGAGAGACAATCTCCCGGGCCGTGAAGTCGGACGAGCCGGAAAACGCGAAACGTCATCATCGAGTGATAGCGGAGATAAGGATTTATCAATTGAATTTATGGGATTTTTACAAGATTTTTTTTTACACTTTCACGTTGGTATACTGTTTGTCTCCTTGTCGGGTTTGTCTGTATCGATAACACGGAAGAAATGAAACATTTTTTTTTTAGGGGTTTTAGGTTAACTGGCTCGATGGTCAGAGGTGGATTTTAGGGTTTGACTTAGAAGTGATTATGACGTCACTTAGCCTTACCGTGTCATTCATAATTTTATATCAAGAGTGTCTGGCTCTCTAGTGAATATAACTACTGCCGACTCTCATCAACGAGACTGATTGCGCAGTCACGTTAATGCTTTCTTTTCACTTGGCTGAAAGTCAAGATGGCGGCTTCCTTTGACGCCGTAGGAGACATTTGCGACGATGATAATGAGTGCTTTCATTGAACGTCGTAAATCATCCTTTTTTTTTTTTTGGTAATGTCATTTCGAATCACTAATGATTATTTATTAAGGTACGTCGTTTGATTAGAATTAAATTGTATTGATACGGTGGGAGGGAGGGGGGGGGGTATGCTATTTCGTAGTAACTCTTACAGGCATCTTTCTTTTAAGAAATTCAAATCTGTTAATCTGTATTTGATTTCTCCATTTTTTGGGGGGATTTTTCACCCTTATACGTTTCCCAAATTCAAATTCTACTTTCTACAGTCGTTGGGCTGGTTTTCAATATGAAATATTTTTTTGGTTTGAAAAAATCTTTTTCTCAATCCCCCTCACCTCTCTCTCGTTGTATTGACAAAGCCATCAAGAACGTATTACGCGAGAGAGATACAGCTACGCAGGAAGCCAAGATGAACAAGGCGGCTGGGATGATAAGGGGGTGCGGGGGATGCTGCAAGGAGAATAGCAAGGGAGAAAAACTTATACCTGCTAAATTACATCGCACCCCGAAACAAACGATCTACGATCTCAGGCATTTATTTTTTCCTCTTGCAATTAGGAGCTGCGAGGTATTTTTAATTTAATAAAAAATTACTGCCAACACACTGGCATTTAAGCATTAAGGCTCACGTACCTCAAGGCGATTTTTTTTCCAAATCATTCTCTACCAAATAAAATGTTATGTGATGCATGAAAGAAATTTAACACGACAGACGGTCCAGGTGAAATTCGCAGGATAAAAGAAATTTTCAAAAATTTATTTAGCCAACTTTTTTTTAACCCACATAAATATACTGTCCTTTTCTATTCTCATACTTCTCTAGTTTTTCTTTATCGATTCCGTTATCCCTTATCCGTGTCTTTTTTTATATATCCGTGCTGGATATTGCCAGTCCAAGAGCTTTCATCCAATACAGATTGTCATTTCACCTTGAATACCAAAAAAAGAGAAAAAAAAGCTTTCAAACTTCTCCTTCGCACAGATTTTCCACGTCGTTCTCCTCGAATTGCATTTTATTCTGCTATTGAGTTTATCGAATAGTCTGTCGTGTGAACAGTGCAGGTTCCTTCATCCACGTGTTCAGGTATGTGAACGGGACCTAAGGTAGCTACAGATATTCACAATCCAGGGTAAGCCGTAAAACCTTGAATGGAGTCTCTGCCGCTTGTTTTGGATAGAGATAAAAATTTGTTTTTGAAAAAAGAAATTCATTCAACAAGTATGTCTAACGATAAATAAAAAAAAATCATCTGTCCGAATATTGTCACGGGAAAATAACGATTTCATTACATAAGAAATTACTGAGGATCTTCGTACCGAAAATAAAACGAGAAAAAGTTTTTTGTTACCGAATACGAAAAATCTTCAGCGGTCGTATTTTTCCGCTGGAATGATATGTAAATTGTCCCCGAAATTACCGCATTGAATAAACTTCTCCCCGTCACTCACCCTCGCTCCATTTCACCGTGACGCCATACCGCGTATTTACATACGTACGAGTATATTAGATACCCACCCTCTTGTGTGTGTATATATATATATTCAGTGAATGAATGTACATACTGTATATATGTATAATAAAATATATACGTAAAAATTTTCTTCCAGTAAGGAAGTCACTTATATACATTTACCTACCTACTTTGCCTTACATTTTTCCCAGTTTCCCGCAAGATACGTAAATTTGATTTTAATGACGCAAGCAGCTACGCACGGTAGCTCTTTAATGCCACGTTAGATATATTTTGCCGGAAATTTGTAAAAGAATCTAGATGATTGTCCAAGAGACGTGAATAGCAAGTGTTTACGGTGCAGTTTAATTGTCAAAGAATAGGAAAGTAAATTTTTTCAAAAATGCATTAACGATGCATATCGTTAAACAGTGCCGGTTGACTCGATTAATTATGCAATCGTACCTGATTTCGCGTTGAAGTTAATATACATGTATGATAATTAAAACAAGCAACTTCAAATCGGAATGCACAGAGAATACGGACTTAACAAATAGTGTGCATCAAAGTGCAGCTTGAAATCCCTAGAAAAATACAGACTCGTAACCGGGTAATAGAAGAAAATAATTTTTTATCAAGGAAAAATATTTGTTTCCAACACTGCAATTTTTCATGAGCAATAATACAGGTATTGTTTAGGAATCCCAAGATTTTCAGTGGTACAAAATTGCCTGCATTCAATTTATACACGAATTCTACATTGCTGCGTAGATCCTATTGATTCTCACTTAGCACTGCAATTCCCGTTGAGACAAATTTTCTTTTCAGCACTGCAATTGCTCCTGAGCAATATAGGCGTTGCTTGGTAACCCCAAGATTTTCAATAATCTATGGATTTTCACTATTGCAATTCTCGTTGAGAAAATTTTCCTTTCCAGCACTGCAATCGCTCCTGAGCAATATAGGCGTTGCTTGGTAACCCCAAGATTTTCAATAGTCAAAAATGATCTACGTTTAATTTATACTGACATTCTATATCGCCGAATCGATCCTATTAATTTCACTCTACATTATCAACAGCTAATTGATCATTATCAAATTCGCATAGGGTTGATATTCAAGGATCGTAACCTACGAGGAACCACATAACTAACCGTGAAGAAGATCAGTCAGGCTTGCAGCAGCCTTGCAGGCAGGTAGGCAAATCCAGCCAACCAGCCTACGAACCCACGTGCGTTGCTGCAGGCTGACTCGTAATTACGTTTCGCTATCAAAACAAGGCATAATTCAACGTAACCGGCATTCAGTAGATAATCGGTCGGTTCAATGGCCGAAGCTAAGTGCACCCTCGACGTTTGGATAAACTTTGCCAGCAGATACGTATTGTTGCTGGGGTGCATCACGAAATAGATAGGGAATGCAATTAAGCCTGCACGAGGGAGTCGGGGGGATGAAACGGGGAAAGGGGGAAGGTGATATCGCATAGCTGCCAGACAATTAATCTAGGGTAATGACACGTAAGCAAGCATTTCCGAAATTTTGGCGACCATGAAACCTTAAGGCGGATTATCAAGAGAGACGACGTTTTCAGCAGCCCTTGTCCAGTTGATTTTTTCTTACTATGTATACCTATATATGCTCGCTATATAACACGGTATGCAATTCAGTTAGTTTATTAATTAATGGCGGAAACTATGAATCTCGCTTGGATAGTTTACACGTTGTTATTGATAAATTGACGTATCGGTTAGATTTTGGCATCGATTGATCGTATTTGCCCTGCAGGCGAATGCGCTTATTGGAGCTTAAATAGCGCCGGTCAATACACTTCGGTGCTTTAATATTTTGATCGTTTACCTTTTGCAGATATAAATAGATAGACAAATTTGCCCGTGATAATTCGAACGGCAATTTGGACTTTTTTTGGAGAATTTTTGTTTATCAAAAAAAAAACATTTACTCGTAAATAAACTATCCACGTAATTTCTCAGCTATTTGGAAGGTTATTAAAGAGAATGCTAAGAAATTTGTTTCATTATGCAAATATTATGGAGGATGGTCGACGTCGGTGAGAGAGACGACCTTCGTGCGGGAAAGTACAAGAGGGGAAAAGGTGAAATGGGAGTAGTGGTACTCGGAGAAATGGTGAAAGCTTCCGCAAAAATTACCGTAACGATGGTAACAGCCGACAAAATAAGGTCTGAACCCGCATTCAAAGTTTATCCAAGCTCATCCGCGATTCGCCAGATGGGAACGAGCATCTCGTAACCTCACGAGAGGTAAGCGACCTCTTAACCCCTTAAGTCCTCAGCGATATCAAAGGACAAAACGTTGATTTTATTTCCCCAACATTCAGTGAGCCTGTAGCAATTTAATTTAGCGAATAAATAAAAAAAGCATCAACAAACTTTTCGTCCCGTGGACGACATCAAATCAAAAAAAAATCATTAAAAATTTTGAAAATTTTCTGCTCGTCCAGCATACTCCGCCGACGTGATCCTTACGACCAAAAAATAAAATTCACAAATTTGTCCCCTCTTCGACCTCATCACCGACTCTTCTACGACGTCCAAAAGGGTTGATCATCGGCGTCGGTTCGTTATCACAGTACTAGTTTGTATTTCACAGGAAAGCGTCGGCGTCCCAAGTAGCGTCTAGCAGCTCCCTCTGTTTCCGACGCACGAAGTCAGTCGCCCAGGAGTTATGTCGACGCTAAGGACGCCCCAGATCCGCCCTGGTCGTGTACCCTTCGTCTCATTCGTCCTTTATACTCTCATCCAGGAAACCGTTCGCAGCATCCCTGCTTCCCGTTTACACCCCGAGAAAACCCCTTCTTCGTCATTTTTACAGACTCCGTCGTTCCCCTTATCAACCCTTATCAGTACCCGTTTAGAAACATTACTTAAACCAAACCCACCCCCAGTAGAAAGGCGTCATCGTAACGTCCTATTAGCCCCATCACCTAACCTACCCCTCATGGGATTCAAATTCATAACCGCTTACTGTCCAGTTCCACCAGTCCATTTTCTACAGGGTGACCAAGAAGTAAAGGAATAACAAGAATTGACACCCCCAATCGTCACTACGTAAATAAATTTTTCCGATCCGACCCCTACAGACCCGTTACAGCCTAATCAATTCATGACTACCTATTTCGTATATTCGTACACACACTTAGAACACAGCTAGCAACCCTCTGGAGAGGGTGTCAAGATATGGATTCATCCCCTTTCTCCGACACCCTTGTATTTATTAGGGTGTCTCGTATTATGGAGCTTTACGTTACGCGAGAATGTGTTATCGTCACTTTCTTTTCCCTACTTTTTCTATGAGAAAGGGAAAGTCCTCTCACACCCCCCTTGTTGCTTTCATCCCTTACTTATATATATATATATACCCTTGGTACTCTATCCCTAGGATACTCAAGGGTATATTGTACCTAGCGTAACGGGAGATTAAATTTCTTTTTTTTTTTTCCTTGCGACTCTCCAAGAGATCGTAATACAAGGGTAGTTTTTTTTTTTAAGAAATTTCATTCTCTCACGACGTCATCTCCAAAGTGCCCCGACACTTAATCACGCCGATGGTAAAATGTAGAAGCCATAAGTATCTCAAGAGCAATTATCTTAAGCAGCTACGACACTCGTATCGAGTGGTGCTCAGCATGTCGCCTTTCGAGCATATCTCCAGCTCTGTTGACGCCCCTGAGCCAAAGCCACTCCCGTCAGAAGGAAGGTGAAGATAGGGGGCAAAGAGAGGGGGGAGAGGAGAGAGGACACGCATGCAGCTTCCAAGAAATGTCGCTCCTGAGCACGTGATTGATTATCCTGTCTTGTCTGACACGTGCTGTGCTACTTCAGGACAAAAGGACTTGCTGCTTGAAATTTATAAGGGAACGCGGTAATTTCGACAGACACGCGGAATCACAGTGCTTTCCTTGAGGACTTGTATTTTTGAGACACGTGTGTAGTTATACAGTGTGTATGTATATAGTCAAGTGATTTGAGTGATTCGAGATGAATTTGATTTTTTTTTCTATCCCTTTTTCGTAACGAGATTTTATAGCGAGAAATTTTTTCGAGTACTTAACGGGTCTTCGTGGACCATACTGGGATGCTGGGAAGAATCGAGTAGCGAAGCATTTCAATTTCGAATCAGTATTTTCTAGAGATATTTTTTTCTTTCTTTTTTGGTTTCTATCACAAATTTTCTTTTAATCAATTTGATTCGCTCTGATGAATTTTTATCGTGTGTGTGTGTGTGCTCGTATGATAATCGATACCGTCGTGAAACACTTTATCGCAGGTATGCCAATTACTCGTTACAGAGCGCGAGGATCGTTAATTAAAATATCAGAGAGGATTATATTTTCAGAGTGATTCGATTGATTATACCGGATGATAGATCGGGTATCGGATTCAAAATACGTCACTGGTACCAATCGAGAGGTACGTTTCGAATTCGAGTTTCGAAAAAAAAATGGGATCGTAACGATCGTAAATTTGGTCGATTAGTAAAAGTCGCCAGATAGAAATACAAAAACGAAAAAAAAAAAACCTAAAACCACGCCAGATTTTAAAATACGTCAAAATAAAATAAAAATAGCGATCCATGAAAAATCGTCGAGAGATCATCGAATTGTTACGATGAAATTTTTTTAGCGATTTTCCATTGACATAATAAAATTGTTTCGATCGATTCATCCGGAGTATCACAAATTCAACTGATAACGATGTAGAGTTAAAAAAAATTTTTTCAAAAATTTCCCAGACGCTTCAAACCTTACGAACGTACTCCAGGGCTTTCGTACGTCATCGTTACGTCACGATCCACATACGTATATCGCATCTCTAACGTACCGAGACGAAACACGAAAGGCAGTTTAAGCCGACAGATGAAGAGGATCGTGTCTCGCTAAGATGCTACTGTTTGGACCACTCCTATTTCTTGGGTGGGCTTCGAAGTAACGGCTTTCGGCAGGATATACACAGTGCCGTTTGCATAAGCACTGCTCGAGGGTTAATAAATGTTTAGAGACGCACACGCGCGGGCACTCGCTCACTCGGCTCCTGAGATCTACCGTGTGGATGCTGCGGCCATTACTATTGTCAAGACTTTCTTGGACTCCGTGACCTATGCGAGTTGCGAGTTAGCTTAATTGCTCTAGGAATTAAGTGCCGTGACAACCGAGCATACGAAATCAGCCTTCTGCCACGATCCGCGTGAAAATTCCTAAAGCACTGTAATCTCTGTTAAGTCACGTAAGTAAGAGCTAGCAGTTATCACGGCGATTAAATTTTTATAAATTTTTATCTGACGTCGCGACAGTCACAATAAACATTTTCGATAATTTTATACTCCAGTTATACATAGAGTCACTCGGCACTGTTTCTCGTCTATCGTCTCCTTTTCATCGTTCCAGAGATTCGTCGTTTTATCGAGATTAATTTTCGAGCAATATTTCATATGCTGTGAGTTACGAATATATATATATATATATATATATATATATATATACACGTCGATTCATAAAACTATTAATTGGCTTGGGCAATGTCCAAAAGTTCAATACAGTGAGTATCCATCTACGTGAGACATCTCCTAGGAGGCTATTTCTCAGAGGTAGTTGCCCGGGCGGGAAACCACGTGGCAATTCCGGTAGAAACTGAGGGTTGACATTACGTGACCCGAAGATACGTTGCACGTACGGAATACCAGGAAACGATAGGACTTACTCGAAAAGTTTTTAGTATCCACTTGGGATACTACTAGACGGCGTAACATCGATAAAAGAAGAAAGAAAAAAAAACAGAATCGATTAAACGCTGCAAAAAAAATATGTCACGTTGAAACGATCAATTTTTTTTTCAGCTAATGGTAAACTATCCGCTTTTTGCTAGAGTTAGTGAAAGATCGGTTATTTGGTTCAAATAAAAATTTTTTTTGGAAAATCTGCACTGTGCTAAATTACGCGAATTTAATGCCGTATATGGTGTATGACGTAACGAGGGACAGCAGGGGCCTGAACGCGGAAAAGCGAAATATTCGAAATTTCCCTGAGAGGATCAAAAACAAGATGGACTACACCCGTTTTAAGAGATCAGCATCATTCGTATCGCTCCGGAGCTCTTGTATCTCTAAATAGATCTGACTCCATTTGTCTGCCGTGATATTCCTCTCATCTCCATGTGAAATGGTTTACCCGTCTCTTCGAGATAACGTCTCTGTATCCTCGTTCTATTACGTTTACCAGGATTCCCCGTGATATTTCACCGGATGCCAGAGGAGCGGAACAATTTATATGTATTTCCGTGACGTTAAGTAATGACGGAAAAATGTCCATAACGAATTCTCAATGCGCGATGTTTACATGTAAACGAAAAGTTGAAGGTCGAGTGTGTCCTTTGATTGATCAAAGATAAAAACGTAAGATGAAGAGAGAGAGTGGATTCGTGACCAAAGCCACGTGACATATGGAGGACGAGTCGTGCGGGATCTTTTTAAATCTCGAGAAGAAGCGACGTTTCGGAAGAAAAAGATTAAGGTGGATATTCAATCCGTGACTGGTCTCGTTGACGTGTAGCGAACTACGTAGTCGAATTTTCATTCGACCACAATTAGCAGGCGGGACACGTGCGCCTCGTACACCGGGGAGATGGCTTCGACGTAAAACGAGCATTCCGCTTTGGGAGGTTTTTTTAGGAAAAATATATAAAAAAAATAATCCTGAAAATTGCATATTCCAGGGAATTGGATCTCTCTGTACGTATGTGGAAGGTCGTATGGGTGGAGGTTAAGAGTCATTTCCGACTAACAGCGGCCATATCCTAGTGCATGCATGTGAGGCTACGGAGGTAGAGAGTATATACAGGTATAGTGTACTATAGTATCCAATATTATATTACGCTATAGTAAGTACCTATAGGAAACGATACGAGCACTTTGGTAATTTTACTTCAATTACAATAGGAATTGTCGCATTAGGGAATTTCATATGTATATAATACATACGTTAGCCATGTACGGTATATGCTGTGAAAAAATGCTTTTTGGATTATTTAAAAAAATCTCTCATCGCAGATTCTTCTTAGAATCTTTTTATTTATCTTGGATTATTTGGTCAATTTCGTGAGTGCTGAGTATGCCACGTGGGAAAAAGAGAGACATTTCTTTTCTTCTAATACCATCCAAAGTCATTTTATCACAAGTATCGATAAGAATCTTCTATGAGCTTATGGGATAAATCCGATGACTTTGATAAACCCTAAATCATTTATTTCTTTATTTTCGTTTATCCCTCGATTTTATTATCGACAAAATGATTTTTCGATATCGTGAGAAACGTGATAAAAAAAAACGTGCGCAACACGTACGCGGCTAAGGGGTGCCACATTTCTAAAGACTCCGTCATTGATACACACGGGATCCCAGGATTTCCCGATATTTATTGCACCGTGTGGACCCTGCGGTTTATCGATCCTCGACCATCCAGGATCTCAATGGGTCAGCCGAGAAGGAGATATGGAGGTGGCCCCTCGAAGAACAGTCGCCGCCCCTGATCCAGAGAGCTTACCGATTGATCTTACCTGTACACGAGGAATTTCTCCAGGACAATGTGAATTTACGATGCGTCCTGGATCCGAGTCCTGTAGGATGAAACGTCAGTACCTACTCTTGGTGACGGCTGACACGACGATCATACGAGAAAGGTCTCGTGGACCCGTACGAATTTTGTACCATATTTTCAAGGTCAAGATAAATTATGAAATTAAAAAAAATTTGATTTTGTCCTGGTATAGTATATATCTATATAATAATATATACACGTACATACAAACACGTGCCAATATGGGCGACTGTAAATTCGCTATCCCACATCCACCTAGAACTATCTGACACACACGCGCCAATGAATTTCTCCAATTTCTCCGATTATGCGAAAACAGTAACCATCTGGCGCGATTTATCCGGCGGCGTTACGCGTGGGAGATTACGGTGGATTACGTTCGGCAGATGGGCTTCGTGAGAAATTGCCTTAAGGAATTTTTGAATTAGCAGTCAATACGGTTGGAATGTATTAAGGTCGATATGTCGGTACGATAAAAAAAATGAAAAAAATTAGGGGGCCACATTTAGATTTCCAAGGATTAGAGCCTCGCAAGGGTTGTAAAAATTTGGCTATAAAAAACGCACCCTCGCCACGCACTGAACTAAGTATATAAAATACACAGGCACCTACCCTGTACACGACTGGCAAAATTCGTTGCTGATAACAGTG
This sequence comes from Trachelus tabidus, assembly GCA_030142655.1. NCBI lineage: Eukaryota > Metazoa > Arthropoda > Insecta > Hymenoptera > Cephidae > Trachelus > Trachelus tabidus. The sequence goes on along the minus strand of JARQTI010000419.1, from coordinate 285,881 downwards.
ATACCAGAAACACCCCGCGACCACCCACAACAAGATCGTGCCTCGTGATAATACGAAAGAAATTTTGAAAAGTGTATAGTGGTAAATACGTAATCATTTTTTTTCATCCCGATTTCCGGCAAAATTAGTCCAGTACGTAACTTTTTCCAAAATGATCTTTCACAACTGAATCGTGATAACAGGCCGCTACCCAATGACCGCCGAAGTTCGCCTTTGCGGCTGAAGTCGAATTCGAGTGACAGGAGCAGCGATGACCATTTCGATTTGATAAGGCAATTACGTAGGAAGTAATTACCCCATTCCTCCCAGGAACTGCCAGTGATACCAACGTTTTCCCAAATGAATACTGCGACTATCTATGCAAGTGTTTCGCCACTGTGTATATGAACCATGCGTTTCCTATACTCTCTTGGATCAGCAGGATCCCCTCGAGAATTTTCCCTATCGGACACAGAGCCTATCGGTTCTAGTGGCTTCGGTTTGCTTTGGGTTTATCGGTTTTCGTTGTTACCAGCACTGCGTTGTTGCAGGCTGTTACGATTCCGATTCAATAAATACCGTGACTTCAAAGTATCCGATTTTACAAGCGAAACAGCTGCTTCTCCTGGCACTTCTACGATACACCTACATATACTACATACAGTAAAAGTCAAACCTAACCCCAAGTGTAACCCAGTAAATTCGAAACTGAAATTTTACAACGGATCTCGAATGGTTTACTCAATTTCCCAACTCCCCGTACAAATTATAACCTACCCCGTGTGCCAAAAAGTTCCTCGGTATATTCACCAGACTATTTTTCTTTGTCCCACCTTAGAAAGTGATTCATGAATAAAAAATTTTTTAATTCAAATAATAAATACTCTCTCTCTCTCTCTACCACGATAATCCCCATATCCCGTTAACAATTAATAATCGATCCGTTTAATCAATAATAATTATTAGCGAGTACCCATCCACATACTGCTAACAGCGTAGCCCGTATGCATTAAGAATGAAGAGTCAGGCGGAAGTGGAAGACCAGCGTGAAAAGTGGTGTCTGCACGCGATGCGAATATCGCACGATGCTCTCGCGCAGAACGAGCCTTATCACAGGTATACGTAGTAAGTAGTAAGTCAGTCGAGGAGAGTTCGTACCTGACGTGCGGACTAATGGATATAATGGCAGAAGCGCCGAGTCTACAGCGAACCCCCATAGCAATCCAGCAACGATGCAGATACCTTCCTGGCTTCTAATTGCAGCCAGCTATGCAATCCGAGTCCTGAAGTACGGTTATATACGTGCGATGCACTCGGAGGCATCCACGCTGACTAATAACGGACGATTGAAAAAAAGAAAAATCTAATTTCCTGCCTCTGAACTGGGATGATATCAATTTCTTTTTTCCAATCGTAACTTCGACACGCATCCTAGATTTTCGTGTGTACATTTAAATCTCTTCGTATCCTATCTATTTTTTTGCATTTTCAAAATCAACCTCCATTAATGACACCGGTACGAATGCATACATACGAGTCCGAGAGCCACTCGGAGACTGCTGACTTGCGGAAACGGGGGGGCTCATCGATAATTATACTGGCTTCGAAAATGGCGGCTTCGAGAAAGCTACCGGCCAAGTCGATTGAACCGGAAGTAAGAGAAAAGAAGAAGAAAAAAAAAGGACCCGTTTCCATAGCCAGCGTAGCTAACGATCGCTTTTCGTCGACGTTAAGGACGACTGAATGGCGGCTTCGTGTAAAAAGGAACCCGGAGTTCGTTCGGTACCCTCCCTCCCCCCCCTCTCCCCCTACCCCCACCCCTCCTAGAGGTGCAGCATAAGCATCAAAGGGTTTAATGAAATTACGTAACCTCTTTGGCGGTTAACCGTGCGGCCGAGGTGCAATCGGTCTTTGCAGCAACTCCTTGGAAACTGACGATCAACCCTCTCGCTCTTCGGGCCCCTGGCCCTGCTTTGTATATATGTATATACAAGGCACCTTGTACCCCTAACGCTATACGTATGTACAGGCTACCAACCTCGAAACCTTTACTTCCTGGCATCATCGACATGATCGTCAGGAACGAAACCGAGAGCATCGGCGATCCATTCGCGTTAACCTTAGGGCGAATTTTCAACCTCCTTGTGGTAAATGCACAGGCGTACCTCGACAGGCCGCAAGAGGTCGGGCTTATAGGCTCCCATAGTGACCCTCCATTTATGGCGCTTGAGCCTGTTCGAGGGGTAGATTTTGTACGACGATTTTGGAAGATCGGTAATAATTTATCGTTTCTATTGTTATTGATAATTTTTATAACAATTTTGACATCGCATCTGGCACTGCGTGTCTGCCGAATATGGGGGATGATATACACGGTGATTCAGTATTCTGAGTACACGGGATGCTCGACCAGGTTAACTTGTGCAGGCTATTCAGCAAGTGGTACCAACCCAACGCTGGTACTAATCACTCCTGGACTTTGTTAACAACGTGGTGTAAGGTTGGTGCCACTTTATACCAAGTTTGAATTAAGTGATCCTGCGTAGAGGAGTTTGTACGGAGGAAAGAGAGCGAGAGAGGGTGGGGAGGGGCGGGGAGAGACAGGGCTTAGAAGGGCTGGATTCCAAGGGTGGTTCGACGAGTACAGCTCCGCCCTTATCTACCGGTGGAAGAAATTGGCTGCCTTACGCATGTTTTTTAGGCGCTGGCAATTACGGCTCGATGTTACGTAACTTTTGCGTTCTGCGTTGCCCTTTCAATTAGTTCCTTCGATAACGAGCAGTGAAATTTACTTTTCTCGAAGTTTTTCTTTATTCACTCGGTACTGGAGATACAGTCGTTACCCGATAATAAAAATCTTCGTTCAATTGTTTTCGATAAAAATTTAAATACACGAGTGTACATATATATATATATATATATAATATAGATTATTTTAAATAATCGCAAATCGTCACGAAATTAAAAATTAAATCTGCGAAACGCCAACGATCTTCGACCTGATTTCAGTGATATTTCGTGCCCCCTTTGTCAGTCACGAATTTAACGGCCGATAATTAAAAGCAAGTATCCATTTCGTTTAATCGTTCTTTTGGAAGGTAGCCTGTAGATGATGCTAATTACAAAAAAAAAAAAAAATCGTTACACCTGAACGCGTGGCTTAAATTGACAAGTATGGTGCGTGAATATTGAATTTCGCGAATAAACGCGTGGCGATGCTGTAGCGAAAAGTTAAATAGCGAAAATAAGAAAAAAAGGCAAAAAGAAGAAGCAAGACTGACAAGTAAACGTTGAGAAACGTGATAAAAAAAATTTTCAAATCGACCTAAAAGCATCCTCAAGTCACCGTCCAAGTTCGAGAGGCTGCAAATCTTCACGATAAACAGCATAAATCACCCATCCAATTTATTAATCCCAAGGCGAATTCGGCCGTTGATAAACAAGTCCGACCCGTAAGACGCGACCGTTTCTCATTCCGTTTTATCGTACGTCCGTTGATACCGGAAGCGAAAAAGTTAAAGCGATCATCCCTCGTTAAAGGAAATGCCCTTGCTGTCAGTGGAAATACCCTTGAACAGTCAGACTAAGCCTGCGACGTAAGATAGGCACTTGGGTACCCTCCCACCCTGTCCCACCGACCCCCCCCCCCTCGCCCAGCTATTCTCTTTGGTGCGATTACATTGAATTTTCAAAGGAGCGACTCAACTACGAGACTTGCCGGAAGCTTCGGCCCGAGACGTCATTATCAGTGCACTGTCACTATACCCAATATATATATATATATTATACTGTCACTATGTATCTTGCTATACTCCGTACTCGGTACCCTGCTATGACAATAGGGCAACCGGTGCCGGTTTACTGGTTGCGACAAACCGTCATACTGGAATCAACTGTTTTACAAGTAGCTATTATCCAACTGGGAAATTGTGGAGCTTTCTTGTTCCAGCTGTGTGTTTTTGGTTAATTTAACCACGAAACTGCATACAATTTCTCAAACCGTTTGATCCCCTATGGGAAGCTTAACGGTGAATCCTTAGGGTATAGTCAGGGTCTGTTTGAATAAATAAATAAATGCGATTTATCGATCCAATTTGTATAATGCCACGGGGAGGTAAAGGGGAGTTTGGTTAAATTTTCAAAAGTCCATACCGATCCATCGAAGTACGATGTTTCAAGGTACTTTCAGGAAAGTACGATTAAGGCTAGCTTTTCATGAAAACTTTCTACTAGCCAACCGCGTGCTTTGAGCTTTATTTAGATTTCATTCACGGTGACATTCGGCCGGTCGGTGGAATACACTGTCCCCGGGTGTATCCTATTAGGGGATGTTTCGAATTTGGAAATGTCACGGGACGGGGTCAAGATTAACGGAAGTTCGTTAAACCGCCGTTGGGTTGGCTCGTTGTGACCGATGATTCTATAGAACGACCCGGTCCTATCCAACCAGGAATCAGCAAGCTCAGTAACGAGGACTCGGCCCTTATAGTTAAATGGGAAAACATCAACCCTCTAATAGGGATGACTTAGTGAAGTCACTTCTGCGAATAGAACATAGAGATGATCGATGCTTGTTAATTAGGCACTCGACATCGACTGATGCGATTAGAGATTGCGAGAAGGCTTAAAAAAATATAGGAAAAAATATATATAAATAAATATTGATAAAATCCAAAAATCCGGATTTAAATAATAAAATTAGATTTCGATTGACGTTCTGTGCAATTTCGGGAAACGAACAGAAATTAATATCGGACATTTTGTTCAGTCAAAAAATCGTCAATCGATCCACGATCTGTACGCGACTTCAATCGGCATATCTATAGATATTATACACTGTGCACTTTAGGGTCTGTGGTGTGTCTTCGTTTACTTGACTACACGCTGCCACGAAGATAACCGCAAACCTTTCACGGAAGGTTAACACACGACACGTAATCTTTTTCTCCGGTGCGTTTCTAGAAAGTCCATTTAAATAAATAGGCCCCGCGCATGCTCCAGTTGGTCGGCTGGATTGCCTGAGCGCGTCTATAGATCTTGCCTCGAGCGAACACGAGGCTCTCCCCGAGCGGTTTGCCTTCGTCTCCTTTTGTACCGTGCGTTAAAGCCTGCACTCGCAGGGTGCACTTGGTTAATACGCGCGAGTTCGTCGACCTGCAGGTGATGCTGCATGGACCCTCTGGGGTAAAGTCCAGTTAAACTGCGCACGGATAAAAGCGACTGGAGATAAGTCCAAAAATTCCTCAGAGTCCAAGAAACCGTGAAACGAATGAAAAAAAATATTTTTCAAAATTCCACAAGACTTGTACAACGAAAAAAATCAAAAAGGTCAAGAAGATAAGGAATCTTCAGAGATAAAACTTCGAAAATCTCCCAATCGATTGACGATTCGACCAAGTCGAAGTGAGAGGAACGCAGAGTTTGCTTCACGCTCCACTTCCTTAACTCAGCCGCGAGAAGATTGGAGGAGAGGGAAGAGAGATCAGGGAGAGAGGGGAGGGGAGGGAGAGAGGGGGGGGGGAAGGGGTTAAGAGTAAAATGAAGAGACAAGATGAGAGGTAAGAAGAGAATAATAAGAGTGCAGGACCCGTGCCTAAGTTCATACGAGATTAAAAAGGTGATCCTACAGATGGGTCCATTGTGCGCTGGCGCCGAGTGACCCTTTTCATCTCGTGACAATGATTATTGTTGCTCTTAAATCCCGGGATGCTGATGGACATGGCGGAACGAACGTAGTCGCGTATTAACTATTAGGAAGACAGCTGGTTGGTTCTGCCAGAGATTCTATATATATGCATACACTATATACATACAAATATATATATATATATATACACAAACAGCCACACTAGTCCGAGGAAGCCAATGAAAAGACCCTACCGATTAAATGTCGATCGAGCGTCGCGACGGCTTTACGACTTGCTTTTATAAGAGTCGCCTTAGGTATAGGAGCAAATCGAGCGTCGTCAATGAAAAGGGGTTAGTGCCACTCAATGCAGGAATTAAGCCAGAATGGCTGACCATTAATTTTTCATTAACCAGTTACCACTTCGTACGTTCTATCTGTGTATATGCATATACGTGTATGTACATTGAATTTATCTAATTAATCATTTCAATCACTACTGTACAGAGCCCGTGTATGGCGTATAGGAGTACGATACAGTACCCACTATCATACGGATATCAATGTAATCAGAATTTATCGAAAGGTAATTATTCTGGTGAAAAAAAAAGATTTAAAAATCCCTATACAAGGCGTCTCGATATTGACGGCTTATAAATAATTTTATCCACACATGTAAGCTAAAACCATATCCAATCGCGATCGGTTGATACGATCGCGCGATTTGCCTCGCGTGACATCAAAGGACCGCTTTGACGATGCTCATTGCGACAATAATTATATCGTAGTGTGCAGCAGCGTAAATTACACGAGCCGATAGCCAATTGCCTTGCGAGATAACGCGTTATTTTCGAAGCCAATCAGCGAGCCGTCGTGTGCACTTGCCTTTATGCAACGGCATCCCGATACACTGAGGTATCGGATACGTATATCGGTATAAGCGCGGCGCGATAATGGCATTACGAAGCGAATATCGCGCGATTGAAAACGGATCAATTGGCACAATTGAATAAAAGTTCAATCTGTCCTCGGATAATCGAACGTAAATCGACGATCGCGATAAGAGGGATTCGTACGGCGTCATCGATAAATCGTCTATACGATTTCACGTTGAGTTCGTTCGAGGGCCGAAGATAAGAAGACCGAAGAAAAGAGAGCATAAGGTTACGCGGTGATCGCTGCAAAAAATGGTAGTATCGGGATTTTGAATATGTCGAAATAAAAGAAAGAAGCTGATAAAAAAAGAAATACCAAAAAATAAAGATTGACAGTGTTATTTCGAATCGATGATTTTTTTTATCACCCTTTTACGCGTCTTTTTTTTCTTCTCTCTCTCTCTCTCTCTCTCTCTCTCTCTCTCTTTCTTTGTGATAACCACTAAGCCCTTTGCCAATCGACTGTCAATGGTTATCGTTCCGAGATACGTACAGTCAGACGTCGCCTCAAGCCTTAAGGCGTATTTTCATCGGATAATACGAAGGGCCCAGAGCGGCACTTGAATCAATCACCAGCCAAGAGAAAGGAGTTCCGTGCTGAGGGCCTAAGCCGAACGTAACGGTCCTTGTTACCTGTGGCCCAGAGAAAAGCTTTCATTCAATTACACCCATAAATATGTTTTCGTGAGATTTCGAGCGATCATCCATCACCCGTTAGCTCTCTTGCCGCGATATCTATGTCGGCCATGTTGGTTCTCTTTTTTATTTCTTTGCTCATTACCTATATACGCGTCCCGCGTACGGCCTATATTATACAGGGTGTACGGTGTAGCGTGTGAGACAGGGTTATCATAGTTTTAGATACACCCGTATAAGTGGCTGGGATCTACAGGTACGTGGGGTAAACTTGGCTTTAAGCTAAAGTCTGCTTTTCAACGAAACTACAAATAACTTTGACGTCAACTCCTCGCGCAGACGTCATACGGACTTACTGTTCGCGTTTGAGATTTTCGAATGTCAATTACCCAAATTTAGTTAACATACATGTATATACCGGTATGAGGCAAGAAGACACGTATGGCTGATTTCCATGTGCAGCGACAACTGGTAAACCACAGAGTCGTTATCGTCGCGCGCGATGACTCTTGACTTTCTTTTATTCTACTTTTGAGACTCCTCGATAACCCTGCGACATTGTTTCGAAAGTCCAAAAGGCCGATAGGATCGCTTTCCGGACGGCAAGCCGAGTTTCTAAAGGAACCGCAAACTATTCGACGAGGTATAAAAGGCGAAGTTCAAGAATGCGGAATGAGGGAAACGAGTGCATTTCAAGCAGTCGTGAGGTCTCGAGAGTTCGAGAAGAGTGATGGGCGGGGGGAGGGGGGGGGAAGGCAGGCGACGAATATTTTTCGACATTTTACGTTTCTATGCGAACGACCGAGCGACAAAGATGAGCTCGACGGATTTTTTGAACGAAAGAAAAAAAAATGAAAAAAAATACGAGGAAGATTAAAGCAAGAGGACGTTACTTTTAGCGAGCAACGACTCGAGATCTCAGCCACTTTTTCTCACCGTTGGATCATCCAAAATCATAATCAACTACTCGCATTTTGCAACTTTTAATTAATACTGAACTCGCTCGCTGTCGCCAAATTAATTTTCATCCCCCCCTCCCCCCTCCTCTATCTCTCTCTCTCTCTGCCTCTCTCTGTTTCTGCCTCATATTCTCCCCCGTCTCTTCCCAACCTTCTCCCTGCTCCTAGCACCGCCGTTTCCTCCACTCGCCCTTTAGAAATACCAGAGAATCTCTGAGCGAACGTATATACATACAAATACAGGTACAAACGTACATAGACTTTGTGAAAAGATTTTTTACCAATAAACCGTAAACTTTCGCCTCTTTCGACGAATGACAAATTAATAGCATACTTCCAAGTCGTAATTTCACGTAATAACGTCTCGATGTAGAGAGAACGAGAAAACTTTTCATTTGCATCGCTCATCGGGTACCGTTAGATTCATACTACTCCACTAAGTACGCCCCAATCCTCTTACAAGCCTCGAATAATATACTTACAAAGTAAAGAAGGATCACCCATCATTTCCAAAAGAAAAAAAAAAAATACATACCCCATTAGCGTTAATAGAGAGAACCTGCCTTGCATGATACTAATGATACTAGGATCAAAGAGAATTGCAAAAGACTTTGACAGCAGGTACCCGGAAGTAGATCCACTCGAGTCGTAAAAACACGGTAGTCGGAGGTTCGATCGCTAAATTCGAAGAACATCCGTTTACCCAGAAAGCACAAAATCTACTTTGCGAAACAGTCCCGGATGTGTCGTATGGCCCGACTGTCTCGATCGGCAAATCGAGCGATCGATTAGTTCAATTAAAAAAAAAAAAAAGATAACAGCAGTAACAAAAATCATTATCGTGACGGCACTATAGAACCCAAGTGGAACGATACCACGATTGGTCAGACGTCCTGACCCTTCGTTTTCGTCCGATCGAAGATGAAAGCTTGTTCGATGTTGCGATAAGAAAAAAAATTAAAGATAAGGAAAAGCACAAGTATACGTAATTGTGCACTGCGGGTACCCTATCGCTTGAACTGTGACCAAGTAATGGGCACTCCGTATGCCGTTGCGATAAATCGTTATTATTCGGCCACACCCCTGGCACGGCTTCTGCGGTGGCATATATCATTCTTATGATCACATATGGTACATGGATGCTGGGTCGCGAGTACATAACTGGATTCGAATGAAGTTTAAGAGCGTCAATGGAAATAAAGGCGAAGGAGGTACCTTTCTACGTCGATCTACGGGCAACGTGAGCTTCGATGACGTCATTGGCCAGAGAGTGGTCCACACACGTGCACACGTTACATGCGTGGATACAACATATGATCGGGACGTGTAACAGAGATCGAAGTGGTAAGAAAAATAAGGAGAGAAGAACATACGAGAAAGTGCGAACGGTCCCTGGTGAAAAATCGCATGCGGAAACGCTTGGAGTCGATTTTACTCTTTAATTACGTTAAGGTATCCCGGCGCTTACGTCACTCGCTACAGTGGCGCCACCGCCTCGTTTCCTCTCGGTACTACGGACGATATTGCGAAAGCAATGCACGACTCTAGGATTTTTGTCTTGTTTCCTTGGAGCGAAAAAAGATTTGACTTCTTTTTCACCTTTCATCCCCTATTTAAATTTCAACCCTTTTCGCGTCTTTTGAGCGATCCCGTGCCTGTACGTCACATTGAAATCGGCATTTTGAAATTTAACACACGTACTGCCTTTCGTTGGGTTTTGAATATTTTTGTATGGATCGCGCGCGTGTGCGCACTGTCTGATAGGTGTATAAGGGCGTAATGGATACGCCGCTGAGAGAATAAAGGGGGAAACTGGTTACCGGCAGAGGGAAGAGTCAAAAGTGTATATAAGGGTTGCGAATCGATACCCATTCGGTTATGGGGATGAAAGTTGACGCCATACTCGAGGAAGGGTCTTCTCTATGTAAATTCTTTCTCCTACCCTTGTGCCAGTAGCCCGAGGCAGCCGTCGAAGCCGTGACGTAAGTACGAGTAACGCGACCTGATTTCCATGTCGCGATCGCGACCAAAAAAGAGAGTGGATTTCGGCCATGCGTACGAATCTGAAATAAAGCCGCGTTTCCATAGATTACCTTCACGGATATCGGTCGGTGATAGGCTTTGATGAAATGCGGGAAAAAAAAAAGGTACAATACAAAAGAAAAAGATATAAAGACACACGACCCACAGCCACGGGTAGTAAGGATCGTTTCGTGGAGAACCGGAACGAATTGAATATTCGGAAGTTATTTGTGAACTCGCCGCAGGCCATTTTTTTTACTGCTTTTCCGATGGGATCGATTTTCTTATTTGCTCTGGGCGAATTGCTTGTTACCGTCTAAATACTGGGCCCCCCCTCCCCCCCTCCGGGGGTCTGAAAAGCTATGGGGAATGAAAAAGGTTGGGGGGAGGGGGGTTAAGAAATAAAATAAATGCAAAACCGTACCAAGGGTGAATTTTTACGCAGATTGGACCAGCCCCTATTTCTAACTACGTATTAGGATTAAACTAAGGGTGGGTCCTGTCGCGCGGCGAAGGGTGACCCCCGATTACGAGACACCCAGCAATTTCCACTGGACAATAAATTTATCGAGCTGTCAATGACTCAGACCCGATAATCAAGGTTCGAGATTGTCCCGAGCGAGGGGAACCCCCTCATAAGGGTGCGTACGCACGTAACGCGCAGGGATGCAGTAAAGTCGACGCACGTGATACCCTAGATCGGCCTGCAAAAGTGCATAAAGCAACGTCGCGTTCTTTCATATCGCGAGAGGGTCTCGAGGGTGGATTTTCCTAGGTTAAATTCCCAGTCCGCCATACATAAATAATAATTCTCAATTACGATGAACCATCAAATTATCCACGGTCAGATCAAATTGCCTCGGCAACTACAACTGCGGCTACCAAAAGCAAAAAAAATTTCTCCTCAAAAAAAAATCAAATCATATCGAATCCGTAAGAAGGACATTACAGCGTACCGATAAACTGCGCAATAAGGCCGGATACGTAGCCATGGAAAAAAAAAAAGAAAAAAAAAAAAGAAGACAAAAAAGCTATAGAAAACAACAATAAAAAAATTCACATCAAACAAGAGATGGAATGCACGAAAAGGAGAGGAAAAAAAAAGAGAAAAGATAAGAAATTCGAGCGAAGTCTTTCGAAAAGGTGGAACTAATCTTGGTAAAAGAAATAAATCAGAGTACACTAGTGGAGAAGGTGCAGGGCGTCCCCCCCCGCAGTCCTCCCCCCGGGAGATTTAGGTATCGCTGAAAAATGGTGCTGCGCACCGATAACGGGATCCTAGTAATAAGAATCTTCTTATAAGGCTTCTCGGGGTCCATTCATAATAGACGATTAATGCAGATGATATCGGTAATCCAATAACGCACGGGTTTTATACGGGTGCCCGTGATAGGAGTCTACCTATTCGAGAATTAATGTGGGACAGAGGATAGGAGATAGACCATAGACCATAGAGCGTATAGAGAGCAGAGTGGAAGGACGTGCATTAGAGAGGCGGAATAATGGCTCTGTCGTTCGGCTGCTACGGAATGGAGGGAAGACGGAATTAGAGTGGGACAGAGGCGAGGAGCGAAAGATAAGAAGAGAAGGATGCTGGACAGGTACAGGGAACAGTAGTTACGATAATGAGAGTCAGGACAACGATACGAGTGTAAAGAATGCAGCTTCAATAATTTAAGAGATAAGAAGGATTTGGGTCCCTTTAAAAGATATCCGTACCACGTGTTATTTTGGGCCTACATATATGTGTGTATATATATATATCACTGTAAAAATTAACAGGTCAATTACAGCTGTCAGCTACCTTATACAAGGGTTGTTTTCCTTACGACCCTCTTGATCGAAGTGTCGGTGGATTATTGCATAAACCTCGAGATATCGATAACCCAACAGCTGCTAGCGATTATCCGGGAGATATTAGAATTTGATTCTGATCGAGGTCCGATGTACCGTTTTGACGTGAAATCTTGATTCCGAGATAACAGCTGACCTATGGGAAAATTACGTGTCTAATATACCTGGTTGTACGGCAGAAGGGATGGATTTCGATCTGTTTATTATATACGGTTGCAATTCGATAGAGTTCACTGTGTATACGGATCTGGTATATATTAAATGCTCATTAAATCGTTAGCTAGTGAATCTATTGCTCAATCGCCATACGCTGCCCGAGCACTGGCTTTTTGCTAATCTTCTTAACGTTATTGGATAACTACGTGAATCTTGTGAATTTAATTCCTGGATTATCATGGAAACGATACGTGCCGCTTTCTGGCTGTGAAAATAGATGCTGGATGCGTCAGCGTTGAGGGGATTGGTTTTACTGAAGATCGCAGCGTTTAGGAATTAGTCCGCGTGGGGACGAGGCTTTGAATATAGGATATTGCGGAGGGATTCGAAGTGCGCCTGTGGATGGGCATTTAAAATCTGAGGGAGCACCGGGCTTTTCTGGTACAGACGGTTGCTTCGTCATCGCCACCGTCGCCGTCGCTTCTACTGGCTTCATTAATCCGATGAATCACGCGTCATAAATTGTGCCTTCCGTGGGGACTGAAAACGAGGATCGATGGAACGCTTGATGGAAATTGGTCGTAGTACGTCGGCCGTTACGCCGATTAATGGATCTCATTGTCCTATTATTCGAGCGGAGATTTATATATAATAATTTAGCTACCCGGTATAATGACGGACGAGACTCGATTGCTACGAAAATTCGAGCGTTCGATCGTTCGAGAACAATTTTGTCTGTTTTTTTTTTCACGTACCTACGGCCGATACATGATCGATATACGCGCGCAAATCGTTACGCGATTCTTGTTGCAGGAAGCGTAAAGAGTTTTACGCATCGCTAAAATTCCTAACGAGACTCGTACCCTATTATCCTGACGCGTCCGACGCGACTGCTTTCGATTCTCGTTTGAATTGGCGTTCGTTATTCTTAGTTCGGGCGTTCGCCGACAGATGGAACCCCCGGCGCGGCGCTGGTAGCCGCGTGAGAATAAATTGTACTTCGTGGCTCGGTCAGCTGACGTCGTTACGTCGTTACTTTTACGCTCCTTTTTTTTCGAAGGCCGAACACCGAAAATCCTTCGAGTTTCAGTGTTTTGTGGATTGTGAATCGACGTGGTGAATATTCATGGGAATCCGACGAAGCTGTTGGTCGAGTGGAACGCGTGACGAATTACGTGACTTTCCAAAGAGGTTAGGTTATAGGTGATTCCGTGGTAGGTACTTGGAGGAAGAAAATTATGTGAAACGTTAGATCGACGTGCGACTATCGTTTTAAAGTGACAAATTAAATGACTCGATGACTCGATTAATGACAGATCGACTTATCGACCGAGTAATCAAATGACAGGCAATCAATTTATTTCTCGCGCGAACAAATCTCTCTCTCTGACTTTAACGAATCTACTGTCTCTCCCTTGATCGAAGGGGACGTTTCGGATTGTAAGTTTCCCGGCGGCGTCTATGCCCCGCTCGCAACGAATATACAAGATTTTACAGCACAATGCCTAAAAGCAGGCTGGAAGCTGTGTCGAGAGGAGTTAGTCATTGTGACGAGGAAACAAAGAAAGTTAAAACGAAGTTAGATCCCGGAGCGCGTTTCGAATAAGTCCCGCTCGCCACTGTTTTTCTTTCCTTCAATATCGTTTATCAATCTTTTGTGAACCCCCGTCATCCTCCCATTTTCCCTCAGCTTCTCCTCGGTCCACTTCCTTCTCTTTGACAAATGAACCTAACAATGCGACATCTGACTACGACGTCATTACACAGTACACAGCGTCCGACGAAAGTAACGATAAAAACAAGACACAGCGTCGAGTAAAATTTTCCAAAAATTGTGTAAAAAAATTCTTCCACAAAACGTTTCACCAAAATTCATCAAAGACAATGCAGGATACACAGCCGATGCGAGAGCATCAATGACGACCGTCGTGACTAACTGTTTTATCGACCGAATCATACCGGATATCGGCGAGGAAGGGGGAGAGGGTTACAGGGAGGATGGCCACTTATGTGTACCCGAAAAATATCTCGCGTGCACTGAACCAGTTACCGTGGCTACGATTTTTCTCTTTCTTTTCTTCGCTCGTCTCCCCATCCCCCATTCTCGTTGACTTTCTTTTTTCTCCTTTACTTTCATCCAACGCAGTCTCCTCGCCGACCGTCTAGATTCCACGCGGTGTTAAGTTTCGCGGTCGTCGAGGTTTGCGGCTTTGTTTGGACTAGCCCCAGTGCATCGTTCCCACGAAACCGTCTCTCTCCTCCCCCCTCCTCCCTCCTCCCCTTCCCCCATCGCGCCGCTCTCATGCTCACTGCTCTTTCTCGTTCCGCGCCGCCACCATCCCTCGTCCCCAACCCCTTTACTCGTTCTTTGCCCGGCCGAACAGTTTTCACAGCAAACATCCTCGTGGCTGTTCGGCAAAAATTGCCGAATGAAATTTCATTCCTTGTACAGTGTACAACGGGCTCGCCCGTATCTCCCATACGCTTCGAAATATAGCCAGTGTCAATTTTGAACAAAAGCACCCGATAAATGTGAGTCCGCGCGAAAGTGTAATCTTCGCGATTTTCAATCGTACATTTTTTGCAATTCACCCCATAGTGCAATGATCACTATAGGACTGGCGGGGGATTCGAATTCATTATAGGTAAAATAATGCCTGCCCCCCCCCCCCCAAGTTCATTGATCGAATACATTGCGACGTTTCCAATAGTGCCAAACGGGCCAAAAATTAAATGTCTCTGGAAAAATGGGAGTTTTGCAAAATTTCGTCCCGGTGCACACAGACATTTCGGATATTCTCAAAACGTATAATTAACGTTTATAAGGGACGCAAAGGGCGCGATGGGTCAGACGGCGCAGACCCGTTGATATTAGCGAGAAGTTTAACAAAGCAGTCAGGGGCCTTCAGAATAGCCGGAAGGTTTGGAACGGAGGGTGGTGGGCAGCTCGGGGGGGGGGGGGCTGCGAATCTAAGGGATGAAGTGAGGTATAGAAGATGTTAAAACGGGGATGGAGGGAGGATATAATTACAGAGAATTTAACGAATAAGCCCACGAATGGAGTTCAGCACGGTGGAGTAATTTACGTGAGCGGGTCCGGGGGAGGAGGCAAAGGGGGGTTGCAGGGGGTGGTTTTCAAACCACCCTCCCGTGAAAAGCACGCGAGTTTACGGAGAGAGATAATGCGAGGGCGGTTATGTTAAACTGTTTATTTAAATAACCGCAGGACCCACTCCGTTTCTAGTCGAACCACCCCTCTCTCCACCCTTACGCGCTTCGAGAAAGCACCCCTGGGCGAGCTGCCCCGGGTCTGTGTATAAATACCCAGCGAGCCTGAAGAGCTTCGAGAGTGCCGAGAGACCCTGGAAGATTGTCGAAAGCGTTGGGGGTTGTTTTGAAAAGGGGGTGGGGGTTAAGGGACCGAAGGGGTGGAAGAGGCACGTGCCTTGAATCAACATTGTCAAAGCTTCAAGAATCCTCGCTCGCTAATTAAGAGTCGAGTAAATTTATCTGCGAATAGACAGCCCCATCATCCCCTACCTGTCATTAGGGGATGAAAAATATTTTGTATATTGCATATATATATATATATATATTACCCAGAGGACACTACAGGAGTCGCAATGGAGATGCGACAGAAGACACGTGCTTACGTATGTAGTTTTGAATTTTCCCCATCAAAGTTTATTATACCGCGTTATAAGATACATATATGACGGAGCTTGATGCACGAGTAGTAGGGGAATCACCACTTTATAAACTTTTACGCAAAAAAAAACGAATCGCCATTTCGTGACGTAATGAAATTTCTCACGCCGCCGTAAACACGTGTGTGGGTACTGATCCACGCGTGAGACCCCTCCCATTCGCTCTTCACATCCACCCGCCGGTTTGTACGTGCCAATTAGGGGGTGGTGTCTTTTGGAAAAAAAAACTACACAGCGGTCAAGCTTCGTCGATGCGAGTGCATTTCGAAAAGCTCACGTGATTGCACTGGCGGTACTTCGAAAGCTTCACGGCTTCGCGTATACATATGCGTGAAATTCTAATGAAACGCAGCATCCAGATGCGTCCACGTGGTAATGAAAGATTAAACGTATACGACATATATAGCCGGGAAGCTCGTAATAATTTTACGTTGATAATTTCAACGAAAAATTGTTAAACCACCTATGGTACTTGCATGTGCATACGCCAATGGACTTTCTATATGTAGGTATATATGTGTATATATATTCGTAAATTTTCATACAACTTTTCTCCATGCATTTTCACCAAAGGAGTATCCCCTTCGTGCACTTCATGCACATCGTACACACGTGCATTGGCATTGCACGATGCACTTTTCAATGGGAACGCTGATAGGGTAGCAGAGGAATAGAAGGTGGAATAATGATTCGAAATGCATTTTCTGCAAGGTGCAACGACAGCATTGGCTACGATTTTATATATCTGTATGTGTATATATATATGCCTCAATTTATAAATAAAATATCTGTAGGGTGTAAATCCATTTCGATCCAACCCCTATTTCCTCTTCTACCCTTGTTTACCTAGGACCGGCTCTACGAGGATACATATATGCTACATATGAGATACATGTAAATATAATACACGGTAATAGGTATCCTCGATGCGTTGCAAGGGTGGATACTCCCATCCAAGGATCCAACGCATCGGCGAGAAGATCTGAAGAGGATAACGGGGTGTGTATCCATGGAAGAAAATAGCTATAAATCTGTTAGTGAATCGCCGGGATAATTTACGGCACTAATCACGGAGCAATTAGCCGAGGAAGCTTAATTTTTCTTGGCCTCGTTCGCAGATGCCGAGAACGCCGGGCAGTGAGGTGTAAGTGGGAGAGAGAAGGGTAACGGGAAAAAAAAGAGACGCAGCTCGCCAAGGGAAAGGGCCGCCGGATCAAAAAAAAAATAGGAATAAAGAAGGAAAGAGAAAAAAGAAAGAGGGCGCGAGATGATAGCCCGGCGTATAATTTATATCTACGTTTTATAGAAGTTTATCCTGAACCGAGGTTAGGTTGGGTACCACCTTACTTTTACCTACCTTCACTCTGCCTCTGCCTACCCGCTGGCTCTAGCGATATATGACCATTTTTGCTGGAGCCTCAGGAGCAATAATTGGCCGTCAGGAGCTGCCAAGGCTGCGGGATCTGCCGCGCCATCGTAATGGCGCGACCCGACGAAGAAAAGATATAATAAAGGAATAATAAAAAAAAAACCGATGCGTTACCGTCGCGTTAAAGCGATACGCAAGAACGCGACGGTCGGCCAGTCCGAGTTCGCTTGGATTCGTTTAACGGGCATGACACGTAATTTCAGCGTTCGAAATGAGAATGGAACAATGCTAATCGTTGAGCGATGACGTAAAGGGAGAAGGAAAAAAATTTCTTTTTCAAATTTTTTTTAATACTGCCGATACCCATTTCTCGTTGTGGACGGGATTAGCCGGCGAATCGCTGCGTGGAATCTGGTGCGAGGCTGAAATTGACGACTGCGAACGAAGAAGATTGGCCGAGGAATCGTTGTCGGGATGAAGTGGGTGAAGCGGGGATGCAGGTAGGCGAGGCAGGTGAGTGTGCGGGTAAGAAAGAGTTAAGGTACAGCTGGGTTAGGTAAGTAACCCAAGAAAAACGCTCGACAAGAAAGAGGAAAGAAGATTTTGCAGTGGTACAGTAGCGGTAGGAAAAAGACGTGACCGTCGCCAGTTTTCGCCGCGTGGCGCTAGTGGTATAGGTTACAGGCCATAGATGTCGGTAACGGGGAAAAGTTTGAAAAAATAATATGAAAAAAAAGCATTAAAGCCAGTTCCGCAAGCGTCGACAAGCTTTTAAGAATCAAATTATGAAAAATATCTACCAATAAAAGACTCTGAAATAAAATTCCGTAAGACCGATCGACGAGCGCAAAGGGATCGTCCGAATGAAACGGCGGAATCACCGGGTCAGAGGTCGGGAGATCCCTCAAGGAATTCGAGAGGATCTCATCTGCAGAATTTCATTAGGGCTATAGCGACGATCCTTAGAGCGGCCTATTTACGGAATAATAAAAAGTAATTTTCAATATTTACCTCGATCAATAAAAAAAATTCACACTTCCTCGCGAGTCCTTACCTCAGTTCCAGGATGAAATATCTATAATCTAACTGCCTTATATCCATACAGCTGCGTACGGTCCATAACCCATGGGGCTATAAGGTACAGTCAAAGTAGCGCGTAGAAGCTATATCGATTTTATGCCAGGAATTTTCTATGCTTTCGTTATTACCCATACGACCAACCGGTACACCATAGGACCCCCATATACGTACCTCAGAATGCTCTGAGGTCTCCCAGCTCACAATAGATAAATCGGTCGAGACGACCGGCATTATTAATGCTTCTTCCACGTATCTCGATAGAATCGTTATTTTCACACCCGATCGCCTCGCGGCAGTGACGTTCCTATGGGGCTTATGCTTCGTATTCAAGGAGGCGAGAGAGAGAAAGAGAGAGAGAGAATGCACAATGATCTACCAGGTAGTCATCCTACAGCAAGAGAGGCATCCCGTTACACCCGGTGAACCATCCTCGAGGAATAACGAGAAAGTATAACAGAGTCGCGAGGCTTTCGTCACGCTGCGATATCACGTCATTCATTTTACATTGCTTAAGGTTCGATTCCCATGAAACGACGACACCGTGAGCCGCGAGATTATTGGATCCAGCCATCGCTCGAACGTTTTTATTTTATTCGTCCCTTCGTACCCCCCCCCTTCCCCCTTCACGATTTCGTCTAGTGACTTTTTTCTCCGTCGTACCAATACGCATCCCTGATGTGGCACATGGGCATAAATAAATGCTTGCTCCTGTGATGGAGGATAAGGAATCAAAAAAATTTTAAACAACGTAAAAGTCCCTAGTCAGCCCGAAGAAGCTCGTAGGATAACGCGACGTCTCAGATCTGTTTAACAAAGTCTATATACGGCGCTGTATACGGTGTACATGTAGAATGATGTTTTATCTCGCGAGCTAATACGAGAGGACTGGTCCCGTAAAGGCGACTCCTCAAAGGCAGTCCATTTCTTGGCGCGTAAAGGGACCGAGGGAAAGAACGATAGGAAGCCCGTAGTACGCGAGAGAAATTTCACCGACGAGATTTCCGAGCAGCCTCGACGTATCGGAACGTCAAGAATAATATCAGCGAAAATCATGGAAAAATATAATTTCCGGTTGTTATGTGCGAAGACGAGGAGAGAGGCTTGAGAAGGAGAAATGGTAAATGGCGATAAAGTCACGAGGGAGTCAAAAAGGCGGGTATACACTAGAGAATTTCGTGCTGCGAGTATAGAACGTCGGCGTGGACTTCCGGTTGGGAAGAAGAAGAAAAAAAAATGCTAGTAATTTCTCGTGAAAGCCGTGAGGATTCAATTTCGGGGACCTGGGCTAAACCGTCACATCCATCTCACGCGATAGCGTGAGCGTCGCGACGTCCCTCGACGTGAGAGCGTCAAAGGGCGTCGAGGGAACAATCGAAGCTACGTTCAGGGTGTCAACTCGATGGTGTAATTTATACGGGAATAATAGACAGCGGAGAAGAGGAGCCGATGACTAATTGTGTATTGTCGGTACGTAAAAGACACGAATCGTGACGTCACATCCGGTACATCGAAACAAAGATACGCTGACGTAAGATTAAACGCAAGCCAGTGGCGCGCCCGGTGGCAATCGTTGGAAGCACCGTGACGGATGTTAATCTGGATCTTGGCGAGAGGTGGGTATCATTAAAGATCAATGTTAATCGACGTGACCTGTGACCTTTCTTTTTTTTTTGCGTGACCCGATAAAGCTCCGACCTTCGGGGTAGTGAAAGCGCTTGAAATCGGATGAGACTATTGAATGGGCGGGGAAAAAAAAACTGAGGATAGCGGGAAAAAGTCAGGGGGTAGTTTTTGTATCTGTAACAAGTGGATCTCGCCCGAAAGGGTGAAAAGTCTGCTTGCGAATTCATCAGGGGATGAATTTATCTCGAGCAAGGGGTGCGGGCTGAGTTTTTACGAGGAGGCCGTGTCCCGTCGATTCACCGACATAAAACCGTACGATTTATTTCGGCGGAAGCTGGCATCGACGCTCCCCGTCGCAACACCCGACGCCCGGCGTCGAGATCGCGTCCCCGGGAGAATATCCAAACACCCGAGAAGGCCGCGAGCTACGGAACCGATGGATTCCTTAAAAGCTCCCCTTTGCCCTATTGATTGTCTGACGTCCGTGTGTATACCCTATTCAATCCCTTGTTCTCAACCGCCCTTTATACAGTATGGATATATGTATATACCGAGGAGCGTCGCAAGCCGCCTTTAAGTATAGAAGCAGCGACGACTGGCGGTTTTGATAAGAACTAAGACTGTCGGAACCTTTCACCGTTGCCACCCCCCTCAATAATCCACCCCACACCACTACCAAGATATATCTGAATGTTCGACCTTAAATTGCAGCCCCCCTCTCTACGGCAAGGGGCAACTTTTTAGATGGTAATGGCGGATATTCACGAAGGAAATTTCGCTTTGAATCGACTTCCGGTCTCGGGAATGGAGTAGTCGGCCTTCTGTTCGGATATTTCGAGGAAAAAAAAAAGAAAGAATGTCATTATTTTATGACTTTTTTAATTTATTTTCAAGTCAACGGAAGTGAACCAGGCGAAGGCAGATATACATAGCGTCGTCATTTCCTTAACGTTTTCATGAGAATCAATTGTTACGTTAAGCAATTACGCTCGGGCGTCCATAGAACTTTCGTTTGTATTAGATCAAGGCGGGAATTTTCAAAAGGTCTCCCGACATCGCGCGGAACGATATCCGGTCGGTGTACTTTCATACGAGCGACGGTCGCGATTTCCGTTTATTCCGAAATTAAAGTAAAATTATTTCAAAGAACAAATTTTCAAAAAAAAAAGAGAACGAGAGAAGCAAATAATGACGTCTCAACGATTACAATGGGCAGAGGACCGTCTATTATATCGTTGAGTTTGCTTTAAAAAAGCCCACGACTTTTTTTTTCCTCCGTTAAGCCGCATTTGCATTGCTCGCTCGAGCGACGGAAAGAGACTTCACGAAACCATTCCTTTAAACGGTGCGAACTCTGTCAGGAGTAACTTGGACGATTAAACTCTAATTCAAGGAAATCCTGTAGGTCCATATGGGACATCCTACACATATATATATACACACACACAGCATAAATTCACAATGCTCAACAGCAAAGATGATCATTTTGAAAAAACATCGATTCAATAGATCTCCCGGATGATTCATCCCGATTAATATAAATCGTACAACTCTCTGATCGCTGAGCTCTAGAAGCATCCGACTAAAAGTCAGAAAGGTGTAGTGGCGAGTGTACACCTGTGTTATCGTAGCATCCCATATCCCGTTTATGCGTAAAGTACTCCCGGCATGGCACGTGAGACAGTTATGAGGAGGGATAGGGAAGGGGGAGGGAGACAAGGCGAAAAGTAAAAAAGCGAAATAAGCCGAGAATGGAGTAACTTGAAACACGCAAAGTTTTCGACATTACGTAAAGTTATCGACGTTATAACAAGGCGTAATTCGGTATTTACGGTGCGAAACGGTACGCGCCGCTAAGGGGAAACTTTGCGAAATTGGTTATCGTCCTGCTTCCTTCAATTAGCCTCCCCCCTCACTGAGAACTACCTCACCATGAAGATCGTACCTTGTTGATCTTCGTCTTTCCTAGATCTCCCCGTCGATTCGTCAATTTGAAGATCCGCCATTTGATCGAAAAAAATGTCAAAACTCGAAATACGAGAAAATATGAAACGAACATGTATAACAAAATTTTACTCACGATACTCCCGTGAAGATCAATTTTTTTTTTCAAAATTCTCCACACATCAACGCGCGATTGATAAGCGGATATTCGTAAGACTCACCTGTAACACAAAAATGTAAATAACATTAGAAAACGAATATCCGTTGACATGGGTTATATCGATATTAAAAGAAAAAAGTGCCAAAACCTGATTACAATTTTTTCTATTGTACCCCAGAGATTCATGGCTCTTATCATTTTTATCGCAGCCCATAACGCACCCTCTCGATCGCTCTCGAGAACGACAAAGGGACGATATGCCGGATATACGTATCGGGGGGTGTCTCTTCCAAGGGTGTTACATGGCAAATATAATGTATTAGGCAGGAAGGCAAAGGGCTTCTGGAGTTATTGTGGGGTTATCGGATAATAATTTCGGACCCTCATAATCCCATGTATTTTCCATACAAGGAATCGATTGATAAGGGATTCGAAAGAATGATGACTGCAGTTGCTCGTATACTTCTTGAAAAAACATTTTTATTAACAAGATATCCCATACTACGATAAATACCGCAAATTTATATTTACATAACCTCAAAGTGATATACATCCACACACACACCATATGTGTCATATACCACATATGTCGCATATCTAAGATAATCTAATCGAGAGCACACGTGCCAATGGCACACAAGTCTCCAGTTATGCGCGAGGTAGTGCAGAAAATTCAAGTCCTCTTTAATTCGTGAAGAAAGAGAAAATAAAAAAAAGGACACCCGTTACATTACTGTTATCATTAGCGTAGTTGCGTTATAGCGCGTAGAACGCGTCATGCGATAATAAAGCAGTGACAAACTACTGGCGCTCACAGTCACGTCCCCATACGCCCGCTGCAACGTAATTAGTACGGCATACTTTTTTCCACGAGATATCCCATACGATAAGCCAGCACTTTCATTACGTACGCAAACGTAAAGCCGCACGCACACGGATCGAGTCGCGGAATAAAAATATATCTCTTTAGAACGAGACGCCAAGCTCGTCGCATACGTTTTCATTGATATTACCTAAATTATGAATATTTTCATCGACCCATTCCTCCGAAGCAACTCAACGTTATTGATACGCCCTTATCAAGGATCTAATCGTCGGCTATCAGTTCATACGTGTATATGTATACTGGTATCCGAAAGTCCAATTAAACGCCATCTAATACTACTTGCCAAGAGGGGTCCTCGTAAAGTCAATGATTTATCGAGCGTATAATGATTTCGTCATTGGCCGAGTCACGAATTCGATATACCCGTGATACAAGACGATTGGATGAGATTGGATTATTAATGGACCACCATGTATATTTATAGGGAAATAAATAAATGAAGGAAGCATGAATTTCAGGGGAGGGGGGTAGGGGGTGTATCGGACGTGAAAATCACGAAGAGTCGTGAAAGGGTGTTAAAGGGAAGGAAGGGTGTTTCGGGATGTGTAAGAAAGAGACCGTAATACCGGGTGAATAAAAAATTTCATGGCGATACAGAACACACATTGGATTTTCAAAAAAAAAAGGGCAACACTGTCCCGTATCGATATCGTTGTACGTGCCGTAAGGGTTGCGAAATAGAATGGCGTGATCGGTCGGTAAGGTAGGGTACGGATGTATCATTAATTTTTACCGTGACAGCTGACGTCACGTGAAGATAATACGAAATTTCGGGGAAAAGATTCCTCAAAGGGATTTCCAACCCTTGCGACCGTCCTTACGTGTCTTCTAAATATTAACATATTTTCCCTAGACTCCCCTCAGCGCAACCACCCCTCCCCCGTGCGATCTCGCGCGTGTCCGTACAATTTCCGAAGATAACACGAAAGATGAACCCCCCCTACTCTTCCGAAAAGATCAAATCACCCACCGCCTTCACTCTTCTGTTTTTCAGCCCCTAAACGAAAATGAAGTAGGGATGGTATCCTGAGCCTACATATTGAAAACGGGGCACGTATCAACCCTTATCGTTGATTTTAAGGAGTTTAAAAAAAAATCAATATTCCCGTCGAAATCACCGACAGTTGCATACACGGTGATCCGTCGCGAGCGCCACACGAAGTTGGCCGCAGCAAACGGACGACTGGCATCGTATCAGGCTGGCAACTTCAAGAAAATGAAAATTGGCGTCGTAAGAATTGCTAAAATCATGAATTCCGCATACCACCCTCCGTCGACCAAGGACTGTGCCGATTAACCAAATTGTCCAGCTGGGTATAAGAGCGTCGAATGGGTTCGGCCGGTGCGTTTGCCCCGAGTGACCCCGCATAATTGGAGGTCGATAAAAAAAATAAATCTTCAACGTCACTGTACGACCGAGCCACGTCGACGCGGATCGTAGGTCGAAATAGAAAACGAACCGGCGCACGAGGTTCAAAGGTGATCGTGTCGTGCGATCTCGTGGCTAACCGAAAGGTCCAGCATCGTCGACGATAGAAAACGACAAAGAGCGCGAGGCAATGGTACATAATAATCAGAACGATCGATGCTCGCAAAGCAAAGACCTGCCTCTCTCTATTCAGTTCACGCGATGTACTTCGTGCACAATTAACTATTCGAACGTGAGGAGGAGTGTCAGCGGTGGCTGCCAGTCGATGCACACCCTTCGTCAAACCGAACGAACGAGTGCTTATCGAATCCCCCAGCCACCCCCTCCCCTCCCCCCCGGATTAATAGAAACAGCCAAGAGACAAACCGGTCGCTGAAAAAAAAAAAGTAAGAGTAGACAAACGAGGGCATATTAAAAATATAAAAATAAAAATATCTTTAACAGACTTACAAGGGATGGACAGCAGTGAAAGACTCGAAGGAACAAGAAGAAAAAAAAAGAAGATATTCCTACCACGGAAACTGTGAACACAGTCATCCTCTTGTACCGGTCTAAGAGAGACGTTAAATTATTGGCTCGACAGACTTTTGCTTTTGCATTATTCGATCCTGGCGCTTTTGGGGGGACGAGGGGGGGGATTTGGCAAGGAAAGGGAGGGGAAGGCGTCGCTCGAACGTCAGATCAGGTCTGGCCGAGTGTAGACGATAGAATTCTCAAAGGATAGTTATGTCGTATCCACAGGGTTCGTACAGATTCTGTTATTAGCATATAGATATATATATATATATATATACCCAGCACAACCGCCAAGTGACGCAAGACATTTCGGCTGTTTGGTTGGGTCAGAATGTCTCAGCAGTACCTAACCTAGACTTGCGAGTAACGAGAGACGTCACAGTCGATCGTATAATCGTATGAATTATGCTTGAGGGACAGGGGGGGGGGGCTCGGGGTATCACCTTTAGAAGGGTTAAAGGACACGAATCCGAGGATGGTCTGGGTCGCTGAAGTGGAGGGGAGGTGGAGTTGAGGATGGACACGGAATTCGAAAGTGGAAACATACGGTGAACGTGTCGAGGGGGGAGCGACTGGTTATCAGCTGAGAATTCGCCCTCCGAATGCCAAGGAGGAGGGTTCAAAGGGAAGCTTATCGCAACGTGTGAATCGAGGATAGGAGGACACGGGAATGATAACGGGATAGGACAGGGTCGGGGTTCATGGGCACGTGGGCAAAAGGGTCGATGAAAATATGTCAGCATCTGTATGAATTATGATTTGTGGATCCAACGGATTGTTCGGCCACAATGGCGGGGACGGATCCGACTATCCGTCCTCGTGAAATCCCACCCTAAGCCCAAGACCGTGTTAAATCCATCGTTTTTAGTGAAATTGATTTCTACCCTCAAAAGATCAAGGTCCAGATATTTTAGTTGCACACGCGAACGCTACATACGAACGATCTAAACGTACGAGTACTTATCGATCCATCGGGGATCTCCCGGATCAATAAATGGATCCAAGATGCAAAACAGGTGACGAAATAAAGGGCAACGAAACGAAGCGTTGGGAAAGAAAAAAGAAAGAAAAAATTTTAGAGAAGGGTGGCAGGCAAGACATCCCTTTCAAAACTTCAGACCAACTACCCCAGTACGGTGCTCTTGAGCGCATTGAAGGGTGACTGTATCGTACGAGTTTGCATTGACAGTTGGCACCTCGTGAAAACGAATGAGATTACGGCGTGAATGTGATCGCGTATCTATAGGTATAAGAAAAGACACGGAAGAAGAAGCAATAGAGGAGTACCGGGCTGTGAGAATCCACATAAGAATTTTCTATATGCAGGGGTACTGGATTGGGTACGTACTACGTGTATTAGGTACGAATTATATTATATGGCTTGCGGTAAGAACGAGGCCACGTCATTGATTTACCGTACAAGAACAGCCTGTCTGTCTCGTCGTACGATCTACAACTGCCAGTAATGCGGTATATGCTTAGGCATTGGACGGTGAAAAAACAAAGAAAGAAAAAAAAATAAAACAGACGAACCCATATCAGTACGGAGAACGTTTCTCCGGCTGTTTATCATAAGCGGAAATAAGTGAGCTGCTCCGTTTGTACAGGCGCGCGCCCTTTTTTCCACTTCACTTTCGCGCTCTCGTAACGCTTCTTGTGTACCGGCCTTAAGCATCTGGAACACGCCTACGGATAACTTTTCAAACTGACGTTAGAAAGCAAAGGGTAATCTCAGAGTAGACTATCTTGGTCCACCGACATCGTTCACTCGGATACTTTCCACTGGAGATCGTTTCCGGTCTCCACGGCAATTCAAAATGGCGGTACGACACTTTAAAAGTGCGAGGTGGATGCGGTTAGAGATTACCGCATTCCCACGAGAGAGCGCCACCACTACCTGCCCGTCCACCCTATTCGCCTGGCATTGCGTGCTCTCATTATTTACAGTATCTCGCAGGAGCTAAAAATCTCTTACCGACTTTCCTGCATTTCCTTCGTCACGCGTCGCTGGGCGTTCGCGACAATTTCAAGGGGTGCCGGCAATAATGGTGGAGGGTGTCGAGCGAATGAGGGTGAACTGGCAAACGTACCGCGGAGCCACCCTTAATCGTTAAGGAACGGAGCCAAACCGCCTACGAACCTCAAAGACGTACGAGACTAGAAAACTTAAGGCCTTTCCCATGTACCAAGGAGGCTTAACCTTTTTTTTTGACAAAATTCCCATGGCTAATTACCGTCGAAATTCCACTAATTACTTCGTTGGGGTCTTACTCGACGTCACGACATCAGCCCCTATTTAACCATACCCGTGATCCTACAGTACCGAATAAAAGATCGCAGATTGAGAATGAGCGTAATACGAGAGAAAAAGAGTGGGAGACAGCGACAGTGGAAAAGCACAATAAAATCGGTACGATTACACAATAAAGTCCCGTAGCCAAGACGTATATCAGCCCAGCCAGGAATATCAACGTCGCATAATATACCCATTGCAAAATCGACATGTCGCATTGTAAACGCGAAAACTTAAACCGGCCGGAAGACCGGATACAGTCCTGGCGCCGTTCACGTTTCCATCGGAGCGATCGTCGCAAGAAATGATGATTGAATGATACACCATCATGAACATCAATAAATCTGCATACAGTATATCTATATGCACTGTGTGCGACTACAAGACGCTACGCGAGCTATGGAAAAATTTAAACGTACAGGAAAATTTTCCAGCTCCAAATTCCCCTTGTCGATACTCAAAGCAATTACGTGAAACTCCAAGACGTTACATTGCTCGATCCTGGAGCAACGTAGACTGGATGGTACAGAAGAGCGCGGTGAACGTACTTGGCGCGTGTAGGCGAGGGCGAAGAGCAAGAAGAAGGTATGCGAGTCTCAACGTCAGACAGAGACATTGCAATGAGGTTAAACAGCTGAACTCTGAAACCTGGGGGGGTCAAGTACCTAAATTGCCGCGTCACATAGGGCCGGGCATAAGACAGCGAGGATTTAGCCGAGCGTGGATATTAAAGGCTTGTATGCACGTAGCGAGACGAGCGACAGTGAAGATTTCGAATGAGAGAAAGAGAGAGAGAGGAAGAGGGATATATAGATATAAAGATAGATAAAAAGCAAATACAATAATTCATATCTCGTTACTTCGTATTACATGTGTGATAACGATGTGTGGTTACGATAACAAAATAACAATAATAACAACAGAAAAACTGTACTATACAATGGCTGGTATCGATTTCATAAATTCCATACGCCAGACTTTTATTTTACATTGTAGATACCCGAACGAAATTATCATTGCCCATTGTTTCACGATTACAGGTATATTCGAGCAACGGGAAACTGCTTTCTTTTGTTTAATCTCATACACAGGGCAAATACCTGAGGGCGAATTCTCAACGACCCAGTCGCCACGCTAACGATCGATTTACACGTGAAATTCGGTTGCAGGTAAATACAGTAAGTGGCAAGGTAATCAAAGTTCCCATTTCGAATGGCCGATCTGCCTGGTGGCGGTTTTGAAGGTACACTTTGTCATCGGCGTTCGTAAAGTTCCAGGGGTGGTCAGTGTCGAGGCTATTAGGGGTTGGGTCAAAGGTCACCCCCGTACGAATGTCCATATACGTGCGGTCAAAGGTCGATTTCGGTATTGCGGTTTGCAGCGAAATCCAGAAACGTCATTGGCAGCGATTTCGATCGTTGAGAGAATTTCGTAATTGCTGACGAACGACAAAAATAATTTTACGTAAAAACGAAGAAAAAAAATCTCTAAAACTCTACAATTTCCTCGATGAACTTTCTCTCGACGTTTCACCGTAATTTTAACGAAAAACAAAAAAATTATCGCCCTACGACAGGCAGGAGCACCGATCCTCGTGAAAGCGTCGTACATCGATAATCATAACAATGCCGCAATGCCCATATTTTCTCCTCCGCTTTGTACCGCCGGAGAAACATTAGAGTGGCTCGGATATATAGAGAGGAAGGCTCGACAAGACACGGAAACAATATCAAAGGTTTTGCTGTTCAATCGATTAATTCGCTCTGCATCGCCAGATGGATTTATCGTCGAATCACGCACTCGCCTGGCCCCGCTCTTTCCTATAGGTCAAACTCAGATGACCATCGGCTGTTACAGTACGTCCACGATTCACGATACCAAATCAACTGCAATACTGTATATGTGTATATATATATATATCTACATAATATATCCACACATACGACCAACAGACAGCCGGCACTGTAAAGTGCAGCCGGGTTATGCATCACGGGAATCCTTTGACATTTAACGATCAGCCAATTGAATATCCCATCGAGTATAAATTGTATCGATCGACTGCCGATCGGTGTCTTCTCGCGACGAAGCGATAAGACAACAACGTGATTTACTACGATATTAATTAATGCACCTCAAGGACCCCAAAGCCCTTCCCCATAAGCGGGACGGCGGTAAAGTGCATCGATGCACTTTCGAGTGCCAATGAATAAATTCACGAAGGGGATTCCCCCATTTTGATCCCAGGAATTAGCACGTGCTGTCCAAGAGTGCACGAGACGACACGAGTGCATCGATGCACCGATGTGCATCGGTAAAATCCGACGAAAGATATCTCCCGTGTAGACTCGCCGATGGTTTGTCGCTCGCGCGATAAAAGAGCCTTTTTGTTGGCTAGATAAATAAGTTAGGAGAGAGAAAAGGGGGAATCCCCGGCCGTGCGAGTCAGTCCAGAAACCTGGAGGAATTATTTGCCGTTGCAATTCCCTCCTGCAGAGTCGCAACTCCGGCCGATACCACCTTCGCCCCGAGGACGCCTTTCACCCACGTCCGCTTCAATTGTGAAACCGTTTTACGGTCAGCGGCGTCTTTGTGCCGGGCAATCCGGGCTCTCCGGTGCTTCCAGTGCCCGGAATTCCACTGTCGGCCAAGCACTGGTAACGTATTACTGAACTGCAGCGCAGCGCCCGATGCACCGTACACTGTGCAACTGGTAATGGATCGTGTTCGCTACGCGTACTGGTACGGGGGATGCTGCAGTCGGGACACTCTGGGGACCAGTTGATTCCCGGAGACACGAAACCGGAAGTGAGATCCAACAAGATTCATCTGGTGTCATTTCTTTTATTATTATTTTCTCTCCATTTATCTCGTTCCTACCGCGCACTGATTGTGAGCGATGAGAATCGAGATACTTCATTCTTCGATAGACTCTACACGGGAAACGGTACTAACAAGGTCTAGGGTCCCTAGAAGGTTCCTATGGTAAAATTGACTCGAGATGTAACGGGTGATACATTTTTCACTCGTGCCGGGGACGTTCGAAAATTGGTGCACGTGATTTGAAAATTATGTGAATAATAACGGGAAGTACAAGCGATAAATTAAGAAAAAAAATAGTGGATTTAAGGTAATAACGAAGGTGCACCTGTATTATTTAATTAATAACGGAGAAGTTAATGGATCGTCTGTATAACCAGAATCTCAACGACTTTCGATCACAATAACGAATCGATGAAAAGGACCAACGAGAGAATTATGAAAGGCGAATCTCCATGTGCACCGTACTATGGGTATTGATAGTGCAGTGCACGTTATACGAAACGTAACCACTGTTGATGCGAATTAACGCGCGGCACTGCTCTCGGCACACAGACGCCCGTTAACGAATATTCAACTGATCTCGTTCGCCCATTTATTCGCGATCCGTTCTACCAACCTTTCAACGCCGTAGTATTTAGTAACGTTAGCGGGTAACGGCCGTATCCCGAGTAAAATGGACCAGAGCGCGGCGGGCTGCGGGTACAGGTGAAAAAGTTCGCATAGGCGTAGAAACAGCCTTAAATTTTCATCAGATACGACCGGTAGAGAACACCGAAAAAAAAAAGTAAGTGTTTTACTCTCACCCGCTACATAAAATTCACACCCCTGCTCAAAAGTCGTCCACTTACTACCCTCGTGCCATTAAAGAGTACCAAGAGAGAGAGAGAGAGAGAGAGGTAGAGAGTAAAAAAGAAAAAAAAGCCCATATCCGCGAAAAGTAAAGAAAAATGAAGAAAGCAACAAAAACCATCAGACAAGAATACTTTTACAAGGGTACCTCGAGATTTATCATTAATTTTGACGAAAGTACTTCGGGGCTCTCACTGTAAACAGCAGTAAAGACTCTCGACTTGAAAATCGTTAAAAGTTTCGGAAGTGAGTAAAAAAAAAAAAAGGAAAATATAGAGCAGTAAGGATCAGCAGCCCAAGGAGGATGCGTGCAAAAAAGTGGGCAGACAAGCAAAAAAAAAAAATAAAAAAAAAATAGAGCCTCTCCATCCGCTGAAGAGTACCGCATTCAGAAATAAATTCAACGTGTAATATCCTGCTAGCTTTTGTTGGCTGCGTTTATCAAGCGCGATAAATCAGCATAAAAGGGGAGCAAGCAGCAGCAGCAGCAGCAGCAACCAGGACGGTACCCTCCACTCGATTGAGGGTTTCGTAGAGGCAGAAACGTTGCCCGCAGGGCTGTCCCACATAATCGTGATTTACAGTGCGCGCCTGAGACGTCTGTATTAGCGTAACCGTTCGCGAGAAGAACAAAAAAAAAAGTATTCAAACTAACGGCTAACCGCGATTGAGATTGGCCAAAATTGTGAATCGAGCTTTAATCGCCGATGAAAAATAAAATTTCAAATAAAGACACATAGGCGCCAATGCGAAATCGAAGAATCGAATAACAAATACGAGATTACGTGGCTAAGCGAATCTTCCGCGAATATTCGCAATCGATCTCAGTCACGTGACTCCGTGACCTTGAGACGCCGGAGGTACCTCGGTACGATTACGAAATTAATTATGAAATTTCGGCGCCGACGGCTTACAGGTACAAGAAGAAGCGGATATTAATTTTTGCCGTATAAAAGAATTTTATATACACATATGTATACCTATATAGGCGTAATCATGCGAATGCCAAGCGCGACTGCTTTCGCGAAAATTAATATTAATTTCGCGAATTTCTCGGTTTCCCCTGTTCTCCGTCTTCCGATGCTTCGCCCCCTTTTTCTCTTTTATTACCGCCTTTTTCTCAAAGCTCCCCAACTACTTATCGCTATCAGCAGCCCTCGATCGCCCGTTGCTATTCGCGCTATGCAAGACTGCATGTTCAAAGATTTGCCGTACTTGTATTGAAAAAGGAAAAAAAAAAGAAATAAAAAAAAAATAATTAATTTACCTCGTAAGCATATAAATACTACCCATACGTGCAGCACGCTACGTCGATCTCCCAGTACTGTAGCATAAGGCTTAAAAGAAGGGGTAAAGTCGTTTTACATTCTGCGGATGGCAATCCCGATCAGTAATAGTGCCGTGATTGGTCCGATCTCCTCCTGGTTGATGAACGCGAAAATTGCATTGGCAAGGCCATTCAAAAGTCAGCTTCGCATAAATATGATCCGGCCGACGGCATACGGCGAATCTTACACTAAGAGACAACCCGTGCGCGTTACGCTATAGACGCGGTGCAGAATGCATTGGCACATATGTCGCGTAGGGATGGGGATACGAGAAACGAAAATTACCGGCGTCCATTGCCAATTGCTTTTACTGACAAAGATCGCGATGGATCAATAGGGCCAATAATAATACAGAATCGAGTCTCGTTATCGAGTATTTTCGCGATCTTCGATCGATCGTTATTCGATCGATGAATTGGCGTGACTCGAAATTTTCGTGTGTGCATGTGTGTGTATATATGTGTGTATGTCAGTTACGATATTCGCACTGGAAATGCGAATCGACATCGTACTTCGATGGTGCGAAATCGCAAAGTCACGATACGTTCGCGAATCCTTAAAGTTGCATCGGGGTGCATATCGATTGTTGCATCGTCAATGCACTTTCACACTTGATAAATGACGAAATGCACCATCGGCGATTAAGACGTTACTTGTACCGCGACTGATCGACTATAGGTGTCTCTGGCGTGACGTTGCACGCGGGGTGCTTCTCTTATCGGCGAATAATATCGCTGATTACGAAGTAACGTGTCACGCCGCTAAATTTCCTGACAGCTTTTTTCGCCAATTAAGATACCGTTACGCGAATTGAGAAACGGCCTCGTTGCACGTGGACGGTGAGAGGGGTCATGATAATAAAGTCACTTGAGAGTTTTTGAAAAATAGAAACGGAATCGAAAATATAAATTTCAATGTGCATCCGCCTTAAAGTAAGAATTTACCATCGCGATCTCCCGCCTGATAAGAGCGATAATTTCGCATTTGATTCGAATGACTATCAAAGATTTCAGGAATTCTTCCCTGGTGTCGCGAGGCGTCCGTATGCGCGGGAAATTCAAAGTTGAACAAGCGCGTCTCTTTTTAATCTCTTTTTATAACACGAGGAACGCTCGGACGTCTAGACTAAGATTCAATTGTTACGTAAGTCCAGAAAAGCGTCCCGACGCTGGACCATAGGCAAGAAATAGATAATTGAAAAAGCCTTTCTCTTAGGGGTAACGTTGATTTTCAAATGGGGTCTTCTTGCCGACTGCCAACCTGGTGAAAAAAAAAACCAACCCCCTTTCGACCCACCCTAGCGTAATCCGAACGGCCATTTTGTTTCACACAAGCGTAACATACATCCAAATCGACCAACCGAACGAATAGAGTCTCAGCAGTCGAGCACAAGAAGAATCGCTTACACGAAACCGAGAAAATCATCCAGTGGAAGCGTCCGCGGCAGCCATTTCGGAAAATTGCCAAATAATTTTTTACCCGACCATCCCAAAAACACCGTCAGACATTCCTAAATCGACTATTTAAGGAATCACGAACTCCTTATGGCCAGACCAATTTGCATCTACTCTTATTTACTATTTTAAAGCAAACATATCCCTACGAAGCAAACGTACAAGGCGTCGGCCTCACTCTGGGACAAACAGAAACGTCCGACCAGTTGCTCAACATGACGCAACCGAAGGCGCGTCCACGTGTTCGCCTCGCCTAGACAAAACATCCTGATAGAAGTACGAGGTCGAGCAAGGACACGCCCGAATGCAGGGAGTTAATTTAATTATCTGGCCGACAACTAAATTACGAAACCCCATACAGCCTGTAACACACATGGCGACGCGTCCAGTAACCACGAGGGTGCTAGGTCTTTCGCACTCCCCCATTGTCCCCAACCCTGTAAGTGTATTATCTAATTTTCGAACTATCCACTAATGCGACACCCCATATATCAAGGCCTAAATACGTTTTCTCGTTACGTTTTTCCTACTACTAAAGAAGCGAATGACCAAACAACACCAGACACGAGGCCAGCGATCTCTTACGCATAACGAAAGTTAATTAGGACGTTTCGACAGAGCGGAGACTGATTAATTAACATTTCCACAGTTTCGGCTCTTGTTATTGTTTTCGTAATTCAAAGACGCGGCGATTGCGACGTTTCTCCGCGAAGCTAAAACAACGCGTAACGTCGGGACGCTCGAAGTAACCGCTTTGGCGAAGGATGACAATTGTTATTACGAAGCGGCTATAAATAAACAGCCACTTCGAGACGTTAATAACCATGGCAATTAAGGTGGTAAAATTATTATTAACGTGGGCGTCTGGGAAGTGTTTGCTACGACAAGCTTCGAGCGGTAAGAAGCTTACGTCACCGTATTGTCCTAGACGTGTACACGAGAAGCGTCAGTTCTTCATTTTAAATTATAACGAATGACCCGGCAAGTCCAAAACAGACACTACAAGAAGATACGTCCAGTCGACCGTTGAAATCGCATGCAATCTAATTCCTAATCCTAGTAAGATGTGCGACAGAAAATAGCGAAAGTTGCGTCACTCCTACAGTAGCCTTACGCATTTCCGAAGGAAACATATATCTGAGTTAAGTAAGTGTATTTACAAAAATAAAGCCCGTACGCGTATCGTTAAGGAATTTAAATTAAGTAATGTCAATAATACGTCAGCTTTTACTGATTTTTCGTTACTCACACAGCGTATACACGGTCCGTTGAACAGCTGTCGTTGACGCCATTACGAATGCACTTTTGTAAGAAACAAAAAACACTTTTGCACAACGAAACTGTCACTGCACTTGCGTTACGAATCGAACTATTTTCACTGACAAACATGCTTATTAGTAAACGTCCCGTCGCGACTGTAACGACCGTTCGCGTCAGAGGTCGAGAGCCTACTAAATTTTTAAGTACGTAAACATTCGGAAGTGTTCGGGAAAACCCGAAGACTTCCGACTTGCACTGGGTCCTAGGTCCCGGGAAAAAGCACGTGGATACAGTATACGTAAACAAAGTATAATCGAGAATGGGCGTCGTTTTCCTTCGACGTGAAGCGTCGTCACGTTCTTACGTGATCCGTAAGGCGAATACGTATGAATGCGTATCCTACCTTCGATATATATGATATACAAAGCGCATTCGCAAGACAGTAAGGATTTATGCGTGGCTGAATACAGAAGCGAGCTGCTTGACTTTAAACGCGTTCGGTTTCGCAAGTCGTCGCTTATGCACGCCGCGAGACCGCCGCTGAGAAACCCGCCTTGATATCACGTGTTAAATGCCACGATAAAACGACGGGACTTTAGATTAATGTCCGGAACGGGCCCGTAGCACTTATTTGTATGGTCGTCCAATGTCGTCCGATGCAAATCGACGAGAGACTTTACGTTTGGTTACAGGGGGTTACGATTTCTCTACTATAAATACACGCAGTCAATAGAGATCAGGCTTAAATTACATTTAGCTACGTAATCCGTACATAAACAGATACTGCGCAGTACGTGCTATTAATTCCACGAATGTCGCAAGCCTGGGAAAATACTGTACCGATCTCGCATTGTAAATTCCGCGTACATACGCCATATTAGTTACGAAGATGGCCCCGTAAAGTGAATGACTCGAAGACAGGAGAGATAAAAGAAAATAAAAGAAAAAGTTATCGGTGAGAAACAAAGAGGCTTTTTAAACAAGTTATCGTTAAACGGCAACGCGCTGTAAATCACGATGTATTTATATTTGGCAGGAGCATTTACGATCGGGTAATAACAAGGGACATCCAATCGTCGAAATCTTTCGGGGTGCTTTTAAAAATGGCTGCCAAGTAACGCCACGCCAGGATAACGTCTCAATTCCAATATAAAACCATATATATATATAAAAGTACATCCACACCAAGTAAGAGTAGGTCGTGGCGAAAATCAGGACAAGAAAATTGCAGTTAGAATGGAGTACCGGCACAGTAGATTACTACCATAAAACACAAAATCCAATTTCAATGTAGCAAAACAAAAAATATCACAATCGATTCCGTAACTCGGACAAGAATTAATACAATGATAATTTGAAGCCCCTGATCGAAATAATCTCGATTTAATTAATTCGCGATATTATGATTAGGTGACACGTGTTGAAAAATAAATTTTAATCCATACGTAATATCCACTGCAATCACACATGAGATCTACATACGTGAATCTACATATCCACCAAGGTAGGTACCATCTCGGTACCTATACCCAGTACCTGCGACTAAGGCTACAGGTACCTTCCATTCCGCGTACCATTAAGCTTATACACACGGGAGAAGGTGGTCGTTATAATGATGCTGGAAGGCGAACTGGTTGCAGGTTATGGCAATGTAAATGCACATACACGATGACGTATAAGGCAAGGCTGTTCTTCTGTCACGTGTGTGGACGATTGTAGGCGTCTTCGTGGGACGAACAAAATTCGTAAACACATATATAGTATATACATATAAATTCATACAAATATATGCACAGGAAAATCTCACATATATGCTCATTCCTCATTCCGAAACG
This sequence comes from Trachelus tabidus, assembly GCA_030142655.1. Lineage (NCBI taxonomy): Eukaryota > Metazoa > Arthropoda > Insecta > Hymenoptera > Cephidae > Trachelus > Trachelus tabidus. The sequence goes on along the minus strand of JARQTI010000419.1, from coordinate 249,161 downwards.
TCCTACAGGTCCCCCTACGTCTAAAGTTTGATGCCATGGCATACTTCGCACTACCATAGATGCTCCAGTACACTATATTTCTCATACGTTATATGTTACATATGTAACAGAACACTTATGCATATAATATATATATATATATATATATATATACACATGATGTAGGTACAGTCCCTTCCATATTTCTTCCCGTCTTGTCACCCGACCACATGTGACGCCTTTATTATTTATATTCATACGCGTTATATATACATATATACACGCGCGTCTGACTAGTTACGTACCGCATCTACTAGCAAGTAAGTAGTAACAGTATCAGAAGTGGCTCGTAAAGTATGTTAGTCACGGTGTGGCCATAGCTATAGATATACGTGTAGAACGTAGTCCCACGTGGTTATCACGATCTTAAGGATGGTCCAGAACGGATTCTGCGGAACATCCGGAAATTTATTATTTACGAGGGATCCTCAAAGGTTAAGAGGATTGTTTAAAAGGGTACGGGAGAGTGAAAGGATATGTGTACGTGTGCATAGGGATTGGCAGGAAGTACCTGTATAACGTCATACGTGTACGTACACACATACGTTCGGCAATGAAATTCTCATTAAACCTCCGAGCCCATTAAATTCGTATTAAGGATTGTTAGGCGACCGTCACATCGTGCCAATTGATCTGCCCGTCCACGAAGCACCTGTTTGAATTTGGCGCAAGAATAATATATCGGCGAGAAGACATGACGTCTGTCGACACGTTACGATTACGCGTCAAACGATCATCGCGTTATCCATTTGGCACGTTTGGATGGTGGCGCCACTGTCGCTGTGTGTACGTGACCCGTTTTGGCTGAATTGCGGAACACAATGGTTCGCCATATGCGAAACTTCATTTCGTGTCAAAGAGGAGCTCCAGTGCAATTTAATGAGCTTACGTGGGCTACGGAGATCGAGAGATTAATTATTTTCAGAGTTTCTTTTTTTGTTTTTGAAAATCTTACGAACATATAGCAAAGAGAAAGTCTCGGATGCGAGTGAAAGAGACGGTAATTTCAAAAATGGGTAACACTTATAAAAGATGTGACGGATGCAATTTTTCAAAGGGTATCGCCTTCGTTTACGATTTTCGCTATCGCTGTCCTTGTCTTACGCACGCGATCGCCGATAGGTCGGTCTCTCTCGCACTCACGGCGAGTATAGGAAATTGATTAATCTTGACGATTCCTATATGCCTCCTAACGAATAAGGTTACTAGGTCCATCGATTGCTTCAATGATACTTTTTTACTCCGTTTCACGACTTAGAAATTTATACTGAAAGTTTTTAATCGCACTTGATTTACCTGAGTTACAAAATCGTGGGCAACCATGTATAAGCTTTTTTAATCTGGATAAGACTGTACGTATAGGAGCCCTGCTAAAACTTTTTCACCGTTTCATTTAATATTCTCTAGCACTTAGTTTGTATTCATATACGTTGGCGGCCGTGCTGCATCCATTATTAATAACTTGATCAGAAAGTAAGACGAAACAAAAATGATCAAATCACCAGGATTTACTATCAAGCCGTGTATCAGTCACGTGTATTGACGGTAACTCGATCATTTTGATCTTCGAAAAAGATCATTAACCACGCTTGGCATTTTCCATTGGGAAGCCCTGATCTTCCTTGATGTACCCATAATCCTTAAAGAGCGTAAAAGTCGATTACGTCAAAATATATATATTTAGAATCATCTTCCCGCAGCTTGGAAGTTAATAAATCCCAGGAGTTACGGATCGATGGAGCCTTCGATACGGAGAAACGAGCCACCCGTTAGACACTGTACGTGAGTCTATTTAAAGTGAAAAAAAAAATTAATAAAAAAAGAAAAAAATAGACACGATTCATTCAGCTTGAAATTAAATGGAGCCGGTGAAGCTGCAATGAAAATTTTCACGAAAAAGACAGCGAAAGATAGAGAGAAGAAAAATTCTATAGACAGGTAAAAATCATGATTAACCCCAATAACCCACCCCTATGATAAAGAGTGAGGTATATCACCTTTCTAAAAACACGTATGAAAAGCAACGAATGTCAATCGGAACGAGATGATTCCCTGGTTATCACGAATAACAATAGATAACGCAGACAAGGCAATCTTTCATACAGATTTCTCTATGGACCAATAGTTCAGAATGATATACAGGCCTTTTCAAAAGCTCATAAGAAATGATATCCGTATTGAAATGGTAATTTGTATACCGTTTCAATATCTCCCAGTGAATTGTTAAATCATCGTATGTGGTATACGGTGCATATAATTAACCCTGTTAGATTTGAAAAAAAAATAATTTAAGCTACAGGGACCGATTAGATGAATAATCAGTCGATAATCCTAATGCCAATTCATATGATATCTTGCAAACACCTACTGATAAGCCGTGTGAGCAGTCGTGCGTGATCACGTGTCATAACAGTTTGTCTGACAGTCGGGCAGACAAGACAACGAAAACACATAACCTGTTATCGTGATATACGTATGTGTACAGGACGCCTAAATCTCTTGGCGGCCAACTGAAATGGCAACGACTTAACTAACTGTGTCAGCGCAGTATTTCGTCCTCTCGAAGGAGACGGGGGTTGGGTCGCAAGAACGCAGAGATATGCAGAGGGTACGGGAAGATGCTGCAGATATGCAAATGCAACATACTCGAGAGGATAACTGCTGTGATTACGTTGGCAATAGAACGAGGCTGTCTTATCAGTATACTATGGGATTTAAGATAATTCCAGGACGTATGTGAAATTTCATTTGGATATTAATCGCACGTTTTTTTTCTTCTGTCAATTTCTCTGGGGTAATTTTCTTATCTGCCCTTATCTCTGTACTTTGATAATACAATTATAGCACTGGGACACATGTCATATCTTTCGAACACGTGTTTATTTAGCACAACAGAACTGTACCATAGACTCAAACTATATTTGTATTGGATTTTGTTAATGCTTTTGGAAACGTATCCTTATCGCTCAAAGAAATTTCAAGCTGTCGCAATTATAAAACGTCAAATAATCACGACAGTCGGTGCTTTCGAATGGGCGGATACGCAAGTAAAATTCTAAAGATTTCGCAGAGCGATAGCAGAGTGTCACTGACTGTACTTTTATCTATATTTCGCATACGGTGATCGAGCGCAGATCCATTGCATAATAAAAAAAATTTTTATCTCGAATAATTTTATTCTAGTCACGTGTGTCCATGACTTAATTAACGACCGTTGTACCTGTCGATGTTAATGGCGATTCACATGTTGGATATTCGGCACGTGAAAAGCTCCCGGGGAGAGCTAGTGCAAGTAGGCAGACTTTAACGGGTCTTGGCTCCGGTAAGACCATGGGCTCTAATTAATTTACGCCTTCGCGGTACAATTAAAGTCGATGTCAAATAAATAACAGAACGTGGTTCGGTTCTGCGGACGGCGAACGAGCGAGAGCCGGGAGAACCAGGTGGCCAAGATCGCTGAGAACGAAGCTTTATTATTCTGTCGGCGATATTAATGGGAAAGGAGTGCAGGCATTTATGTGATATTACATGTTGACTTATTTTATTTTCATTTCAAACTTCCCAAGAAGCACCCACCGCTGCCATAATCCACTGGGTGGAAATATATTCGTTACTTCATGAGAGTGCGGGACGCGTGGCAAATTCGTATCTTCGCTTTGGCCATTTTGAATTTCATGGATATTTTTAATAATTTTTTTGTATGCAAATTTTATAATTCCTACTGACTGCCAGTGTCTAATTACACGTACGGTAAATATGACTACGCTATACAGATTGTGATATGAATATTGTAAGCCGCGAGGAGCAATGTTAAAAAGATTGTCTTTTTATTAACGTATGCGCGATGCACTCTCCGACGATGCACTCTGACGTCATCAGAGTGCATTTTCTTCATTTAATTATAAATCGCAACCACTGCCGTGACTGATGCGAGATACCGAAGAGAATACATTTTCATTTCGACTCCTGTAGTTTCACTTGAGTCGGGTAGTTGCATTGAAAATAAGTAAAACCTCAAGAGACGCCGTTGTAGTACGATGACGCTGACGTCGGTGGCAGCACCGGTACCCGAACTATATTACTATGCACGAAACCGTGGAGGCTCCTTGTGTATCCGATATTTAATAATATTACTGTCGGTCGCCCGAGAGAATTGCAACAAATAAATAACTTTTATGAGGGTACTCGGAGGAACTTGCAACTCCACAAAATGTATTGCGTCAACCTCATAGGTCACGACCTATAACTGCGTCATATTGAAAAATAATATTTCATCCACTTAATCGAATCCTCGTAAAACTTTCGTACGTGGCACATTACGCAAATGGAGTTTCAAGATTTGCAAAAATTCGAATAAAATATTTTTATTGAAATTTTATTTTCTTCCCGTCGCGATGCACATCTTTGTTACGGCCCTGGACCTAATCACGCGGTGGTCTTACAAAGAAACCGACGCCCAGACATGTTCTGCTGACCCGAACGGAAGCCGTTCTTAAGCGTTCCGGAAATTATGCAATGTTTAAAAGCGACTTAGAGAAAGGGTTGGGTCGAGCGCACTTCCGGCCGAGTGCACGAAGACTGGTATTTTAAAAAATCGTATTAATTAAAATCTAACGAGCCATAGCCGGCTGCATAGTTACGTAACGAGTCACCCGGTATATAGTTATAAGATAAAAAAAAATGATTTCAAGGTCAGTGCCTTAAAATCCAAAGAAACAAAGAACAGCCCTTATTAAAATTTTCACCTAGAAATTCTCTACCCTTGTCAAATTAATTATAACAAGTCAATCGTACTGAGTATTAAAATACGCAATTCCGTCTCACTGCGCCTGGAATTTCAGTTCAATCTAGAATGCAAATCCAAGGAAAACACAAGGCGACTGCTGTTGTTGAATTTGATACTGCCATTTGAATTGTTAATCGAGCAATTGGGTTATGCAGAAGTACTGTTGCATCGTTGTCTTTACCAAGTAGCATTTTTAGCCAAGGGCAATGCAATTCCGGGTTATCTCGCCCGTGCAATAATCCCTGGACTCCCCGAGCCTTATTCTCAGCGCGCTAACGAGATGCAATTCCTTGCGAATATATTGGCACGCGCGTATGCCAACTTTGAGTGCTAAAATACACGCGCGATAACATCGTCGACTATGGCTACATTAGTACAAGCAATAAACATAGACAAGATAAATAAATGTGTTTATTAAACCATTAATACTTCCAAGCCAAAGATAAAAGCTCCCCCGACACCTGCAGTTTCTAATCGTCTAATTTACCAATAACACAGCAGATAAATGCACAATGTAAGACGATCCGCGACAACCGATCGGACGTTACGTTCGTATCTCAATTAATTGCTGTAATAATTATAGCCAGCGAGTAGCAAAGGCCAATTGGCATCTGGCGCAGGTCTGGCCTATATCGTATATCCACTGTATCTATTAACCATATAATATAAAGTTATATATAACCATGTATAACGAGCCTGACTTACGTTACGCAGAAGGTAGATTATTGCAACTTTATTAACACGAATGCCAGAGCCTCTTACCTGAAATAAAATAAAAGATTATTATTATTAATTATTACCGTAAGTTTATAACAATAAATTACATCTATTTTACACCGTGTTAAATTTACCTTTAACGGACTCAATATTGCCCGTGGATCATTTGAGCTTATAAATCCACCCTTTTTTCTATTTAACATTATCCGTCTATAGTACACTCTGATAAAGTTCTGATCGCGTTACTTAAATACCGATCTAAGTTCCTGTTAATTTACACCAGCGTCTTCCTTCGTGCTGTCCGCACTGACAGGGACGTATCTACTAGCCCGGGTTTCCTTGTAGGAAAAACAAGGAGGTAACTTCGGCCGAGTGTTTCCGGTGCATTCTGGCTGCAGGGAGGAAAGAGGGATGAAAGAGAGACGGACAGATGGACGAGAGTAAAGGCGGACAGAGACAAACAGTATGGAAAGGGTCCAGCGTAAGGTTAGCGAGAATTTCGAGGGATGCTGGGAGCTCGTCTGGAGTAGCAATTATTCATCCAGTAATGGAGGAGCGAATAGAATCGGAGATTTATAAAGCTACGGTGAAGTTGAAGCATGTAAATTATTTGCAGATGCAGATGCCAAGTCAGTGAAATTAGAAGTCTGATTAGATTGACTTAATTTTATGTCGTTTCTAAAAAAAAAAATTAAAATAAATATTACAGTATGATTTACAGTCTTGGGTTACATGGAAATTAATTCGCTGTTGATTAACTGTTATCAGCAGGATACATATTGTTATTTCAATTTTTTATAGCTCGATCAAATCGATATTGCATGTCTGCTGGAAATTTTCTACGGCCTGATATTCGTTCTACGACCTTTGACCTCTTATCTGACCACTAGACAGATCGATAAGACTCCCTTTCTGCTCTTACCTGTTTATTACCGTTACTATTTCCGCGGCAATTAGCATTAATAATGGGAATGATAGTAGGTCTTGTTTCTTGTCGTAAAAAAAATTTAATAGTGGCAATTATTAATTTTCCTTAATGGCATATATCGTGTGACCAATTAATATTTCATCACTTTCAGTAGCGATGATTAAATAGAAGTGAAACACTGAAAAAAAAAGATCGATACTCGAGGTACACGGAATAGTTGCTTCAGTCCTGATGTATATGCCTGTCCTGGATTTCGGGAAAAAAATTAACGAATGGGAACGAAGCAACGGGACAGAATAAAAAAAATGGAAAGTCAAAAAGAATATACATTGGAAACGAAGCGTCGCTCTCACAGTTCGATTCATTTCGAAAATCCTGCAGTTCGATGTGCACAATTAAATACCGTGGAAGCAAGCGAGCCAGTGAATTAATGCGGGTCGTCCGCGTGCCGTTTATTCTCAATTTACTTTCAATTGGCCCGTTTCCCGATTCGTCCTGATTTTCTAGCAGAATATATATATATATATATATATATGCAGCTAACCATAGTCGAAAACATGCGAGAGACCAGGATTCAGAGGTGTCAATATTTGCCATGCAGAGGATTGCCTACACTAACCGTCGAGATATTCAGTTATTTAGGTTAGTCACTATAGCGGAGACACGAACCATCGCCTAGTTAGCACAGAGATTAGAAATGAGAAGCATTTCCAAAATTTCAAAATCAAATAACGTCAATACCTGAATTTAACTGCAAACAGCCAGTAGATATTTACGTAAATTAATCAGACGAAATCAGTCAGCGATATAGTCACTGCACTGTACATCAGCCCAATTAGAACAAAGTGCATAGAGTGCACTCGAGTGCAACGATTTCAAGGTTTCGCTGTACCGTACAGTCAAGAAGAATGAGGGTTGTTCAAAGGGGCGGAATGACTACCCTGACAGGATAGGTTAAGTATACAGAAACAAGGGTACCGGCAGTTGGAGGAGTCTATGAGTCGCGTGCATTAAGTTCAAATTGCATGTCGGTCTAGTAACTTTTTTTTTCCTCCATAAGAACATCCGTCATCGTTTACCGAGCCTGGCTAATATTTTACGAAGTTTGGGTAATGACTTTCGAAATCATAAATACGAAATTCCCTAAATTACGCAATTCCCGAACGCAATGTATTTGCAAAAAATGTTTTGTTTATTACGCAAAGCAACAGAAAAGAAAATCCTCACGAAAGCTCTTTACTCTCCGGTGCTCGCATCGCGAGAGCAGATAACGAGAAGCTTTTTCTTGGAATTGCCAATGTCATTCTATGGAATTGTACCTGGATCTTTATTACGTGGCAGTTGATGTGACTCGTCGTAAAGTCCCAAGAGAGGCTGCTTGACATTACCGCGTTGCCGAGAACGTTACGCGATTCCTTGAACCTTTACCGGAAGTTACGTAAGGTCACATACGATCAAGCGGCAGCTTTTAATTCACATGGTACCAGTTTCCCTCGGCGCGATAGGCCATTAAGAACGATGTGTATTAAACTGAAATCCAATTAATAATGATACGCAATTCCTCTTACTGGGAAATCAATAGTACATTGCTATTAATAAAGTTCGATATAAAATTGCATCTGCGCAATTACACGACAGTCTCGATAACACGCGACGCATGTGAATCACGCGCAATTCCACGTATAAAGGAATTGCTATAAATTTGTCACCATAAAAAAAGCTCACCAATCAGAACGCGTTGAGATCGATAATAAAAATTCTCTTGGAATTGTACATACGGAGAACCAAGTGAAAGAGATAATTATCCGTTAACGCTTATCATCATGATCGCGAGATAATTAACACATTGATTATCACAGGTGTATTACACAGGTGACTCAGCTCGCATAAAATCTCACGTCTACGCTGTTAAGGAGCTAATCGACTATTTCGCAGTTACAATAAACGCATCGATATAGGAATTTCAAAAAGCTTCCAATGCCTCCGATCGATCGATAATTATCGATTTCATGTTATTTGATTTCTAGTGAATTTCGAAAAGTCATCGTTGCCCTTCGAAATCTTTACCAGCTATACTTTTTGATCTCATATGCACATAAGCGCACGTATGCATGTACTGTAACACGCGTACCTTCGTTTCGTTGATATAAAGCTCTATTAATAAATCCGACATAAATCCCACTATATGACTACTGAGTTACGATAATAGTACTGAAATACAATTCATTTACACCCACCGTGCTTTTATGAATGAGTGCTAAGATCAAACGAGTGGGTTGTGGGTCAATGAGTACGTGATGCTGTAGCATATAGGATATATAATCATAGACTACAAGGCGGTAGATATTGAAGCTATCACTGCTTTCTTTGATGTATTATCAGTCATTATATCAAATGAAGATATCATCGTATTATAGCTCTATATGTATATTAAGTACCGTGTGCTGAACGTTGAAGAATTTTTGTGCTGCTATGTAGAAATGGGATCGATCCTCATATGTGAAGATAGGTCACGTGTGTGTGTCTGGCAATGATTAAGTAAGTAAAGATATACATATATATATATAAGTTTGAATTTAATACTTTATAAAGGAATAAATTAAAATTATCGATTGGCCAAGCGTATGGAATGAAATTGGCGAAATGTTCGACAGAGTGAAAATCCTTCCAGGCGGTTTGTCACCCCTTGTCGCCGGCCAATTGTCGTTTTCATGAAAGCCCATTCGCGAAGGACGTAAAGTTTTTTGAATAATGAAAAAGACAGTTTCCGCATATCGCCGGGACGTAGAGCTGAAAGCTGAAGGGAGGATGAGAACTGAGGGTGGTAGGGATCTCTTGAGGCGTAACGACGACATGGTCGTTTCGCGGGATAAATTAAAAAGTTGAACGCCAGTCAAAACTCGAAGATCGTTAAAAGATCGACTCTTCGTTATTGTCCGCCACGTACAGACAGGGCGTTTTTATTATACGGCTGGATCAGGGCAGCCAACTTTCCGGAAGTTGGGTTCCGTGTATTCGTTATGTCATCTGGTACTCCTTTTTCATGGTGGTTTTTCATGGCGGTTATATTTTTCGCGCGAAATATTTGCATTTTTTTAGACCCTACAGCCTGTACTTTTTAAAGTAATTGGTATTAATATATTTTTTTCGGCACACCCTGTAACTGACAAGACCAACCCGCACTGTGATTCAAAATTGGCGCCACTTGTGGATGTCTCACCCTGTGTAATACGCGTTCCTATGGAAACCGGAAGTGGAGCAGATGGAATTGCGAGTACCTTCCTGGCGATTTGCCGCGTGGAGAAATTTCGAAAAATTAATTTGATTCGGAGCTGCTGAGAAAAGTCAAAAGAACGAAATTAGAGGAGACTCAAGAAAAAAAGGACAGACCGCTTCTATGGTCCAGCCGTGTCCAGCATCTCTACGAGGCTTACCAAGTGCACGTAACATATTTTTGAAATTTTAGTTGCGGCTCACGTATGAGCCCCGAGGTGGAGACTGAAAAATATTTATTCGATTTTTATTTCCTGTCTGTCACGCGTCCGTCTTGAGGTGCCTGCTAAAAATATTGCAAAAAAGAAAATTGCGTTAATTATGAAATTCCTCGGAAAGAAGATTGTAGCTTTAAAAAAATGATCTGACAACGGTATGACGTGCACTCGTACGGTTACGTGGGTTCTTGAAAGGGAAAAGAAAAAAATTTTTACTGTGATCAAAAACATAGCAAGCGCACGAGAAAGAGAGAGCGAGAGAGTGAAAATATTTACGAAAGAGGGTGTATCGTCTTTTCACGTGAGATGAATCACACTCTACGTTTTCCCAGGACCTACAAATAGATCTAATTAATCTCTTTCATACGCGGACGCTGAAATTTTACCTGAAAAAGAACTACAAACTTCCTATTGCAACATGGCACATGCTAGAGTCCAGTACACTATAGCGCAGTACAGCAAAGCACGTATATAGACTCCACAGATAACCTGGTACCTAGATGAGGTAACGCAGATTTAAAATAGACCTGAGCATCTACCAAATCCGAGACAATTTTCAGAGTAGATTTGCATACACCGACTGTAATTTTATATCGAACTAGAAGTACATAGAAGGAAAGAGAAAAAAAATCTTTAGTGCAAAATTGTAATTAGCTCAAAGTCATAAATCGGTCGATTCGAATAAACCGAGTAACTACGTATTTTTAATACCGACTGGTACAAGGCGTCGCGACGGCGTGGATTAAATTATCAAAATTTTGTCCGCATTAGCATTTTCATTTAGTACTGCGGTAAATTTACGTGCGAAAGTGCATCCTATGCACTCTAGTCTTAAAACAAAGGTAAGACGTGTTGGTCGAGGGTCGTAAAGGGTTAAAGGGTCGTACACAAGGTAGCGCGCGGTCTCACCTAGTCGTATAAATATATATATATATACACATAGGTATGTATTGGGAAATGGTGAAAAGCGTCGCGACGTTCTCGACTCGATGACACGCACGACGTGAAGCGTCCCGAGTCGTTGTGAGCTGTTGCATAAAACATCCTCGTAAAGGAAAAGCTTCTGTGTAAATGGAATTCCAAGGACGTCGGTACGCGTGCAGTGCATCCTCAATGTATGCACCAGCAGGTCAGAGTGCAGTGGATGTAAAAAGGAAGATGTCCGTGTTAAGTTCTTCCTGCAGTAGGTCCTTGGCTAAGATGAAAGTTGGTGAACATCGTTGCCCGGGCTGCTGGGAGTCATGAAACTTGTACCGGGGTGCAGGAATGCTGAGGTTGCACATCAGGAACACCCTGGTGCAGTTCAAGACTTCATTGCTGAAAGGAGCTAAGAAATACCGAATCGACCCCTGGGGGGGTCTTGTATTCCTTATCGTTAGGGTGCAGCAGCGGCCTCTGAGAATGCATTATGCAACGTCTACGGCATTCACTATGCAGGTACCGCTGGACCAGCAGCACCTGTCGACCAGCCCAGGAGACGTTCCTTGGACGATGCTTGAGCCTTTATCGGCAGTGACCATCGGTGCTCCGAATTACAGTGCAGTCTAGGAGTTCAAGATGCAAACTTAATCATCCGATTTCGTTGGATTTTTCATAACTCTAGATAACAAGGATGCAGTTCAAGGTCATTCAGAGGATGCTACGTATGATAAATGTCAAGATTACCCTTGCCAGTCATGGCGTAGATTGAAAATTGATTATTGAAACTAGGCCAGGCAGCTTCGTTCATATTGCATCTGCTGACTGCAGATGCAAGACTCCGTTTCCCAGCTAAATAAAATTGCAGTGACCGTTGCATAATGCACTTGGGAATTGCACGGAGCAACGGTAACTGTCGAATCTACCCCAGGGACAAGTAAATAGTGCAGGTACATTTTTCATGTGTCTTTTGAGTTTCCATCGCTTGACTGACTGTGAAAAACGTTACTGACCTGTATATATAAGAAAAATCGACAGTTCAGAATCCCTTAGGGCGCAACCCTCCGAACGCGAGTTTCTCTTAAGTGATCTAAAAGTTCTGGCGGCTCTCTCGCATCGACACTCGCGCGAAAGGTAAAGGGATGAGAGAGCGAGAGAACAAAAAGGGTTGAAGTGTAAAAGTTAAATCCACAAGGATCGCTCTGGTTCTCTACGGTCAGAACAAGGGTGGGGTCTGTAAAGGAATTAGAGGGTTGAGTGTCCTAAATATATGTTGGTTCTCATGAAAATTGGGCAGTAGTAGTTTTCTATTTTATTTACTTTTTGCACCACCCCCCCCCCCTGTCCCTATTAGCCACCCTTCTCGTGTTCATCCACTCACTTCCCGTTAAGGGTGTCACAGAGTCGACAAGGATAAGCAGACAAGACCACCAAGGAAAATGTTATCGCGACCCTTGATCAAAGCCAACCCCTGGTTACAAACGAATGATCCCATAAATTTGAACGCGTTCGCAGTTACACCGGAAGTACGGTTGCTCCAGGACCTCTTCAGGGTGTCTTTGAAACGTGGTACGTTGCGCAATTCCAAAACGCATTCACTTCGGTGGTAGCGTTTGATGTTCCTGGCCATTACTCATCCGGAACGTGCCGAATTCATCGAAAATGATCATGAAGTATAGGGGGCGCTTGTTACGTGAGATACTAAAGGCTAGTACACACATGCCAAACAATATGTGTTCGATCGAATACTCGTGAATATTCCGAAATTCGATATAACGAGAAAGCAAATATCCCTTGGCGTGTGTATACGTACGAGAGAGAGAGTACAGGGATGTCTTTGATGGAATAGGGAAAGATGAAATTTTTTTGTTTAAGTGACAAAAACAAAAGTCATACATTTGCTAACTTTGAAAATCCACCCTTAGGCCTTCGGGGAATATCTTGTAACAGCACAATGGCATTTCGAGAGTTCCACCATCTTCACCCTTAGGCACTTCGTACCGACCGATTTCAAGGGGGTAGGTAAGGTACTTTAACTCTTGTTCAGGGCCGTACATCAAGGGTAGCGATGCGAGGAGCGATGGCTCTGTGGCGAGTCTGCTGTAAGTTACAAGTATAGTAGAGGGGCGGGGGGGTGGTGCTACTAACCCAGAAAAGGGGGTTGATGGGTGAACAGGGGTGGAATGTTAGGTGGTTGGACTTGAGATAAAGGAGCAGCTAGGGGAATAGGTCCTGGCCGGGTCAGGTAATGGGAATAAAATGTTACCAATACGTATTTGATAGCCTGTAAAAAGAAAAATTCGTTTCATGAAAAAAAATAATTTCACTTTTATATCAAATTATACATTTTCTTCTTGGTATAAGAAAAAAAAAAATTACTGATATAAGAAAAATTACCGGAATTTACATTTTTACTGTAATTTATCTCTTTCACTGTATAGGGGACGAAATGATCGAAACAATCGGGATGCTTCATGAATATCAAATAATTCCAATTAAAGGGTTGAACATTAATACGCCCTTCGGCCCGTCACTCTCAAGATTGAGATACCTGAAGATCCTCTTAAAGAGACTGACGACTGCAAGCGTAATGGTGAAAAGGGACGAATCAACGGGAGGGGTGCCCCTGCTTTAATTAAAAAAATATTTACTTCTATTCTGACTCCATAATTGTAAAGACTCTGTGGATACATAAACTGCTTTAAATATGTCTCGCAATAAGATACTTTGCGTTGGCCAAAAAATTTTTTTTACATCAAAATTAACAATGGCCAATTATTAAGTTTAATGCTCGCCATTGGGATTTAAAAATTATTTTACTACCTCATGAAATACCATGTGATCGAACTTCTTGCTAACGGTGTACCGTAATACAGTCAGCAAGCAAAGTTGTCGCAAGGGAAGTTTCGAAAAAAAAAAAAAATTCATTCTGCACCCCCTGAGCAAAGTAGGTAGGTAGCAAGTTACTAAAGTATGTAGGTTGTTGGAAGAGGTTGATGGTGTCGGGGGTTGATGGTAATGGCGGTTGATGGGATCGGAATTTGCTAGGAGGGTAGTATGACTACGTGGCAGAGGGGTTGAAAGAATGATATTATTTAATTAGATGCGAGCCAGGAGTTTGGATTAAAGTGAAGGGATGGATGAGAGAATTTCGAGTTAGCTACGGGAGGCTTCAAAGTTTCGAGTTAAACGATAAACTCGACCGGGCAGCCATATTTAATATTCATCCCCTACCCCCGGTGTATCATGGAGGGATGCTGCATCAAAGAAGATTGATCTGTATGCATTAGCGCCAAGATGAATTTGGCAATGATTAACCGAAGATACCCAAAAAACGTTCGATCGCGAAGATCTGTAGATATATGAAATTAGATAAAGATGGGAAAAAAAAATAAGATGCTGCTTCAGGAGTGATAAGCCCCTGACTAAGAAGATCAAGAAAGAAATATAGTGCGCGTCCTGATTAATTTCGAGTCTATATAATAAATTCAGCCCTTATCAATTCACATAATCGCTTTCGTTCGTAACGACCTCCACCTTTCTGATTACTGTTTAGGCGGTCGTCTTGAAGAAGCGAGATGATAGAGATAAGGATTTTCTGAAAAATCATCCAGACTCCTCGTGGACGCTCGAGGGTCCAGCCAATTGCCAAACAAGGGTATTTCTCTCGATATCCCTTCGGCTCACTTATTTCCGTCTTTTCTTTCATTTTTCTCGTATTTCTCAAGTCCCTTTTATTCCGTCATCGAAGACATAAATTATCCGCGGAACTGGAGACTGGCTCCAGGCTCTCTTGGATTATTCAAATAACAAGTCGGAAACGCCCTAAAAAAAGAAATGACTGCTACAAATACACGCAAATTTTATTTTTAAAAATACAAAAATTCTTATTACAGCTCGGTCATTTCATACGATATTAAATTTTGATAGCCCACCGATATCATAATTTAATAACGCACTGATAGGTAACAAGATAACGTAATACGCAATATTATTACACGGTTGGTCGATCACGCGAGAACGCATAAAGGGTGACCCAAAAAAAAAAAGACGAACATAAAAGAGAAAGGGACGTGGGGGATAAAAAGTCTGTTATCAAAAAGCCGCCGCCGTTGCGTTCAGCGACAAGTAAAAAAGTTATAGGGGATTGATAACAGGAGTCCCTTGATAAACCGCTACTGGACGATCGGATGAGCAGAGATTAAGAAAGGAGCTGAAAAAGAACGATGTACCAAAAAGCACCATACAAAGAATAAGGCATCCGCGCATGCGCAGACGCAAGCTAAATATCGTGGCACTTAAACCAACGTATCGGGATACACGAGATCTGCATACCAAGGCAACACAGCCTCCGGTAAACGCATAAGACATGTACGTAAAGAGTACCCGAGTGATAGCCCTAAGGGTGGATTTTCATGCTCGCGACGAGTCCAAAAGGAATCTCCATTTCAGCATCCGTGTTATTCTCCACGATCCTGAGAACAGTACCGAGAGCGATTGGCAAATTGTTGAACGGAATTACATCCTTAAATTCCATTATAACGCGTATAAGTCGCTGCAGGGGTAAGGAAAAAGATTTAAAAAAAAAGATAAAAGAAAAGGAACAAAGCCAAAAAAAGATTTGCGACAAAGGTCTCAGGAGGATTTCACGCTGTACTACCTTAAGCCCTACATTGTTTCAGTCCACTTGACGTATCACTGTATCTTTATTCTTGTTCGCCTAAAAATCTCCCAAGGACCCTCCTCTCTTTTTTCTCTTGCTCTTCCAATGAAATTTTCAGCCCAGCATCCTCCTTCGCCTTACCGCCTACTACTGTCTAGTTAATAAAAAAAAAAAAAAATTCGACAAAAAATAACGAGAGCGAAGACAGGATTCGCAGCATCCAAGAGAAGGGACAACTTCGCCCCCCAAGATGCTCGTACATCCAACTCCATCGGACCACGCTTAATGGCTAATCCGCACGAGGACGTTGATTTAGGACTGGCATTAGCGATTGGGTCGTGAACAGAGCCGAGAACCTCGGCCCTCGAGATAGTTGCAAATCTCTTGCGAAAGTGCAAATCTCTGAGCATTCTCTTACGGCGTGACGCCAGCCGAGTGAGGCGCGTCCGTATAAATACGTCGAATATTCTGTACCTGTAGTTTATAGTCGAAATTGTCTCGATTCGAGGAATGAGTAGCTTAAGGAACCAGAGACAGAGGAAGCTCCAGAATGGGAATAGAGCCAGGCCCGATAGTACGGGGTTAGGAAATATTGATTAACTTGGTTAGTTGGGTAGGATACTGTGGGACAGAAATAACTAAGCCACTGTAGGTGAGTATATACGTACTTATATACCTACTGTGTACATAAGAAATATGTATCGTGATTTCAATGAAAGATCGACGACTCTCCACGGCTAATTGACACTTGGTTAACACTTCGATACACTGCATTATACTTGCTTCCATCGAGTCTTATTCGGCGCGTTTGGGGCAAAAATATAATTAATTCAAAGATTTCAGGAGAACTTTTATCGCTCGCTGCGCCATCTGGATTCAGAGGCAATAGACCGTGATGCTATTCAACGTTTGTCTCTGCCGACGGAGTCAGAGTCTCTTTATGAAAATGCAATAATGATATGCAACAAGCTTCAGCGAAGCACTGTGAAGTGTACTTCGAGTAGAAGCTCGAAGTTGTATCCAGAAGGGGGTATATACCGGGTGATTCATGTATATTGGATTTCTGAAGATGAATTAATTTTTTTATCAAACTCAGTGACACGTTTCTTCTGCGATGACGTTCGTGTCGAAAAAGATGTCGAAAGATATTTTTTATTAAATTTTTTTGTGATCTCAAGGTTTTTTTTGTATATCTTTTTTATGCTTCCATAAGCGATTTTTCGGAATCCATCTCATATACCGGGTGTGCGCTCTATATGTAATGTTAACAAGGAGAGGAGTTTCCCGGTGAATTTTAAATACAAACTACGATACATGGTATGCGACTTTTTTGAATTTCTTTTCATGCTTTTGTTTTTTTTGGGAGATTCATGAGCGAAAAAGCCACAGACAGTGGGTATATTTAGGGTGGTGTCTTATGACAGGACTAACACAGAATAGCTACGATCTATTTACACGGTGGATCAACTTTTCAAGTGTTTTTCTCCGTTACGACACACCTTTACTTTCTATCTTGCTTGTCGAAGCCACCCCTAGGGCTTAGGGTGTCGGAAAGTACACCAGCCTTCGGAAACAGTAGAAAGCTCGCATCGCGCAGGTGTTCCAGGACCGTAGAATGAACAAGGGCCCCGTGGGGCTATCGGCTGGTGTTAAAGATACGAGTAACCAGTGGAAGATTTACCCCCGTGTTTAGAAAATTCAACCCCTGATATTTTTCCGATGAACTTCAAATTGAGTTTGGGCTGTATTTCCATGGTGATCCCATAGTCCAGTTTTCGGGCATGAATATTCAAAGGGGATCCAGGGGAGGGTTGACAAGGGTTCCTCGACCTTCGTGTGGACAAGATCTAAAGGATGAGCTTGGGAAATCTATTGGCGGATTTAAATTTTGACTCATCGGAGGGGTGACTAGAAATCGTGGTAAACTCGAGATGCTCGTGTATCGTGCTTTTCTCAGATGAAAAAAAAAAAGTAAAACAAGGCGAAACAATATCGTAGCTTTTCTCATTTATAACGTGATAAATAGCCGCTACATCCGGAGCTGGTGTAAGCTTTCGAAAAGTTTGAAAAGAAATTTCAACAAATTTTTCCTATAACAAGCCCTCCCCCCCCCCGTCTTCTTTCATCGTTTATTTCTCTTCCTTTTTTCAATCTATACATCCCCTTACCACGATCCCACGCCATCAGCCTTTTAACGTCTTGGTTAAGCCTTATCACGGTCGATCTTCCTCGGGACCTCGAACCAAGTTCCAAAAGCTCATCTTACCATACAGTAGGTACAGTAGGGGTACCGAGGGGCGCCTAAAGAAAAAAGACGAGGAGCTTTTCTTTAAACAATTCACCATGGTAGTCATCAGGGGATAAAAAAAAGTGCTCTGGCAAAAATAAACACCCAGAGCTTTTCTTTAATTCATTTGGAACGGTATCAAGCACGTTCGTGCCCCGACTGATACGTTTTTTTTTTTTTTTTTTCAGCATCCGGTCCAGATACATACAAAGCAGTAGTAAAGTCCCCTGGACAGTCGTGGGTTAATTTTTTTAAGGGTCGTTAGAGCAACTATGAGTATTGTCATAGTCCAATTTTAAAGGGATGCTCTAAAAAGATGAATTTATCCCTTATGTTTTATCTCACGGCCACCGCCACAATTCACTTTGATATCTACTCTGTGACAGCATCCCGCTATTCACTGTCTCTCGTACATATTAGAGACAGCAGCATCCCGCGAGGTTTCATTACACGGCTGGTTTGCCAGGACAAACAGGACGCACATTACGACTCGCTACCCTTTCAGCATCCGGTGGTCCCTTTTCAGCTCTTTGCCAGGACACGTCCAGCCTCCGCTAGCAAGCAGCCCTTAGCTATCTGCACTCAGTAGATAGTATCCGTAGGGTTCAGCCTAATCCAACGAACTACCTTTATCGAATGTTAAAGGTTGACCATATCCTACAGGCCCCAAACCAACCCCATATGGGAATAAGATGAGATTGCCGGTACTCCAATGGACCAGTTACCGATACCAGTGAGCATCTCTCGATAGAGAGCTGTTGTATCAAATACACGTGCTGCATTAAATCTTACGTCCCCAGGCTGACAGAGATGAAAAAAATTTCATCTTAAGAACGTTCATTTGATTTTGTTTCGTTCAAACTACTTTGACGTCGTTTGGTTTGACGTCGCGACGCCCTACGCTACCCCAATCTCTTATCCGAGTGTTCGTACTCATTCCGTGCAATTCCTATGTATTCGATGTCACTGGATGCTGCTGGACCAACTTGAAATTTCCCAGGGGTGAATTTCATTAAGGCTGTTATCAGGAAATGGGCATTTTATCTCGTTTCCCCGTTTTTAATGATTACGCCAATTCGTCCGATCGGTCGTCTTAAAATCCATGATAAATAATTGTATTTTTTATTTTATTCATTTAACTCCTTTTGCCTTCTTAAACCCAAAATCTACCTGCTTACCTACGCGACCGGCTACCTTAGGGACTCGACAGACTATAGCGTAGTGTGTAAATTCATTCAAGAAAAAGAATCGGGTCTGCTCACCCGCCGAGACTGAGAAGCTGCTCAGACTGCATCCGCCCACAGTGGGTCGGCCATTCAAGAGAACGTCGCACATGAATGAAGCTGTGCGTGTAAAAGTACCTATAAGCATTATAGATATTACTTAAAACACAGATAATGTTAACCCTTTTTTTCTTAATATCTGACAAGGAAGCTAAGTCTAGATATTCCTTGTTAAGTATAAAAAAAATATTTTTTAAAGAAATATCTGGAATGTCTGTGTAAGAGGGTACACTGTCGCGAAAGAAAAATTTTTTAAATTAAAAAAAATGCTAATTATTCACACGATGTTTATGCATTATGCAACGTGAATTCATTTTTAATTATTACCGCTAAATGTACCAAATGATGCTGCGCGTGTTATCTGTTGTCAAGCTGCGCTATTATTACTTCTTGATAATCTTTTATGGCACGGTGTGAAACGGTCTTTCGCAGAATGGATAAGCGAGAGAACGGGTTTTCATTGAGAGGCTTGTATGGCCCAGTCGAGATTTGCATATCCGCTGTCAACCCGCTGGACCAAGCCGATGTAGACGCAGGGTTATTCACACTGCTCTCTTGCTCAATGAACGTCTCTTCCACTTCTTGTTCCTCGCGCGTATTGTGCTGCGTTCTGATTACTTATGCGAAAGTGAAAATATGGATACGAAGATGGAGAAAGTTGCAAGGATGCAATTTTGTGCAGGGATGCACTTTGGCAAAATTATTCTTAGAAATTTCAGCAGCGCACTAGTATCTCGACAAACAGTGTCGCGATGGATGACAGAAAATGTTATCTGTAAAAAAAATTTTTCGCGACTAATAAAAATTGGATACGCCATAAATTGTTCAAAGGCTTCGGTTAAGTGGTTGTTGTTTATTTATAGATAAAGTGTGGATGCATTATTTTTCACTGCAATTCTTTCCCTCCTGTCGACACGGTTAAAGACACATTGCTGCTGTCAGTAAAGCGAGGTAAGTCTGCATTGCTGGCAGCCGACACTGTTTATTTGCAGCACGGCTGTAACTCAGCAAGGAGCAGCCACAAATCGAGTATCTTGTACACCCGGTATATACTGCACTTTAGAATGCATCTGCAGCGCTCCCGGAGTCACGATGATACCGAAGGACATCGATAATAAATAAAAAGAGTACAAGTAAGAAAAAAAAGATCTGTAACAGATTGCAGTTGCTTTTTAGAAAAATGAAAAATCTATTTCTTAAAATAATTTCTAAAGAATTTTCATCTCTATGAAAAATTATAGTTTCATCCAGGAATAT
The DNA here is from genome assembly GCA_030142655.1 of Trachelus tabidus. Classification (NCBI taxonomy): domain Eukaryota; kingdom Metazoa; phylum Arthropoda; class Insecta; order Hymenoptera; family Cephidae; genus Trachelus; species Trachelus tabidus. The sequence goes on along the minus strand of JARQTI010000419.1, from coordinate 228,792 downwards.
TTATCAAATTTATTTTACAGATGCACTTTTCCTACGATCCACGTAACTTATGCGCCAATCGAAGTTAACAAGATTAATATGGTTAATTTTAACAATTAAATTTTTCTATTATATTTCTCTCTATAATAGCACTGCGATTACGAGTGGTCGTGAGGACGAGAATGATGGGCCCCAAGATGGCTAAATAACGCGGCGGTAGATCAACCTACACTCCGAGAGTTTCGGTCGGTTGAACAGCTGCGTGAACCGTTACTCACGATTTCCCATCCCGCCATCTTTACGTACCATCTAGACAATTAAATTACACAAACCGTAAACGCCAGCATATAAATCAGCTGGGTGGGTACTTCGCGCAGCCCCCTAGTAATCTCAGGCCCAATACTATGCACAGCCCTGAAACACCGATCACGGATACACCGGCGGCCATTTTTGTTTAACCCGTTAAAAAAAAAAGAAAAATTTCATCCCCAAACAAAACGTGACTCGTTAAAATTTTTCAACCCGTACCCTTCAACTCGTAACCGTAAATAATAGCGAATCGTCCGAGAATGCATCAAAGTGCATGTGCAACAAATGCACTTTCTTGCAACTGTGAGTAATTATCAAACGGTATAGCAAAATAATAATACAGAGCCAGGGGCTTAATTGAATCCACAGTGAGAAACGGTTGCATCGGATGTCAACAATTTCCTATTGTTGAATTTACTCACCGAGATGCAACTCATCGCTGCAACCGGGTCCGTTGCACCGGCTGCATTACTGCCAAGTTTATTTTCTCCGGCAACAGGGATGCATTTCTCACCGGATAACTTGCACTTTACCGGGAAGACCCTTTCATTCGAGGTTATACAATAGCTTGATTTATTATTATAGTGCATTTTCAGTGCACAATTGAAATTTTTATCAACGTCCAAATCTATCATCGTTACGATAAAGAAAGAGCGGTCAGATTTAATTTATCAAACGCCTTATCGCTCTTTTTCCTCGATTATAAATTATTCCCCGAACGACTATGCACTTTTCGATGCACTTATTGACCGCGTATATACGTCTATACCCGTGCAAGGTTATCGGCGCGGTATCAGAGCCGACATCGAATGCATTTAATAAACCTGGAAGTGAATTTCTTGGAATGTGTAGTACGCTGAGAAAATGACGGGAGCCGCAGACACGCATAGGTTCATAGGTTCATATCTGCACGAGGTCATAGATGCATAAAGTGCAAATGTACAAAGGTCATACGGGATTGGAATTCGCGTGCACGTACGTATACATAAATATACACGTGCATACTGTGTCACGTGATTAGCATTGAATTCTCCGCGAATAATTTGCAAATCTCAAAATACTCAAAATGGCATGTCTATCGGTATCCAGAATAATTTGGCATTTCACGATCAGTTAAGTGCATAGACGAGTATTTCGAATGAACGACACGTCACGTATAAATAATATAGCAACATTCGATCCACCTCGTACACCGTCATTAACTAATCATTCATTTCAATTAGCTTCTGCATCGGTCAGTTCGACGCTAGCGACGGCGGATGTACAGCGGTGCTTTTCCGCAACTGGTACAGTCTATCGAATAAATAATCGATGATTGAGTACCCACACGAAACCTTGTTTTACATTAATTTGACTATTCGTCAAGCTAAATATCGCCCATTATCATAATATCATACGTAAAGTTTGACGATAAAATCAATTAATTAATTAAAAATAATGATAATCAAAGTCATCCAACACCCGAGATACGATTAACAACTGTGCCAAACACATGATAAAAATATTTGTAAATAATAAAGTATCAAAGTATCAACGTCAATGACGCAATACGATTTTGATCCAACATTTATCTCGATTAATTCGATAATTAAATATTCTTCAACCCATGACCTTTCTGATCTCTAATTATCAAATGATCGATCGATCGATCCAACTGTCGCGATACCCGTCGATGTAAAAATCATTGTCGGCCATTTTATTTCAATTAATTACGTTATCCACAATGGCTAAACGATAACGAGCGCTATGGCTAGCCTAGCATAAGCAAATAGGCGTAATTACAGCGTGCGAGCAGGCAAATTAGCGATTGCATTTCGATGCACATGACAATGCACCGTGTGCGCGATAATTCGATCAAGTGCATCGAGGTTATTAGATCTAGGGATATACTATATACTATATGTATAGTGCACATTACATCAAGCGTCCTATATACACCGATTGTATTATATAACACAAACTGTAATTATTTCCTAAGTATATATATATATATATATATATATACACGCATACCTAAGTACCGTCACGTAAGTACAGCAGATGCATAATTTCCTTTTGCAAACGTTGAATGCATCAGGGTGAGTGACTGCACGATGCACCGCACCCCCGGATAGCAAAGCGACGTACCCCCAGTGTTAACAGAGTAGCGATAACGATCAGGACTTCGAATATAATATCCAGGTAGCCTGAATGGGAAATGACGTAACGAAATAATCAACACCAAGAAAATCAAATAGCACGTAAGAGATCGCTACGCGAACGACCGCCTTTAGGTTAAATTCGTGGAGAGAGAATGCATTTATTTTCAATCTGGCTACACGTTGCAAACACACGAGATTATCAGTTACTTTTCTTTTTGGTAAACCAATTCTTGTTTGGCGCCATTTTTTTTCAATTTCCTTTTTCGCACCCCCCCTCCCCCCCTCCCTATTGATTTCGCATCAAGCAAAAGGGGTGTTCGCACGACGACGCCAGGCGTCGGACTTTGTACCAGACGTTGAACGTCGGGACTTTGTCAGTTTGACGGAAATGCACTTTTACGTATGAGGCGATGCAGGTGCAACAGTCAAATGCACATTGAGAATGTGTTAGATGTAAAATTGTTTAAGTAAAAGTGCATTCGATGCAAAAATGCGAATAAAAATGAATTGTGTTTGTATATGCACTCGCGTTATCAGTGCTATACGGATACTGATTATGCCGATAAGTCCTAGATAATAGTGGAGCTAAGGGTGGCTGATTATATAGTCAAAGGCGTAGACGTCCCGACGCCGACTGCGAAGGAGATTGGAGTACTTCGACGCTTTGGAAAGTGTCGAGGGTATCCATTACCCGGGGTAACCGAGTATAGTGGGGTCAAAGCTGTCAATTAAACAGAAATGGCACGCTAATGAACAAGAGGCCCGAGACGTAATCCGGCATGCGGTCTATTATTAGTATGCCCGTAAGTGGTTTCTTTGGCTGGCGAATGTCCAGATGATAATAATTGGCCACAGGGCCAAAGATTGGATGCTGTATACGAGAGATCGTAAATGTTAACCTTCCAGAGGTCATCTGGCCAATTTTACCAGCCTGCCGTGAAAAAGTTATACAAATTTCATTAATGCATGTACTTACCACCTCGACACGTCCCTCTCATTAGAATCGTCATTCACGAGATAAATCTCAAATCCATTGATAACGAAAGACATTCCAATGATCTTACCTGAAACGTAGAAAAAAAAAATCAATTTCAATGACATCTATACGTCAATTACAAAAATTCCATTATCATTAATTATAGGAAGTAACATATATTTGACATTTGTAAGTCGTCGAGTGGGTAGTTAGTCGTGATAATTGCAGGCCTCGCTGTGCTGCAATCCCATTTAAAAGTCGACCTTTGACCCCCCGGGGAGCATAAGGAATACCGTTGTCTGATTGTCAAAGGGAGTCGACCGTACCTTCGGTCGCTATAGTTATAACGGTTCGACAGATCGATCGTGCAGTCACGTTAGAGTATTGGCATTATCGATTTTATAGTGACGGATCCAATCGATAAGCACGGGAGTCTCCACGGGAGCACGATAAGGTCTTATCTATTAATAAAAGGATTCGTTAAGCTGATGAGAGTATAAAGGCTCGTACGTACGGCCCAGCTAAATACGCGATAACAAGATGTCTCCGTTCTGGTAACGAAGGACCACACGATTACCGGCCAACGTTAATTGCATTCCTTCCTACACAGCGCAGCATCCGTGACGCGGTGTATCTTCTCTCGCGGATACGTTTAATTACTTCCGGTATCCGTTATACGCTCCAAGGACCTATAGAAGTCCCGATTAGAAACTGGCCATATACCGCAGACTCCCACTGGACCGCTTATAGATGAGATAATTTTCCAAAAAAATAAGATTAACGAGATTCTTTTGGTGAACAGTGTGTATTTCGGAGATTTTGAGAAAATCATTATCAGCAGTTTCTTATCGCTCGGCGGACATGGAACCAAAAAAATTTTACCTTGCTCCTAGACAAAGCGAGATTAATTGCATACGGCACATATGCTACCGCGAAATTGAGAACGTATAGTAGAAACAGCCGTATGTAGCCAGACTCTCCTAGATGTATAGATATACCCCGGGGCATTAGAGAGTAGCGAGCGAATTAATAGCATTTACTTCGTGTCGTTTAATCATCCCTGTATATTCCTTGAATATCCAATGCTTATATACATGTATATACTGCTCAGTTGATATTATGTAACATATGTGAAGAAGAAATTTCGGAACGAAAAAAAAAAAAGAAAAAAATGGCAGCGATCATCGTGACGTACGAGGAGGCTCAAAAGGTACCGGATTCGTTTATCCCTTGTAGAATGTGAAAAAATCGAAGGAACCAATGATCTCCATGAATTTTCACGACTTCACCCGAATCTGCCCGAACTACCCAAAGTCGTTCGCATGATCCATATAAATTTTTAAATGAATTGCGCATCGTATGCTATACGTCGTTGGGGCTGGATGACGAAGACTTTCAATTGGAAATGACAACGTTAAAAAAAAAAACTCATGAATTATTTATCCGTACGACGACTAGGACGACGAGTTGACTCGCATTATCATAACTCACGCATCTCGCGCCGTAACGTGAACTCTTTCACGAGTGACATCGGCCATCTTCCTGCTGCCACGGATTTCATCATTCTTGCTCTCTTGAATTTTTTTCCTTAGTTTCTTACGTATCCCTTATCTTTTTTTGCTCCTCGTACTTATTTATCACAGTTCCGCGACTTCGATGCTTTGAGCTGTACAGGCGTTACGTTTGTGGTTCTTCAGTTGGGTACGAGTATAATGATAAGAAAAATGCATTGTTATATCTTCCTTGCGAATACGATACGGCTTGATACAGGTAACGGGTACGGAGTATATATGATTCCCAAAGGGTTTCAAGTTTGAGCATACGAACGACTACATGGAAATGCCATTTCATTGAGTAGTACTCGTTATACAGATTGATACTGAAGTGCTGTTTCAGAGTGAATTTTGAAAAATGGAACTCGAGTGTGGAAAGTATTGGAGAATATGACGATCGAGCAGAAAATTTTAGTTGGAATTTTGAATAGAAGATAAATTACAAAAAAAAATTTTGAAGTGAATTTTTATAAATTCCAATTTACAACGCGCGTTACAACCGTATCAATTTTTTGAAATGACTGTAGCGAATATATGACTTGCTGTACTTCGACCATATACAGGGTTGTTCACGAAAAACGTATCAGCTGGAAGAAATTGAATTTCATTAGTCGAGGTAGTGGGACCTTTTTGAGTAAATGAAAGATTTCGATGCTCGAGATGTTAATGATGTCATGACGTTTAATTTCAATTTCCCTTGAATGACGTCAGAATTTTCTGATTAATCAAATTCTTATTAATTGAAACTTCCGCTGATGCGTTTCCCGCTAATGGCCCTGTGTATTGTACAATTTTTTATATTCTTTTTCTATCTTTGGAGCCACTCCTCTCGAATTTCGCTCATAAATTAAGAAATGTCTCACATAGTCGACAGGTCGGGCCTTTTGAACTCGACAGATCGAACCAGGGTCAATCCTATCGAAATACGTGCACATATGCGCATACGTGCGTGCTGTTCGCGAAGAGGTTCGCTATAAATTTTTAATCTTGACCCTAACCTTTTTCTGGCCCTTTCTGATTTAACGTCCCCGTATACCCAGTGTAAGTATACGAAGAGACCGCGTTTGGATTTTCCACGGGAATTTCGCGGTTGTGATTTATGTCCGATCCTCGTCCTTTGTGCGGTGCCGCCTTACGTAGTACATTTTTTTGCGACTCGAGAAACTTTCGAAAAGTATAAGACCAAAAGTGGAAAAAAGATGATCGAGGTTATTAACAATGAAGTGAATTTCACACAGGTGTGGAGATGACGGTGACAATTTTTTTGTCAAAAAAATTTATCAAAAATTTCACCTAACTTCAAAACTCCTTATCAGCCGATGTCAACATTTTCACCCCATACCCGTGTTTCGCGTCGAGTTTCTAGTACTTGATACGGGATACGTCACAAATTCGTCATATCTGACAGGGAATAATTTGTCATCGAAAAAATCATCGCGGTCCCCCTTGATTTCCCAGAATTCTACAAGCGGTTTTGATAAACGGCTCGAGCGCTGATAAGCAGATCCTTCCCAGCTCGTAGCGATTCCAAGGGACGGGTTTAGCAGCAGCCCTACCTCGTGTCTGCCGTTGACTTGCCGACGGGAACTGCGAAAAAGGAAAAGGCAAACACGAAAGTAAAGGTGGCTTTTTTGTAGAATCCCTAAACCTCTCGAAAAACCATGTTACAAATTACCCGCGGTAAGGTCAGTGAATTTCAAGACACCCGGTAAACAGGGTTGGACGATCCTCCTATTTCGTGGTTCGTAATAACGATTACAAAAAATTATTCCTCAAAAAAAAAAGCTATAAAAAAATATTCAATAGCCCAAAAAGAAAATTTCAAAATTTATTCCAATTGACATTTCCCTTTTTCCAAATAAATCATTTTCTTTCTTTGAAATATCCAAAAATTCATTTTACCCATATTGCACAATTTTTGTTTCTCATATATACCACATAATCTCTCATACCATCAGTCCTGTATTACACGCGTGTTCAACACGCACATTAAACACACGTTATTACCAATTACATGTGAAGCTGGCACGGACTGCTGATAGGTAACATCAAAAAGTCATGTAAAGGGAGGCAAACTTAAGGAATGCTACCGTGTCAGTAGGCTGCACGACTCGTGCAACTTGTCGCGAATGACTGTGCGAAATCGCGTCCTGTATGCAAATGCGATTCCGAGATCGTAGTCGCCAAGAATATCTCGGCCGTGTCAAAATGAAGAGCAGGACAAAATAATGATGATAAACATATACAAAAAAAGGTAGAAAATATATATAGAATAATAATAGGAACCGAGGATGTCCTCAGTTATATTTTTGCCTTAGAATGTACAGTGACGTCATACTGAAAAGGTAAACCGGTACCGTACGTTACATGTTTGACGCAAAGAAATCTCTGCTGTTAATTATTTAACGATAACGAATGAAAAGACGAACAGATGCCGCGCCCGAAGCATATGCTAAATTCGTCTCTTTGTACTTCCGTTTCCGGTCCCTTTATGGAAATTCAGTCTCGTCCGCAGTGCGTACGGTTATTTTTAAAGTCCACAACGAAACGACAAAAGCTGCCCCGACTGAAATAACAACGGAGGATTTCGAAAAAAATAGTTTCGGAAGAAAGGGTCATGAAAAATATAGGGGGAGAGAGGGGGGGGGGAGGTGTAAAGGGGGGTCGGGAGGAAATCAGGCAAATGGCAAAATAAAGGAGTGGGACAGTACAGTGCATATAGGTATACTATATGGGATAAAAATATGGCGCTCTAGCTAGATTTTATTTTTTGCAAGTTCATCAAGGTTTTTTATCAGTCTGATAAATTCTGATAATTCATTCGTGCTTAGATATAGTCAACAAGCCTTAATTGGTCGTTCGATCGAGGTTAAATTCAGGCTTAATACCTGCTGGTACTGGGCCCAATGGTTCGTGGAGATTATCAGCGACACGTGGGAAAAGAAATACGGGAATGGGTCTGCTGACCCCTTTTGGAAGGAACGAAGAGGCCCAAACTGATCGGTCGATCGGCCGAACGCGTTTAAAGCGCTGTTTGCGAAAAGGAGCAAGAAAATTTTATATAAAAAAAAAGAAATCGAACGAAGAAATCTCTACTACAAATTTACCGTTGCGAACCCGTCTGGCGTATGTTGCAAAGTGCTGCACGGTTTGTAAAGTCGAGAATAATTTTGAGGACCAATGTGAGCGTACCTTAAGGTATAATAACGAGACGATATTTGAGTACCTTGACAAATAGTATTTTAAAAAATGTTATGACATTTCCCCATTTTTTTTTATTTTGGTGCCCGGGGACGGTACAGACCAATGGGTTAATTTTAGTTAATTATTTATTTTCGCAAGTTTGATCTGTATATTTAAATAATATAAATTCCTTTATATCAATTGCACACGTTTTGATAATACAGTCTGACATACCAATGGCTATCTCATACGTTTGCTAAAATTTTCAAGTTCCACGTGATTCGCGACGATGCGAGATAAATATTCCAAGAGATACAAGGAGAGACGCCGCTTGGCTCTCTGACTCTCCTTAAATTTTTAACAGCTTGTAAGCGCGAGATGAACGCGTCTCTGCCGTGGCGAATAAACTGGATAAAAAGTAACGCGGTACTGGCAGGAATCGCAGCGACCATATAAGATACAAGAGCGATTTCAGACTGCGAATATGCAGATGAAATTTGGAGTCGCAGGAACTGCGCGAATAACGTGAAAGCTCAGACTATTACAATTTTTTTTGATTTTACAAAAGATCCTTAAAAAATTCAAAAATCTGTATTTCCATTAGCATTCGAAAATTTGTCAAACGAACCGGGCAAGCACTGCACTATCTAAAGGTGCGTGCACAACGACTAACATACGTCTTCCGTATAACGAGAGAGTGTGCCTTGGACAGGAAGGCAGCAATAGCTCAAATTTATTTTTGATTGAGGCTTTTGAACCGGATGTGACTCCGAGGAGGAAGCTGCTCTATGATAACGATAACGTAACATGATTATGTTTTTGGATTTAATTGATAAAAAATTTCTAGCCCACGGCCAGTCACGGATACCGGAAGTGCAGGCGAGACCTCACGTAACGCCCAGGTCGCACCTTTTGCAATATAAATGGAGAAAGAGATCATTCCTGCGGGAATAAGGGAATATCAAAATAGATCCTGACGTCGGAATACGAAAACTTGGAATACTTGTTCCGCAACGTGATTCCTAATACCTGTACATACAATAGATATATTTACTAGAGTGTATAAAGAGCACGATGATATCTCGCAGGTAAGAATTCAAAATTATCCATAAATTCCATAATTTAACATAACTGTGTCACAGTCCCAAGGCGATCGAACCAAAGCCTACCGATAAGAAAGTCACGAATAGAAATTTGCAAAACGCCTTTGAAAATTCCCACGGCTCGAAACGTCAGTACGGACAGATACGTAAATCAAAAATAATACCAGTACCTTAACCTGAATGAAAGATGACAAATAAAAATTTTGAATTACGTAAAAAAAATTCATTCTCAATAAATACAACGCGCTCCTCTCTATCCCTATTCACTGGTCCAGATATCATTCAAAAAGAAGCTTATGCACGCAAAACATATCGAAAAGCCATAAAAGCATAGAAGTGTTCGGTATACGAAAGATTAGCATAAAACAAATTTGGAATTCCCTCCGGCAGAGAAAAAACAAAATTCTGCCCCCGTCGTGCAGCGATAACGGATTCCCTAGAATTCTGCCATGGTTCGTGGAATCGTATGAAGATGAAGGAAAGTATGGTGGTTCGACTGGCTAGTCTCTATGTACTGTTTGTATTACTATATGTGCACACGTCAAATATAGATATAGATATATCATCCACTCAAAAACGTATTCAGGGTGTATTGGTATTGGTATAGTGTGCTAGAGAGTTGGTCGTACTGGTACATTATGTGCGGTACAGCACAGTACATGGTACAGAGTAGGTACGAATCCTTCTCCGTGATATGAATGATAAGAGTAAATAGAGAGAGTCGTGCATGACGTACGAAGCGAATAAAGACGATGGATATAAAAAGTAAAAAAGGCAAATATTATATTTTGTTAACGTTAAAACGTTCAATTTTTTACGTAGAGGGTACAGTGCGATTAAAGAATTTTGGATATCAAAAAGAAATTTTAAATTGACAAAATTTTCGATTCAACGACAGTAGCGTTACGCAGCCAAGGAAAGGTAGATAAAAAAAAATAAGAAAAAGATCTTCATCGATAAAATTAAGATCTGTTATCTCTCCGCATCATTTTTTTTGTTTTCTTTTTACAGAAGTCTCGCATCGAATAGCAAGCGCGAGAGAAGATGCTGAGGGAAGATGCTTTCACGTGGTAAATGAAATTACTTAGTGGAGGATACATCCTAAGAAGCCTATGTTTTTCTTCGTATGGACTTTTTCCACAGGATAATCGTATCGAGGAGACGCCGCCACACTGATCTCATTTCATTTTCGACATGTGGGAAGTGAAACGAGAAAATGAAAAAAAAAGAATAAGGGATAATATATGAGGAGAATTAGAAGGAAAGAAAAATATATATATAATCTTAGCCTGGTTTTTTTTTCATCCAATTTCTTGACCTACGACCCTCCTCACCCCCTCTCCTCCCCCATCCGTCCATCTTCGATATTTTTACTGATAATTGTTTTTCCTTCCACATGTTCATACCTATTTGCTTTAGCAGCATCACGAGAAAAGCTGACGTTAATAACATTGCTGGACCAGCAATCCATTTTTTTCTGCTCCAGGACTAATTCGATTTGCCATATATGTATATACGTGGTTATATATATATTCGTGAAAGAAGTAACAGTAGTCAATCCAGTATCGAGGTCAACGAGGGAAGATTGCGAGGAGGCGTCGCGGCGCTGATAAAATTATTCACTCGACTCTCCTTTACCTTCCTTGGCGAGCTAAGCAATTGGCCGTCGTTATCGAAGGTAAAATTGGTGTCTGTTCATCAATTTAAATTGGTGCTGACGTAAAAATCTGTCAATATGCACTGGAAGCTGCTTATATCCTGAGACAACGTAAACTATTAATAACGAATACCAAAGGAGACATAAATGTCGGGAAGGATGACGTAAAATTAATAACGACGTGGAAATATTGAAAATTTAAACTTTATCAAATAATTGCGAAATTTCTTTCGTCAAAATAATTGAACGAGAAAACACGTATCGATTCGCAAGAGTATCCGGCTACTGTGATTGGCTTCGTTAACGCGAATGTACCATAGTCGATTGTTAATTGATTATTGAAATAAAAAAAAATAAAAAATTAATAAAAATTAATCAAAATAAAATTTTCTACGATTGCGCAAATCTAAAAAGACAAGAAATTAATTTCACTAAAAAAATATTATTTTTGACGTGTTTTACATCGACAGTAGATATGTAATAACATAGATATATGATCAGACGAACGATAACAAAAGCTAATAAAAGTTATGAGGCTTGTAGAAAACATTAAGGTTCGTTTCCAGACACCTATAAAAAACCTCCTCCAGCGTATACCTAAGAGTTAGTACAAATATAGTATATAAAACTTTTCTCAGAAAGAGGATGCCTCTTCTGGTCCATCGAAGACTCCAGGGAACGATGCGTCTTTTGCGTGATGCTTCTCGTGGGATAAATCGTAATGGGGGTAGATACCTCGAGGCAGATAGACGGACCAGGGAAGATTTGGTCCTTTGTGGAGTAAAGAAGGAATTAGAGATGTCGAGATGAAACGGCGGGGAAAGGATTTCAGAAAGTTGGCTCTGGTACGGAGGATGAGAGAATTTAGAATAACGAAGAGAAATCTTTTTTTTTTGTAAAAAATAAAAATACCGTAATGGCCAACCCACACTTGAAATCTTAACGTTCAATGTGAATATGTTGAGGCTTTACTGGCTATATCTGTGTATACAGTTTCTATGTAGCTGATCGAGTCTTTAGCTACAATCCCTGTTAATGGTTTTCATTCTACTTCGGGCTACGAGCGCACTCAGTCACCCAGACGCCCGTCGATGCACCTCACCTGCATATCAATGCACTGCACCGACTCATTTACATACTCACTTCGCTGCCAGACACAGGCCTACCAACTTTTACCGACTATCATCTTCTTACGTATTCACCAAGGCTTAGTAATAGCGTTTACAGTTTCGAAGGGCTGGAATGATTGAATAGCCTAACTGCAGTGACTGTACATAGGGAGAGCAATGCAGTGCATACGGATGAGCAGTAAAAATGCATACAGGTAATACACAGTGCACAGAGGTTTGGTTGGTTCGTTATACCTAAATTCCTGAATTTTTTTTTCGTTGTTTTACCAATTTTTTAATAGTATCTTTTTATTAATGATTTTATAAATTTATATCGATGCTTCAGACGGTATTGCAGAACTCTGCAAGTTCTTACGTAAGAACTTCTTACGTATTCACCAAGGCTTAGTAATAGCGTTTACAGTTTCGAAGGGCTGCAATGATTGAATAGCCTAACTGCAGTGACTGTACATAGGGAGAGCAATGCAGTGCATACGGATGAGCAGTAAAAATGCATACAGGTAATACACAGTGCACAGAGGTTTGGTTGGTTCGTTATACCTAAATTCCTGAATTTTTTTTTCGTTGTTTTACCAATTTTTTAATAGTATCTTTTTATTAATGATTTTATAAATTTATATCGATGCTTCAGACGGTATTGCAGAACTCTGCAAGGAATTGACCTCCTGCTATGATTTTTCCAATACGTAAGCATCCTGGACTTGGTACGTGAAATCTGTTTTATGCTAAAAGGCTACCCCAAGATTCAACCCTCTACGGAGGCTGTGACATGAAATCCACTTTGAAGGGTACATAGAAATTTTTCTCAAGAAAGGGGTAGTCCCGGAGCCTATATGCAGTTAGGATCAAATGACGCGAGGCAAGAATTTCGCGACGGTCGATGCTCTTAAAATTGTATTGCATTTGCTACATCCCTCAGGGCGTTTGTGTACCGAGGCGATAAGGGCTTTGGATCTACGGGGTGGTATAGAAGTAGGGATAAAAAAAATTTCAAAAGTTTCGCGTAAACCTCAGTATCACAGGTTCTTTGAATTTCTAACAGACGTGTCTTCGAGATCAGGAAAGAGTTTTATTCGAAACAATCGCGAGAAAATATTTATGCATATGACGTCATAATAAACACAGAAGAACAAAATTTAATTAACTTACATATCATAGAACTTTCACCGGAATTTCATCTGAATGTCAGTGTCAAAAGTGCCGACACTGTACGAAATCGAAAGTTTGTTGAAAAATGTATATTTTGTATTTTAATCAACTGCGGCTGTTGGAACTGATTGACTTATTATTATTATTTTTTTTTAATACCGCGTTACAAAAATTCAGTTAATCGCCACGTATACATATATATACACATAACCCACCACCGTAATTTCTCTTGTACTCATTCACTGCTATACTCTATTTCCGTCAAAGTGCATCCTGCAACTCCTGCACATGCATGTGCATCAATTCTGACGAATACAGAAAGCAGTGCGACGAGAGTGGAAAGTTGGCTGGGAAACAAAAGCACAGCCACACCATTGATGTGTTTTTATAACTAGACGCAACGTCAATGGTGCAATTCCATTTTGAGGTTGTTGCAGTTGCAGCGTCAGACTCGTCACGAGAATTGGAATTGTCCAAATTGCCATTCGTTGCGGTGGATCAATTTTATTCAGCTATCCAACATTCACCAGATCCAGCCTATGCGATAAAGACCCTAGCCCGTGCTACAGGGGGTTGCAAAAATAAAACTAGCAATTTACAGCACATCTCGTTATCTACGACGGCCAAAAAAAATTTCATGCACCCTCCTCCATTAGTATATTTTAACAAAGAGGATCAATATATTTGAAATATTGGAATTGCATAAAATAATTGTGTATCGAACATTGAAGTCTTCTGACACAGCCTGTATAATTCTCCGATGCATGTTAAAGTGCAATTATGCAGGTCACACTATGACCAAGTGCATATGTGCTACAGGGTGCAGCACTAAGAACTATTCGTAACCACATGGCTAATGACATGGAAAATTTCGCAAAAAAAATAAATTAATATGGTAAATTGATGAGAAGCGTGTGCCACAAGAGGGTTAATAAATGACAGCTGTCACTCGTGGCAGCCTCCACGTTTCTTTTGGTAGGAACCATGATTCTTCTCGGATAGGGAAACATCCCTGGTTATAGGTTGAACGTAGGGGAAAGAGGGGAGGGGGAGGTGAAGTTGGGCGGGGCTCGTTTCACGGTTCAAAGGGCAGCTCGGGCCGTCTTTTCACTCGCGGAAAAACGGTCAAAACAAATTTATTTACATGAATATGCGCAACCCCCTTTCCTCCCCTCTCGTTCTTTCTCTCTGAAGCACATTATCGTGCGAGGGCCCTCAATCTTATCAAAAGGGTCAAGTTTGACTGACTCGACCTTTTCCCCGCAATTTCACCAAGAAAGATGGTCAATTTCGCGCGACCAATATGTTAAAAAATTTGCATAAGTCACGTTTACGTGATATTCAGTTTCTCGTGGTATGCCCGATTTTCGCATATAATTCAGAAGATGCAAAAAATGCATTGAATGTCATTCGCGCGTAACGAGGGTGACGAAAATAGTATATCCTTTTCTGTGAGCCTGACATAGCTGCGGTAACGCGGTGAATTGTATAGTCATCCCTTGGATATCAGTGGATCTGAACCGAAGCGTCAGATCAAGCGAAGCATCTACAGAGTGATCTAGATTTGCTTCGATCTTTTGTTGGAAATCCTTCCGAAATCCACACGAAATCGGTACCTCGCCTAAAGCCAACAAAAATGTTCTGCGTCTGACTTACAGCTAGCCCGAATAGTATAGCGGGTGTCACTTTTGTTCCAAAAAAATGAGCCAAGTCAATATTTAAAAGTTTCTTGGATATCCTAGTCAATCTAAGGTTTACGCTAAAAACTAATCTTTCTACAGGTAAACATAGGTTTCCATCGCGATAACGTATAGCAGGTCTGAAGATTTTTCGGGATGCTGAATTTCGATAAAGTGACTCGACTGGTCCATTGATCTAATGATCCATGGCTGAGAATCACGGTGCCGCGTCTATTGCGTTCATTGGTCCAGACAATGGTAACGCTCCTCTCGGAGGAATGCATCTGGTAAATGGTTGGAATTGCGTGCGAGTCCCTGGACCGTAGAGATTTCCCCCACTCCCCGTTCATCTCGAGCTCATGGTTATCTCCGGAGTTGACCTCGTACGTGACGAGAGTTCATTGAATGAGACATTATCGATTACGTGTGTACGAAAATACTTCGAAGCGATGGCGAGAACGAAAATTGTGAGAAAAGGGTGAAATTAGGTAAACGAAATTAATTTGTAATTAATAGCAAACAAATTTTCGTGTACGTTGCGGTAGCGTTAATTGAATAGATCAAAGTAAAAAAAAATAAAAAAAGACATTCTGCTAATTTGAAAATTTTACTGAAAAAAAGAAATCACCACTCGTTTCTTACTCCCGGTTGCAAATGACGTGACGTATTATTCCGTCGAGTTTCGCAAATGGCGCGAACCGTTTTTCACTATTAAGTAATTAACAAGCGAGTTTCGCGCCGGACTTGACATTAGCAATGCCGACTACCACTTGGCAAAACGATGATGTTCCTTGAAAAAACTTTTTTCCGAGCAACTGACCTCGGAGCTGCATCAGGGACTGTAGCTTCCGGTGATCGCGACACGGTAAGCATTTCCTCTCGTTCCGTCGGTGTGTTTGCCGCTTTAACTTTTTTAATGAGTTGCCGCAGAAGCACCAGAGAGGAAGGGATGGTAAACTTTTTAGCCCAAGGGGGTTTCGTAACAGCTCTGTGAGAATTAACCGGAATAACCAGTGCGAGGTGGGTCCCCTTTTGGAAAAGGTCAAGATAAGAAGATAAAAAACGAGGAAATTGAAAATACACCCTAGGTCCAGAAAGAGTTGAGTACGTCATTAGTTAAAAAAAAGGAAAAGAAGAAAAAAAAGGAAATCAGTGGCCAATTAAGGGTGAATATTTTTTTGGGGTGAATTATTTAAATTAATTTAGTTGGCCGATCCAGAGGAAACGATGCGCAAAATTTCGACAAATTGCCAAGAAGTTTCGAGGGAGATTATAAAGGGATGGAAAATGCTCGTGACAGTGTTAGAGTATAGGGATGCGTTTTTATTTTCGCAAGGGGGATGAAGGAGTCCATCCCTATTATTCCGAAGTCAAACGACGTCGAGGAGAAGCGCGTCGTCGTTCCGGACGAAAAATCCCGATTATTTTACAAACAGGCTGGCTTTGCTCGCGAGGGAAGTATATTGAGGGGTGGTTACGATCCCAGCCCTGTGGGATTCGCAGGGGTGGTACTTATATAATGACGTCATTTGTGCCCGAACGAGAGCATGGATCTCGAGCGGCCGGTGGGTGGGTACAGGATTGGCAGGTAGAGTAGGGGGATTGTATTTTTTTTTGCCATTTTTTTCCACCCCATTTTCAACCTTACGTCCCATTGGTAATTGGACCGCGAAACGAATGATCGTTCACCTAGGATCATTAATTCATTTCAGTGGCTGCAGCAAAGTCTACTCGTTTCGCATATAGCGATAGTAACGATCCATAAAGGATCTACAAGCGTATAACTTGACAGAAAAAAAAAGAAAATCAAACTCGAAAATATTAATCCTAACATAAAAAAATACTCTGCCGATAATATTTCTTATCTAATAAAATTTCGCAAAATGCAACTCCAATTTGTATTGAAATTCCAGCTTGCAACCAATGACTTTCAACGCGAAGTCTGCCCGATACTAAGTGAAATTAGGAAACTAGGCGAAAGCGCACATAGAGCCAGCTAGTATTTGCATTAGCAGTCGCGAAGTTTGGCTGCATCAATTTACCATTAGTTTGTTAAGTCAGGTTAGAGCGGTGCATATCATATGAGGAGAGAGAGAGAAAGAGAGTCAGAAAGAGACAGTAAGAGTAACGGAGACCGAGAACAGAGTAAAATTCCCTACTCACCGCACAGGGACGTAACAACCGTAGAAAAATGTCAGTATAAAAATTGCATCCATCGATGACTGTAAAATCTTACCTGAAAGCAAAAAGAAAAAATAATAATTAATAAAAGTCTAAAATTATGACAAAAGTGCATAGCAGCCAGGACACGTCAAGAGGTCGATAATTTTCTATAACCTATAGATGCATCCATTAGCCCATGATGCGGGCCCTCGTTGCATTAAAATTGCAAGGCTAATGCACCGGCACGCGGAACACAATGGTGCACCGATGTCCAGTGCATTTCCGCGTACACCTCGCGTTCGTAAATCACGATGGAACGCGGCCTTACGACCGCGAATCGCAATGCACTCTTTTCACGGTGTCAGGACGACGTGTTGTTGCACCGACAGTTGCAGGATGCACATTTGTCTTTTGCACAGGGACGCTCCTACTTCTTGTCTCGCTTAAAACCTATACCCGTCACCCTCGCGCTCCCGTCTTGCGTTTCCCTCGCCACCTTCCTTCCCTTGCAATTCAATTCGTCATCGGGACGCAAGTGCAGCCAGATGCAGTCCAGCACTAAATCCCACTGCAGCTGCACTTGCATCCGCCCAGAGGCAATGCACGGGCAATGCCGGCAAATGAAAATTTTTCAGATCCTACAGAAAATAAAATTGCAATTGCAATTGCACTGTCTCTTACTCACTTCCGGTTCACGGTATACATACCACCTATTGATATAAGTCTGGTCGAAGTGTCACTTACCTGAACAACATAACAATTCCGTTTCTCTCTAAAAATTTAATCGTAATTTCATTCTAATTAATTCCCATCAAACATTGTAATCGAGTGATAACACGGTGAACCTTGTTTACTGCCGTTTAAATGAATAACAAGCAAGGATTCCACTCGCAATCGAATACAAGTATAAGGGAGAAAGTAAAGGGACAGCTGAGAATTGGATGAAGGAAATTTGGCAAAAAGCTATTTTACGATCTTGTTTATCCTACAGTTTCACGGCGTCTCGCCAATTTCCACGAAAAACAAGATCCGACTAAATAATAATATTGTACCTAGCCCCGCGTCGTCTCTGCTAATTAGTAAATGCTTTCGAAACCATATTCATACATGGTCCTCCGTATGTGAACACGTTCTGTCTACAGGGTAGGACACTCCCCTATGTACCATTATATGATAGGAATATCGAGCGAATTCATTTCGAGGACCTTTAGCAAGGAAAAGATTTTAGCTTAATTGAAACTCTATCAAGAGATTGAGATTTTATCTCACGTAGAGACCATTCAACGGAAACCAAACCCTTGGTGTAGGTACCACCCTCTTTCAATGACATCCTTCCCGTGACGTAATCCCGAAAGGAGAGTCGCTCTTTTCCGGTTATTTAGCTATAGTGGATAACGAACCCTTATCACAAGACTGGCTTTCCGTATCGTGTAACAAATTTACCCTATCTCAGTTCGTTGGGTTAAAAAAAATACTAAAAATGTTATTGAGTCGTACGAAATAAAAATTTTTTTTAATCACGTAATCTAATTATCTATTTTCATTTGGATTCAGCTACGTATATCAGCTGTGCATATCAACCCCATGGAAATATATATATATAATATCCATGTACAAAGTGTGTATATTTCGACAACAGATGCATACGTAACCCGTATCACAGTACGTAACACACGCATCGAAACGTCTGTCGCGTCGGCCTGATAGTATGTGTAAAAACCACGAATTATCCGATTAATAATTCATCCCGTAATTACACGGAGTAACGAGGCAAATACACGACAGGCGATCGTGCCAGCCCTCCTCCCACCCGTCGCTGCAGTATATAAAGGTAAACGGTATGGTGCGTGTGTGAGATCAATTATGAAATGAATAAGTGGTGGCAGACATTTTTGACCATAGGATTATATAATATAAGCCTGATACATAGAGTATCAGAAATCAAAGGAATATCTGGTAGCTGAGGGTAACATATATATATATGCTGTAATGACCCGAACCGTAGCTATAAAATCGAAATTCCTCCAGCAATTAATAAATTGAGAGTCCTCACCGGAGCTGGTTCGGC
>JARQTI010000419.1:17214-209386 GCA_030142655.1 Trachelus tabidus | reverse complement strand
CCGCTTCTCCAGGGCATCGAGTACAAGAACCATAACCCGGGTCAGGGTGTCCGCCCCTGGCCTTAGCCGTACCAGACTTTGCCAGTCCGTGAAGACGTCTCCGTCGGCTCCTCTCCCGGGCGACTCGGTACCTCGAGACTGTCCCTCCGCGTCAGATTCGAGCACCTCGACCTGGACTCAACGATAACAAATCTTTACGAGAGCATCGGCCTAACTGTACGAATTAACCCGAGAGCGCAGCTTCCGATCAGGATGGCGACTCGAAGGGAACCGGAAACCAAGAACGTCATCCGAATCGGTAGCTGGAGTCGCCTTGTGACCATGTAATCTAAAATCACGTCTCAATACATATTAGTATGGAAATAAAAATTGAAAAATTTAACTGGTCTCTCCACTTGAAACGTCGAACATTGGTAAATCTCCAATTATGATATATTCGTATCATTGGTCCATATCCCCAGAATCCAGTCCCACTGTCTTAAGGGTCCTTCATCCCTCCGATCGTAAAGTCATAGGCATGGAGAGGAATTTAATATCAAGAATTCGTACGTGGTGGGGGTGGTAGAGAGAGGGCCGATAACGGAAGGGAGGGTCGATTTATCAGATATGGTTATAGAAAGAGACGTAAAGACCGATAACGATTGCATAATTAAACCGAAGCAGTAATTGGTATGTTATAATGGTTAATAGCGGAGCAACAATTTTATTAGCCCAGAACTGTATACGTACAACGTTAACTGTATGTTTACTCGCACGTACTCCCATATAGTGCACGGCCCTGATTACGCGACGATAACAACGGGCAGCGTTCGCGATAGCAATCCTATTATCGGTGCTCGAGCGCTTCCTAATTAATAATAACGAGCGACTCTAAAACCATTGACATTAATGGACGCTCTTTGCTCGTACAAGTGATCGAAGAGTTATCAATGAGTTATCGTATTGATTTTTAATATGCGTCGTGCACGTAGCATATGGCTAGTGCAACGTACTTTCGTATTTAACGAACGCACGGATGCATGGAAAATATTAGAATGCAATGAAAAGGAGCGTCCATTAAGAGGATAACTATGTATACTTTTTTAATTGAAATTTCGAAAATTTTTATAATGAATTTAATCGCGTGTACAGATTATTAAAAATTATTAAGGTTAATTGGGGTTAATTAATTGTTAAGAAAAACATTTTTAACTCGTAAGACGCCTCTACGTGATTCCATGGGATTTAGGTGAACGGGGCTTTAAAGCGTTCTCTATCGAATTTGACTAATTAATGAGGCAAGCGCTGCTTGTCGTTATGGTCGATCGAAAGCATTAAAGTGTCAGGGAGCCAACGCAGCTTCCGGAGTTTTAATCACGTTGTATAGTTTCCCAACGGGACGTCCAGACGTTCACGTCGCCGGGAAGCTAATATTGGATTACGACCAACGATAAATTGACGACAACAAGAATATGAATGTTTCGAAAAAATTATTTTGGAAAATTTATTCGAATAAAAATTCATCGCAACTTAAATTACAAAGCCAAAGGTAGAAATAAAAAAATTATCATTCTTTTATTAAAAATATATATATCTCGTATTTCAATTCATAACCACACACATACTCATACATTAAATTAAAAAATGCAGCTACTCGATGAAGGATCCAGCAACTATATTGAGTTGCGAATTGAAGCTGAAATTGGAACAGAAATGGCGAGACTGAAGGCAGCGAGATGTTGAAGTAGTGACGTAATGGCAGCCTAGTGCAAGTCGAGTAGGTCGATATTAAAGCGAAGGCAGGAGATACGAGGCTTCTGGGAAGCCTCCAGCCTCCGCTTCATCCCTTCAGGCGATGCTAATGTCATCGCCCATTGAAGATTCGAAACCCCATCTTACAGGCACCTCCTCTTTGCCACTTACTATCATTTTTTTCAATGACTTAGAAACGAGCCTTAATGCCAAGCGAATTGCGATAGCCTGCTTAAAGGTCCTCATAAATTCCAGAATTACCTGTACGCCATAAAATCCTCGAAAGAACTATCATAAATATACCATAGGCATAGCAATGACTAGACTACGGTATCACTCTTATCAGAAGATAGTATAATCATCAGTGACGTATATAATTTTGAAAATTTGTAAAACGCTACAAAAAAAATCTCAAGCTTGCATCCCACTTGGACGTCACATACGAAAGGATGATTTCGGTTTGAGGTACCCATATGGGATCAGACACTTAAACGGATCTTGGTATGATATGTAAATATATGATTAAGTAAATATACTATATGTCTAAGTTAACTCTCATAGGTTATAAGGACGTCGGGCTTAAAGGGGTAGTAACCAGGTGGCGGATCTTATACTGCTTTAGTGGATGAGTTTTAATGTAGACACATGAGACTGATGGGAGAATGGGGGATGATTGGTGAGGAAGGAGGAAGGGGGTGCTTGGGTACTTTAGGAAATGGATGTTTTCTCAAGTAGGAAAAAAGCTCAAGTTCTTAATTTAGTATTAAATTTAATAAGTCAAGTATGTATATATGTATATATTAAGTATACTCACGGGACCGTACGATAACAGCTGGCCGATTAGCTTTTTAGCTTTTTCCTTGAATAAGAAGCTGGAATTGGCTGGGATGGCGTCGCGACGTCTAGCACGACGTCAACTCTTTCAGCGGTTGGAAAAGGGGATAGAGAACGGTGGATATGCAAAGCTTTTAGATGCGGTATGAATGTACGCATTGAAACGAATGGCTTTCACGGCAATGGGATATCATCTGCAGATGATATATACATGTATATATATACTGGTGGTTTCAGACTTTTGAACAGACCGACTTCTCCCGCGCTTTTATGTGCGCTGAAACGATGAAATTTTTTTAAATGGTTATCAAACGAAGGGGAAACTCTGCTGAGATATATGATTTATTTAACATTCCTTAATATCCTTCCAATGTTCCTTAGTATTCCTGAATCTGCCAAGAGGAATTTGAAAACCGGAAATAAATAAGGATAGCGTTAGATAAAATTTTTTTCGAACTGTACGAGAGTTGCGTTTAAGTAATTTATGAGATAAATTTTTTTTACGACACTCGGTATATCCTGTCGCTAATGTACGAGATGGCTCGGGGAGAAGAGAAAAATTAATATTAAATTTTCGCGATAAAGATGCACTGTACGAAAGAAGAGAAAAATTTTATCGAAAATGAAAATCTACTCCGAATATCGTTCTCAAGTGTAAGCACGGTTTCCGTTGCACTGATAAAATTATCAGGAGCATTAGGTGCTCAAAGCAAAATGCATCAGCCATGAGCTCCGAGCAAGGAGCAAGAAAGCTGAAGCCGCATTCACGTGGACGAATACGTACGGAAACCGGTTCCTTGATCGGTTCTACGAACCCGATCCGCCATAGGATCCGGGTAGTGGTAGAGCAGAATAAAGCAAGGGGTGCAGCAGCTGGAAGTAGCCACTTCCGGAAAGTGCAGCGGATATGGGAAGAGACGTCTCGGATGACCATACTCAAAATATTAGTTACAGCATAGTGCAGGATTATGCACTGGGTGCAACAGGCACGTTGAGAACATGGAAAAAATGTAAGGGTGTAAAAAAAATACAAGCAGCTACAACGAAGAGTATCGCAGCATCAGCTTGAAATATGCAACTTGGTGCAACAATGCATATCGGGGATACATGCAGTTGAGGAAACTGAAAGTTAGCCAACTGAAGAAAACTAAAAGTGAACAGCGGACCAAGTGGGTAGTAACGTGTATGCAGTTGCATCTCGAGAGTGCAAGACTTGTTCAGCTGCAGGATCATCCATCAGAGGACTGATGGGCCGTTATGCATCATGCATTTTTTTCTCGTCACTGCATTCCGCTGCAGGCATTTTCCATTCGGTGCAGTTTATCTCGCGTTGGTACACTTGCATGACGTTTTGCCGAGGAGGCCTCCGGCAGGGTCCTGTATATAAAGCACAAAGTCGTAAAGGTACCGGAGGTTTATCCGATCTGAATATCGAGACGGAAAAAGATCCGGATGCTGCGCGGATGATGCTGCCTGATAAAATCGGCCGGGAAATAATTTTTCTTTTCAAAAATAAATAATAAGACGCCATGGGAAAAGAAAAAATTTAGATTACATACGAGGCACCTGCCGTTTTCAATTTCAGACCACGGCGAAGGTTTCGAGATGATGAATTCGCTCACACGAAACTTCGCCCCGATTGATTTTTTTTTGGATCTTTTAGGTAATCAAGCAAAAGGAACTTCCTTCCTCCCGAAATAATTTACGTAATTGATTCCCAAAGGGGAATAAGCACTCTCCATTTAACTCACACAATGGTTCATTCTTATCGACCTGTTATTATGTGTTTTTACATCGTACTGTACACGGTAATTAAATTCGTTTTCATTTTTTTTTCCACAAGAGGCACTTCGATTGTCCCGTCAAACGGTCGTTCGAACCTATCGAAAAAATGATAACCGGCAAGACTTTTAAGCTCACTGATAACAGGTTGCGTCATAAGGTCGTTGGTTCGTAAATTCAGCCTATAGTCATCAGCCGCACTACAGGCTGCACAACTTAACCTATCGAACAGCAGCAAGTGTTTAACTACGCTCTAACGAATTTGGGTTAATTGATTTTCCAACTAATCACACGATTACAACTGTCGACTAAAAACTATCCCTAAAAAGGGAATTGACTAAATGTCAAAGTCCGAATAAAAAAAAATTTCAATTACCCATTTCAACGCGAGTACAAATAATAATGGAAATTTCCCAATGAAATCAATAACAAGGTACCTCTTTCAACGCAATCAAATTAATGACCATTAATTATAAACAAGTTCAAGTTTCAATGCACGAGCCTGAAATTGAATCGCGCAGCCGTACCGGATACGCGGGAGTGAAGAGAGAAAAGTGGTACAAGAGGAAAACAAAGCGAACAAGACGCGAAAGAATGGAAGAGGAACAAGAGGAACAGGAACGCCAAGAAAAATCTCGAGAACACAGGGATGGGTATGTATTTTTAAATGGAATCTAATCCCAAGTACTGAATCGCCGCCCACACCCTGTACAGTCGGTTTAATGCAGCCTGGAACAAGGAACGCGGTACCGAACGCAGTTGCGAACGAGGAGTACCGGTTTCTGCGGAGGGCGGAGACCGCGAGCGAGTGAGAGATTAAGAGAGCGAGGGCGGCGGAAGTGACGTCACGCGATACGAGGAGTGGGGTGGGGGCCAAGGAGGTGCGCCAGGGGAAAAAGCAGCACACGCACAGACAGTTCAGAAACACTTGAGACAATGACCGAGCTGAGACCATCGTTCCATCGTTCCACGTTCCACCTTTCTATCTCATTCCTTTCTCCTTCACTTTCAGCTCTACTCTCTTACCGTCATTGTCTACAATCAAGCTACATCGTATACTTATTCCCCCTAACTTCCATCCCATTCCGGGTAACAACCCCTAAGGCGTATTCTTCGGTACGCACAGGGTGTCCGAAAAATATTCATTACCTGGCAGAACGTATACTCGAATGGTCTTTGCTTCTGGCAAATACTTCCAGCATCCAACAAGTAGTATCTTTTGTCTATTCGAACAACCCCTATTTACCATACCCAGAAACAGTCACGATTAACGCGTTATCGTCGAACAAGAAATCGCCAAAGAAAAACGGCGCAATTTTATATAAAGAACCTTCTAGAACAATCGAGAAAGATTTTCACGGCGAACGTTTCTAGTTCACCCTGTATAACACGTAGACCATACAAAGCCCAGTTTATGTGTTTTCCATTACCAAGGGTTGCCGCCTCGTACCTTATGGGAAGTACGTGCACCCTGTACCTACCACGTGACAGATGACAAGAGACAACAGACTCATAATTACTGTGCATTGTCCCATGTCCCTTTTACAGGCATTTCCTTAATGCACTGTCGGTAAGGGCGGCTGTTACTTTACCCCCGCGACTCGTGTCTTCTATCCTCTCGAGACAAAGCCAGTTGTAATATACAGATAGTTTTCTCGCCTGGCGACAGTTATGAGGATAAAGATGAGAACGAGGTCTTTGCGGATGGAGACTTGAAAAAAAAGATAATATTGCCCTGAGACGTCGAAATGTGCACAGTGCCTTTTGTCGATTGTTCTATTTTGCTGTTATCACTGGTAAGTAATGAGTATGACGTCATGCGTGTTACTATTATTCTTTTTTTTTTCATACTTAACACCGGTCTACGGTTACTAACTTCCTTTCGGGTTAGGCTGTACCGCTTCTTTCTCTATGTTTTTTTTTTCAACGACCTCGATGATCCTCTGCACGTGGTGGACCTGGTCCCATGGACAAGTCTGGCTTTTACGAGGACAACAATTCCTGGAGGAAACCAGTGGCGCGTTACGTGACTCGTAATTGAATGCTAAGTGAAATGTTTGACGTGTCTGTTGGTACTACTGAAAAATTTACAATTCACGAATAACTTAGGTTGATAATAGGAAACCGCGCAATGAACTACTGTGAGGACGGTGGATGACGTAAATGGGTACGGCTGTGATACTTTGGATTTTTTTTTGATTTTTGGAATTGGGTTTTTTTTGGAAACGGCACTTCTTCATTCGAACGACCATTTATTTAATTTCACTAAATTTCTTTGTGAGAGGATCGACGGAGACGATTTTCAGTCGTTATCGAATACTGCTGGCTGTTCGTGAAGAAAAATCTCTCGTATAACGAATTCGGGATAAATTTTGGGCATAACTTCGCGTCGATAGACTTTTTTTTTCTTTTGTATCACACCGTTACTAGGATCCTGTATTCAACAGAAATCGAATTCTTTCCCAATACGATTTATGCCCGGTATCCCAGCTCCCTTGGAATACGTTAATATCGAGGAGGAACATCCGAGAAAGTAAATTCTCTGCCACGATTGCGTATCCCATGCTCTCTGAAGTTGGGCGGCGTTCACGTGAAAATTACATAAATAAGGATTTACTAGAAATTTCGAAAATTTCTACGAAACGCCTCGACGTTACTTCGTGCTGGAGAAATTTTTTTCAAATCACCTCAATCTTCGACAGAATCAGCGAGACTGCGGAGGTAGACAAAACATAAGCAGAGCGACGTAATACAAAGATAAATTAAAATCAAAACAAGCGACACGTAATTATTTTTTTATAATCCAGCAACCCTCCTCACTACGAAGAAATAAATTTTTCGTAAATACTACGTAATAAATACAAAAAAAAAAGGCCCATTCAAACCCGCACGTAGCTATTCGCGAGATTAAAAAGGTTGAGTATGCGAGTATATGGTAATTACGGTTTTCCACCAATATTAAGCACACCCCTCTCCCTCCCCCTTACCACCCTTTTCTCCCTCTCCCCCGAGCGCAGCGACTACAACTTTTTTTTTAACCCTCGTCTTTTTTTCTTTCCCTTAGAGTGCGCAAATATTTTCGTAATTGCCGAGCGACCATGCAAACATGACGCACACGTTGGCGAGTGGTCGGCAAACCCCCCTTCTCCCCACGGTTCGTTAGTGGCGAGGTGCGACCCTCTGTTAATTTCGCCATAATGTTTAAACGCAGCTTCATATACACGACGTATTTGCTTACTCGTTCAATTTTACAAATTCCAGGAAAATCGAGGAATCCACGGAACGCAACGGTCACGAATTTTCATACGGTAATACGAATACGAAAAGGGGAAGTGATTACATTTCATTTCGATTCATAGCCTTAAAATTACAAAATTCCAAGTGCAGCACACGTGAAGGATCCATCCCACTCACAACCCTTTTTCTTTATTTACATCTTTCCACGCCCAAGATAACTAATTTCATAAACTGGCTCTCCTGCCAGATAAAATAAACTAACAAAAAATAATAATGCTGGACCAGAAAATTTCCCCCCCACGTCTTACTCCATGCGCTGCTCGAGCGCGACTGTCGCTAAAAGCCAAATTAAACGAGTAGTCGTTCTGGTAAAAAGGTCTTATATATCCTATTCGTTATAAAAGACTTATTCAACGACTATACGAAATACGTAGAGTATATATATATATATATATATATATCACTGTAACAAGTACCCAATAACAATTTGGGGAAAGTACCGAAAGTGAAGGAATTATTATCTTGCTAGTAAGATGCTGCATGCTTTTATTGTATCAGTATTGGAATATATATATATACCTGCGCGACCACGCCTGAGGCCCATCGTGTCGAAATAACGTTTACGAGATCGACCACTAAATGAGTTTATAATTATAGCGCGTCGGAATTACGCTATACGTATAGCTATAGTCGGCGCTCGGTAGCTGTCGAGATTTATATTCGCAAAGTTAAAAAAAAAAACCGATAAGCCATTAGTCTTACGTCCGAACGATTTTTACAGAATGAAAATTCTTGGCTGTACCAATTTCTCACCAATCTCACTCGATGAAGTCTTCTCTTCATCCTCCTATAGGAAACCCACCCCTAAGTGTCACCCTTGGTTTCATTACAAAATTCCTAGCACGTACTGCGCAACCCCCTCGCCTATCTATACTTAACTTCCCTGGATAATAGACCCTTAAGAAGTCACGCAAAAAAAAAAAGAATGATCGCATGCGAAAATGATTGTTCCAACAAATTTACTTTGTTTTCAGGTGGGTCGACGGCTTTATGTCCCATCTTCAATAGACTCTATAGGATTGGGCATAGATATAGGTATACGAGTAGGGGTGAATAGGGGGGAGGGGGGTTATTACCGAAATGGAGGATCGTGATATCCTTAGAGAGAAAAAACCAGGGCGGAGTAACTCTCAAGAAACACGCACAAGGATACAGCGAATTTTTTCGCTCTAATGAAAACTTAAGGGGGCTTGTTATCGATTTGATTTTTTTTTGCGAAAATAAAAACACCACTCCCGAGGACATATTTCGCTGTGAAATTCGTAAACTTGTATTACGATCGAACGAAGAAATTTAAGTGTTCGGAGAAATTGGGACGGGTGTAATTAGGATTAATAGATTTTCGAAAAATTCAATTTTTCCAAGGCTGTTGAAAATGAAGTGTAATTTCTTTTACAAAGGATTTCGTTCCATTGGGAATTGAATTACTTTGGAATTCGCAGTGCTTCGGCCTTGAGCCTTTCCCTGCTCCCTTGCCAACCACTCGGAACCCATTCGGCTATCTTCGTGAGTTCTCGTGACGCTCAAGGGACGCCGCCTCTTGTGTTTCGAAATACCTGAAATTCTTGGTCTAATGGATCTCACGTACTTTCAAGAATAGCCACTTCTTAACCCTTTCCTTGGTACTTGTTTCAATGGTGACAATGAAGATGCGATATACGTTAATGTATCTTTAATGTTTATTTGCCCTGTGACGTGTCAACTTCTTATCGGATATTTCCCTTGTCGCCGTTAGCTTTCAATATACATATATATACACGTTTATTTAGTACCACTGAATCAGCTGAAGATAATCGTGCCATTTGATTTTCATTAATTCCCAGAGATTAAAATGGTCCATGGAAGAGGCTGACATATAAAATGTAACGGAATGATTTTCACACAATTTTCTAAACAGCCTCATCGATTGGAATTATTCGAAGGTAACGACCAATCCTCTTAAGATTCATTAATTTCCTCTTAATAGATTTCTATGGGTTGTTTCGATGTTCCCAGGTAATAAAATAAAGAGGATTTTTGTCTCGTGGCCTTTTAAAAGAATTGATACTTCAAACGTTCAGCCAATTGGACCGACTTGTACGGCTTGAGAAATCAGTGATCTTATGCATTAGTTGCAATCACAATAATTTTTTTACTAGGCGGTACTTTTCTTTGCGCAATGATATTCTCGTTCGTCACTATCAATTCATTGCTAAGGTGTGACAAAGATAAACGATTAAAAGAATTTCTATTGACAAAGGAACTGGCCAAGACTTCGGTTACGCAAGTACAGCTTGAACTCGTATCCTCAGAGTCTGCGATGTGGGACGAACTGACAATTAGTGGCAAATGGATTTCGTGCTGTCGATCAATTTTCGTAAGTCAGCACTTCAATCGATCTGACAGGGTCATCGAAATAGATAAGGTCAAGAACTTTATCGTAAATTTTATTAACGGCGATCGATTCGAGATGGGTGAACCATAACCAATAATCGATAACAATAAATAATTTAACAAAAAATAAATTAAATAAATTTTCGTTCGATTAGGTAAACAAAAATTTTAAATCCATGAAAAATACCCAAAAAAATTACACGAGAATCCAACCCTTCCATATAAATAGCTAAGAACTAGGAAAATACCTCGAAATATTATCAGACCCTTATCAACTGAATTGAACAGGTACAGTCGTGATAGAGACCGCTGTATGTATATTAACAGGAAAACAACACACGGATAACATATGAATATTAATGCCCACTTGAATATGCATGGCACTGCGTCCATGTAATATTTTCACTGTTTTCCTATTTCCTCACATTCTTTCCCATTTCACAAGATCTATATTCAGCCAACTATAGCTGTAGCCGTCACGAGCGGCGTCACTTCCGGAATACGTCGGAAATTGGTTTAAAATACTTCAAAGGCATTCTAAGGCGTGTGACATATCGAATAATATATTTCACGGTTACCTTGTAGGTTTTTGTCGAATAAAAGTAAGAAGAAAAAAATAAAGAAACATATAGAATCGACAGTTCCCTGAAAGGTCTGCGAAGCCAATGAAATTCCCAGATGGGATTACGGTGCAACCACGTGGATATTATTATAACTGTTGTTATCATCATCATTATCATTATTACAATGATATATTTCCGCGATTCCTGTACAACGAAAGAAATAACTATCATGAACGTGTCACAATATAAGACAGCGTAACTGATGCGCGCATGTGGTATTAGCCATTAAACGGAATGACACGCGATTTCTTGTAGCGTCCGACAAAAGGCCGCCAAGAGAAATTTAATATAAGGTCGTAAAAGGTTTTCGGGGTCCCGTAATACAATTAGGTTTATTAACTTTTAATTTAATAGCAGCGGAGACATAATGACCG
Source organism: Trachelus tabidus (assembly GCA_030142655.1). Classification (NCBI taxonomy): domain Eukaryota; kingdom Metazoa; phylum Arthropoda; class Insecta; order Hymenoptera; family Cephidae; genus Trachelus; species Trachelus tabidus. The sequence goes on along the minus strand of JARQTI010000419.1, from coordinate 198,372 downwards.
GGTTTGAGAAACTGGATTCAGTCGTTGCCGTGTATAATGCAAGTGCATTCGAAGTGCATCGACGGGTCGTACAAGAGATGGGCTAATGCAACGATGACAAGGAGAAATATTTTCCAAAGTGCAACGGAAGGCAATTGCACTGAGGTCTTATATAGTGTATTCCAGGAAATTCTTAATCAGTCAAAAAGATCTGAGGCGAGAGTGAATGCATCGTTAAGTGAGAAAATGGCAATCGTGGAATAACGTTAACATCGTAGGGTGATTAGAAAAATCGATCGGATAATTGATAACTAATTAAATAATGCACCGATAACGATGTGCATTACGCTTGGAAAGCAGTTAACGACGAGTAAACCGACAATCGTTGCAAATGCATCTACACGCAGGATGCACAATAAATAGCGCACGTAACGCGGTTAACTCTTGAGCTTTGTAATTTTAACGTGATGCACTCTGCATGCACTTTTCGTGCACTGCGTAACGAGTTGCAATAAAGTGCATCGGTGATAAACAGGAGCGAGGGAAGAGGGTCTGTAATAAGTAGTGCGAAATGAATACCTCTGGGATGAAACGCGATGCAACGAGGATGACAAGGATGAATAGAAAGGGTCTACCAGAAGTGCATACAAAAGTGCATAAAATTGTTCAAGCAGATAAACTATGCGCAACAATCAATCGAAAATTGCAAGCAGGCTGCAGATACGTTGTACGGTCGGTAACCTATTTTTATCGAGTCGAACGAGCAGCCTGGCTAATTGACCGTGTCGAGGATTTAAAATATAGACAGCCGAGGAAGCGATGCAATTAGAAAAGTTACGTTGCACTTATAACCTGGATGCATCGGGAAATGAGCTCAGGGTCTCAAATAAATTTACGGTAATGGGACGAGTAAGGATAGTTCACAGGAATACCCACACGACTCTCAGCGATGCATTTATTGAAAATGCATTCAACCGGTACGAAATGTTCAACGGGAGTGTAAAAAGTGCATCGGAGTGACGTCACTGCTTTGAAATAACTTTGAATAAGAAAATGCATCCAGTGGTATCGCATAACGGAAGACGTTAAGGTTACTTCGATATTCTGACTTGTCGGAAATGCAACGAACCGAAGGACTTCACAGACTCCAATAAAACAGCCAGGTGTCTGGGTTCTGAGATAACAGAGTGCATCGGATGCAATACTACACGGAAGCTGGGTCCTGACGGGTTAAGAAGAGAGGGTCTGGGGTTGGGCCGGTGACTCGTCACTCCAGAAGGTCTAGAAGCGCTGGTCATTTTATTACGATCGAGACAGTTGAACCGCCATAGAATATCAAGCTTAATTGACTAGAGTCGATTTATTGCTTTATGGATATGAATTCCGATCTCTTTAGCTGAATCGAACCAGACTTCGTCCACGTAGACAAGTTCATAAGGATAACGAATCGGTGCTCATTCCGTGATCGAAGAAATCGTCGGGATAAATAGACGTCATCGAGATCATCGACCTGGACCATTGACCAGGTCGAACGAAAGATAAAAAAAATACTAAAAAAAGTATAGTGTCCTACCTTCATCGTCGATCGAGAAGAATCCCAAGCCGTCACCGCCCCGGATGCTGTAACCGACCCTGGAGTCTCCACCAGGTAGATCAGCATCCTTAGCTCGTACGGTCGTCACCAGGGTGCCGATTGGCTGATTCTCGAAGACACTTGCAGACATCACAAAATCGTCGAACACTGGGGCATGAAGGTTCTCGTTAACGTCGACGACCTCGACCACGACCATCGTCTCCGAGGACAACGGAGGGTCTCCACGATCAACGGCGATGATGGTCAGGGTGTGAACTTGACGTTCCTCGAAGTCCAATTCCTGGGTAGTTCGAATGGTTCCCGAAACCTTGTCGACTTTGAAGAATCCTTCGCTTTCGATGTCATCGGACAGGAAGTACTCGACGTCACCACCTGGTCCCTCATCCGGATCAGTAGCACTGACTACGGCGACGACGCTCCAGACAGGTATGTCCTCCCGGATCTTGACAGTGTAACTGGGTAGAGCAAAGGTCGGTGCATTGTCATTGACATCGTCAACGGTCACTCTGACAAGTGCATCCGAGTGCAACGGCGGTGCATCGGTACCCTTACCACCGTTATCACGTGCCCTGATCTTCAGTTCGTAGACTTCCTGTCTCTCTCTGTCCAGCTTCCCAAACACACTGAGCACTCCAGTGACAGGGTCCACCCTGAAGTCCTTGGTCTCCGTGGCTAGGAGATACGTGATCCTGGCATTCTCACCCAGGTCAGCGTCAGAGGCATTGGCCCGAAAGATGGTAGTGCCGTTGAGTGCATTTTCCGAAACTTTGAAACTAGCCAGTGACTTTTCGAATTTCGGTGCGTTGTCGTTGACGTCGAGGACCGTGATAGGTACGATCCTGGATGCTGACTTCTGTGGTTTTCCAAGATCGTAAACACTCACGTTCAGGAAGTACTCGTTCTCCCGTTCTCTGTCCAGGTAACCAATGACACTCAAGTCTCCGGTGTCAGGATCCAGTCCGAAGACGGAGTCACGATCTCCCGCAGATATTCCAAAAACGAGTTTCCCGTTGTAACCAAGATCACGATCCCTGGCGCGTAACCTGACCAAAATTGTACCTAGGGGTATCGATTCGTTGACTTTTATTTCATTGGGAAAGTCGAGAAATTCCGGGGCGTGCACGTTCTCTCCGTACCGACTTGGCATCATCGTGTATTCATCATCGCGCCCAGGCATGTTATTTTTCTCAGCGGATGCTATCGCGTCAGTGAGGCGTCGGGCCACGCCCGTATCACGGCACTCAAAGGCCCCACTCTCGTCCGTGAGTATCCTGGCTTGTGAACCAAGATTTCTCTTAGCATTAACCAGATGAACGTGGACCCTGGTTACGTCTGCGAAGTGGGTACCGTCCGTGGCAGTGATGTTGACTTCCCGTTCGGCTACCTTGACGTCCATCAGGTCACAGGCCACAGATAAGACCCCACTGGTAGAGTCCAGAGAGAAGCAGCCATCTTCGTTTCCGGATACGAGTCTGTAGCTTATGATATTTCCAGCATCGAAATCAATCGCTGATACCGTGATGATCTCTGACCCTATTGGCAGATAACGCGGCACGTGACCGGAACAATCGACCTTCTCGAACTGGGGTCGGTTGTCGTTTACGTCCTTTAATCTGATCCTCAACTGCATTTCCGTTTGTCTGCGATAAGGAAGACCCCAGTCGCTGACCCTCACGTGAAGCAAGTACTCCCTCTTCATGGTCTCGTAGTCCAGGACCTGTTTGGTACGCACGATACCGGAAAAGTGATCGATGTCAAAGGGCACTTTCTTGATATTGTCAATGCTGTAGGTTATGTACGCATTTTCACCGGAGTCCTTGTCCTTTGCCGTCACCTTTACCACTGACGTACCACCCGGTTCATTTTCATTGATCCAGACCAGCATCTCCGACTTCTCGAAGATGGGGTCGTTGTCGTTCGTATCCACCACATTGATCTTGACCTTGGCCGATGATTGCTTCCTGGTACCGGTGTTACCCTGGTCTATAGCCGATACCGTCAAAGTATAGAACGCTTTCTTCTCAGCATCCAACGGCACCGCAGTGTACAGCATCCCAGTATCAGCATTCACGTAGAACTCACCGCCTTCGTTTCCCCCGACGATCTCGAGGAAGACCAGAGCGTTTTTACCCTCGTCCGCGTCGGTGACCTTCAGTCTTATCACTGCTGTATTGACAGGTGCCGTTTCGGGTACATTGACCTCATAGATCTCACGGTTGAACACCGGAGCGTTGTCATTGAGATCAGCCAGATGAACCGGGACGGATTTGTAACTAAATCGCTGAGGTACACCCCGGTCAACGGCACGTAACGTGAGGTTGTAGCCCAGGGGCGTAGTCTCTCTGTCGAGCAAGTGGAGAACTTCGATGTTGTACTCGTCAGGTTTACCACCAGTATCCTTAGCAGGCCGCACCCTGAAGTGCCCATCCGGGTCGCCGCCGATGATCTCCAGACTGGCTATCTCCCCGTGCACGCCCTCGTCATGGTCGACCACCTGGACTATGGCGTAGATGTCAGCGTTCGAGTGCTCCAGGATGTCCGGCAGGTGGCGCACGTAGATCTCAGGAGCGTGAAGATTCACCTGGCGCACTTTGATCGTCACCCTGGCCGTGCTGGCACGAGATGAACCCACGTTGCGGAAGAGAGCGCCTCTGTCCTTGGCCAGGACCACCAACTCGTGTATCGCCCTCTCGGAGTACCTCAGTGGCCTGGTCAGGGTGATGACGCCACTGACCGGATGCACGGAGAACTGTTCCGTCTCCTCGGCGAAGCTGTAATAGATCTCTCCGTTCCTACCCAGGTCAGCGTCTTCGGCCATGACCTTCAGGATGCTCCTGTGAAGCGGCGTGTCCTCCGTCACCGTCTCCTCGTACTCCGTTGGGTAAAAGAGAGGATTGAGGTCGTTAGTGTCCAGTACCGTTACCACCACCGTGGTATCCGCCTCGAGGATGATGAGCTTGCTCTTCCCGTCGCGCCTGGTCGACGTCCCCCGCACTTCCAGCACGTAACGTTCCTTACGCTCACGATTTAGCACGTCCACGTTACCCGAACGAGTCCGTATCAAAAGAAAGCAAAAGTCACCCACAGTCCTTTCTTCGGCTTTGAAGAATTTCTCTCTGTCACCAGCCATTATCTTGAACTTCACCTCGACGTCGGGGTCCGCCGGTCCTAGCCTTATGCCCATCTTCTCCTCGGGCACCACGAAAGTCTTACCTATGGAGTTCTCCGGTATGGAAACATTGTACAGGGACTGCGTGAACCGGAACTCCTGAGAGGATGAGGCTTCCGTCGATCCGGTTCCTGGTACCGGGCTGGAGATGGAAGCGCCGTAGGAAGAGATGCCCGCCGTGGCTGCGAGAAACCACAGCCACAGCCATGGCCAAGCAAGCAGCACATGCTGCCCTAACCACGCCATCTTGCTAGCTCATCGTTGATCTTTCCAGGATGCTGCGACCCCCGCCAAACTTCCAGCCAGGGTTGCCAAGCTCTCTTCCAGGTCCTTCGCGAGGAAGAGACTTTCAAATATGCTGAAGTCCTCCTGGAAAACTTTGCTTCCTGGCAATTACACCTGAAACAAAAATACACGAACTATGATAGCGAATTCAAATTAAATATTTTCATAAATTTTAAAATTAATCAAAGATCAACCTCATTTTCTCAATTTTCCAGATGACATAACCTAATTTAGAGAATGGAGCAGATCTACAGAAATTTTCTTAAATATCATCCAGCAGCTATCCGAAGGTACCATCACATCTTTTTCACCCCACAATTTCCTATATCTGTACCACTGATAAGCCAGAATTCTCCCCATGGCTAAATCCACTCCGATAACGTCTGCAGCTGAGTTATCTTTCACCGAACAAGCCCGACACACACGTTCACTCTAATCTCACTGGGCTGTCCCCCGCCATTACTACTAGAATGCTACAGCACTGTCTCTCCAGCCACTGGGACCTGGTAGCAGTGGCAGTTCGACAGCCGGAAACGGATACACTGATATATCGATGTGATTGGCTACTAGCCGTTTCCAATTCGCGACTGGATTGAACCTAGCCTACAATTCCTATATCCATCCTGGCAGCCACTGCAACAGTAAGATCGTATAGAAAACACGAAAAGGTACATGGAAACGATCCTTAAATTTCCAAGACGTTTCAACTAAATTCCCACTGAACCATCCGACCGATTCATACGCAGCATCCATACGTGAACGTACACACATAAACCGCCCAGGGCTACACAAATCCTACAGGATGATTACGCGTGACGTGTGGCAATCACAGCAGGGAATCTTTAATGGGAAATGGCAAATAATTTAGTGATTTTCAAGCTGGTACCAACAGCGTGAACGAATTCTCATCCATATGAAAAAAAAAACCCACCTGACCTCCATCATTTTTTAAATCTTTCTCATCGCCTTAATCCACGATACGTGACCGTGCTGTGGTCCATTAGGAGATAACCAGTGAAAAGACTCACGAAATCATCGATCCCCTCACAACGTAGATACCGATGCTTACGTACGAGTATGAATAGTTACTTTGAGAATTGGATCCGACAGAAATTCCCCAGTTGTTATTTTAACTGATTGGATCCAGTAGACGTTAATCACAGACGCATTAAGCAATCGTACGTACTCGGCGGTAGCTCTGGGTGAAAGGACCTGTATACCAGGTCATTATATATATATATATTTTTTGTCCAACTTCCGCAGTTATATTTTCTCGTACCCACTTGCCAGGATACGATCCACTGTGAGAAAAAAGGGTTAACGACTACGAAAGGTGTGTTGGTGCTACCTTCTGAAGTCTCTTAGCTTTCTGCTTCTCTTTGTTCTTCTCTCTCTTTATCTTATTCACGATGCGCCATCGACTCGCAGCTCGACTATTTCCCTCTCGCTCTCACTCGTACGTCTTTTTTTTCTCTCTGCGATGTCTCCAGTCGGCGAACGAAACCTACGGTCAATTATGGTGGCGGCTCGAAGTCGTGGTAACAAAAAGTACTTAAACGGTCCGCCTAGTAACGTAACTGGAGAGCCGTCGCGTGTAGTTGGTAACAGGGGTACCAACCTTGGTACTGGATAATAGAACTAGACAAAGTAAAAGATTACGATATAACTACGACGTGATTCCTAAATATCGTGACGAACTAAATAAATTTTTTATCTAGGGAATTTTTCTCTTTATCCCTAGACGGACAAGACGTCTCGCGAACGATGAGGATCGGATAAAGTTGACCCGACCAGTCCCGCTGGTATTCTCGATCTTTTTCGAGCCATCCAAAATGGAGTCGAATTCATGCACCAAGCTATCTAGGGATATTCGAAAGTTTCGGATACGCATGAGAGATGTAATAAAAATTGGGGAAAAGAGGTATAACTGTGGAGGGGCCATTCGATCGAACCTCTCTTTGTCATTCTAAGACCGAGTGATAAGAGAAAGTCTTCGAGTCGTTCCGATAAAGTGCTATCTCTCATCGTATGCTGATACCCTGATACCCAGTTTGAATGTTGTTATTGGTATTTTCAATTCGCCATTTTTACCTATGGGTTATGGCGTCGCTAAAATGCACGATGATCCCTTCTGGATGAGGATACACGCTTCTTGTGAAATTGACTGTGTCTCTTTGAATAAAGTTAAACCAGGGTGGCTTCGATTTTCCGCAGGATACTATCAAAGATAGTAGATATATATATATACACACATACCTATATATGCACTATTTACATTACTCGTCTGGCTCATAGGGAGTATCGTCTGCAAAGCACTCAAGCACTGTATCATGCACGTGCATCTATCGGATGCACTTCGACTATCAGTTTAAAAGTACCCCAGAAATAGTAGCTCAAAAGATTGAGAAAAAAAACAGACGCGATCCAAATTTTTTGAAGCATATATATAGGACACAGGTCATTAATACGAGTACCGAGTGACGTCGGAAGTCCAGATCAATGAAATGGACGTAAAGCTAAGAAAAAAAAAATAGAATATCCTATTACAAAGGGTAAGATTGAGTATTCATAGAATTTCAAAAAAAAAATATCGTTAAAGAGTAAGGTATAACCTTTTAAGCATATCTATATAGTACACTTAATGCAAAATGCACTTTGCCGTCGTAATGGATCCGTGATGTTCTCCATATGCATTGATACCAACATATGCACAAAGGTGGATGACGTCACAGGCGTATGGGGATACGTATAGGGAGTTTAACAATGTCAGACAGACTATGGAGCCATCGAGAGAATGGAGACATTTATTCAGATGGGATCTACATATCCCAGGTCCAGCATCAGACAGCACCCACTCTAGCCTGCTGGACCAGTCATCCGTAGATAGATACGCTCGTGGACCATGTTCTCGATATCGATCATATCGTTCTCTCTGGATTTGTACTTATTTGTCTCCGTATGTATAGTATCGATACAGTGTTCACTAATAGATCTCCACATAGCGCATACAAAATTTCTGTATTTATCTTGTCTCTGGTATCGGTAAATTCTTTAGCATCTTTTATCTCATTATTTTTCCTCTCGGAATAATTTTACTCTTTTTTTCTCGTCGTGGGAAATGAACGTGGAATCATCCTCGGTCTAACCCGCAATTGAAAGATGCAGTCGTGCAAGAAATCTTTCTCGGTATTGTCTTTGTACTGTGTGATGATTCCACTGTATTCCGGTCACGTAACATTGAGATAAATATTTAGCATAAGTGCGTGAGTGCGTGACCGAGTGAGCTCGTAGGTGCGTGAGTACTCGAGTTGATGAGTGCAAATTTTTTTTTTTATGCAGAACAGTGTGAAAATGACTCGCTTGGCGCGGAAAGCGTGTTCATGAGTGACAGGTAATCTTTAAAGGGGATGAAAGTCTTTGGGATGCTGGGAATTTGGTACTGTGACGCGGATGACGTAATCGTTGCGATTAAATTTTAAGCGCGAATAAGAATGAAATGTTTTGCGGAAAATAATTATCGTGAATTGCGTGATGTCAAGTGGTCGAATGGCGTCGCGACGCTCCGACGTGGGGATGATTTTTTTTTTAATAATGTCTCGGTGCTTTTTCGCGAACGTAAATTTACTTTTATGGGCAATCTCGAAACGCTTAATTCGAAAATTTTATTTAGATATGCAGACGGCGCGATTATGTTATCTAAGGAGGAGGGCGAAACCCACCCCCGACGACCCTAACGTAATTGAATTCCCGATTTGAGTAATCAGCACTGACTTGGTAATTTCATCCTGTGGATGGACCATTCGAAATACGGGTAATTCACAGGAGCGAAGAGATCTCGTTGCTAGGGGCGAAGAAATGAAAATTTTTTTAAATGACTTGCGGTTTTCTTTCGAGCAAAAAAATCAACATACAAAGATATCACTGCGAAAGACATAAAATATTAATGGACGAAGAAACGAATGGGAAAGGAAACAAGAAAGGAAGTCGTGACGTCTCATTTTTTTTATATTTGCGTCAACCCTTTTTTTTCTGTTCACGAAGGGTCGGTGGATGGGGTAGGGGCAGAGGGTAGGTGCGGTGGTAGAGATTTTTTTGCTAAATGGAATGAGGAGTCAGATTCGCGTTGACAATCGAATGTCCATTAGCCAACCCTGCTGAGCTCAAAACGTGCCATGTCAAAGGTCAGAAGGGGTGGTGGTGCTTATATAGCATACCCAGGGGTACTTAAGCGAAAGAGACGGCCGTTCGGTCAAGGGGTTGTTGGAGGGCTGGGATAGGATTTCGATATAGGGATTGGGTCATCCCGAAGCGACGTCCGCGTTAGCAGGCATCGGGACGCGTGACAAATGGCCCCCACTGATTAAATCAATCGGGCGTAGATACGCTCCTGGAATGACACGTCACGTCGCAAGGCTGCTATTTATGGCTGCTGTACCACTGTGCTCATAATTTTCAAAATCTGAAAAACGAACGGCACTTTGTCATGCCTCTAGGCAGTCACGAAGTAAACCTCGTTACTGCCATCTAGCGGGATCAGCTGATAGTATTAGATTTCCAGTCGAAGTGGATAGACTGGAAACTGGAATAAAAAAAATAAATAAAAAATCTCCACCATAGGTAAATGCTCTTATGCAATTCTGTATTAAGCTGTATATGGCATATAGGACAGAGTTCTGATTTCCCGTGAAAACTTATATGCACTCAAGGTTGCCTTCTTGGATAATCAGTATTAAAGATATACAAGAAGATCGATCTTAATAAGATACCTGGCTGTCCTAATGAGACAGATTGTAAGGAGGGAAGAACGAGGAGAACGGAAGCTGCGCTCTTTGACGGTTCCCGCCCGGAATGGCCAAAATGGATTTCTTTTGTCGAACGTTTCTTTTGGTGGCTGAACACAAATGCTGGGGGAAAAAGGAAGGAAGGAAAAACACGAGGGATGAAAGAGAGAGGAAAAGCGGATGGGATCCAGTTCTCTTTTTTTTTTATATACAGGATGAACGTCACGCCTAGCTAATATATATTTACCAGAGATAAATCTCTTAGCTATCCCTCGGGAATTGCCAGAATTGGATAGGAGTGATTAATAATCTTGTGTGATTGGTAAGGGTGGACTAGCTACTGTAGATCCTAATCCAAACAGCTGAAATGGGATCTATAGATCAAAGCCACGGGCTCACCACGGAAGACTGGAAATGATAGTTTCTAGTATATCGATTCATTTGCCCTTTCAAAGGAATTCGTTTCCTTGGTCAAGTCAATCCTCGAACGAAGACTCGAGTCCATTCTTGAATCAAGACTCGAGTCAATTCTTGAGTCAAGACTCGAGTCAATTTTTGAATTTTAAGAATTGAACTGACATCCCCGACGTACTTCACGCTTGGCCAATTATTTATTCGTCACTCGATATCCATTCTATAAAAAATTTAAACACTATAAACTTAGTATACATACATTTCGCATAATTTATCTCGGACACAGAAAATAAATCGACATAGACCTGATCTGAACTGTTCAAACCATTTGGCACGTCCTAGAAATTTTCAATTAGACGTGTTACACGGGTTCGCGCGAAACACAACGATTTCGCCACTTGCATTTGAAGGTTTAAAACTTTCTGGATTGATTATATTACACGAAATTCTATTAAATTCCATAGAAACCGGAAACCGCTCTGCTACAGTTTACGATTACCCCTAGTGCCAATACCTATTGTATACCTATACGCAGTGTTTCCGCTCGAGATAAAAAAACCGAAGGATTTTCTAATGGTAAATCGTGAGAAATAAAATCAAATAAAAACGGTATTAAGCGGTGTCAAAGTTCATGAAAAAATTGCACTTCAACAGGAAGTGAGTACGAAGAAACAATTTGATTACTATGGGTCGGTCATTAAGTCGTTATACGACTTGAAGTAATTATGATAAATTAATTTCACGCTTCGGCTGCGAATTGGATTTGAGTACCCATTGACCCACGTTGCACTCCGTGAGATAAAATGAGAATCTATCATTAACTATCGATAGCAATCAATTCCGTTCGATGCACGAGACGAAAGTCAGTTGAAGTGCGATATCGAGTTATCATGGCTCGTTATACTTTATTTAGAAATGCAAAGCACTTCCGGTGCTGCGTCACGACCGAGAAACTTGCCAAAAGTCCAATTAAAAATTCACAAACAGTTTATACCAGTAGGGTAGTTTATCTGATAGAAAGAAATTAAAGAAAAAAAAGCAACTAGATAAATACCTAGTAATTCCCGTACAAAGTTTGCTCTCCCAATCAGTGGAGAATGCTGGAGCGTTTAATTACCTCAACTGGCATTAAAGCTTCGTGCACACAGAAATAAGTTAAAATATTTTCATACCCCTAAGTTTCAGTGATTTACTCAATTTCACCCAAAAACTTGCAACAAAAACAATTGATTTTCCAAAAAAAGTCGAATTCGAAACTGCGACCATTCGCTTCTTATGTGACGTGTAAATAGCACGCATTGAGAAAAAAAAACCGTAGCAATGCATCCTTTCGATTGCAGGTGTGTAAGAACCCTAAGGAATTATGGAAGTTCGGCTTTAAGGTACAGCCAGTAGTAAAATGCAGAGAGCCGAGCCGAATCGGGGGATGGGAAATAAAAGAAAGAAAAAATAAAATGTGAGTGGCGGAATCTCGGTCGCGGGTTCGCGTTTCCCGGAGACACGTGGAGCGCGAGAAAATCGTCACATGTGAAGGTGACAGTATGCACACTTTGGGATGTCGCGCGATAACGTTGCATCTTGCATATAGGGAACATCACAATGCAGGGTTGGTAAGCGTGCCAGCTGTCGCTAGAGACTTTTTCGAATGGTCCTCTTGAAATCCTGGAAAGCCTTCGGGGCTTTTGAGTTCCTGGTACACGATGCACTATCCTGGGCACATGTGCACATATGCACCAAGGCCTTTGGATTCTTGGTAAAAGTTCGATTACCTCACATACTGAATTTCACTACACACACTGTACACGCATGTACAGCATAGAAAGACGTACGTACTCTTATGTCGGTAAGTAGACCGTTTTTCCTTTCAAGACTGAAATTTACAATTGCGCTTATCATTAGAGGACGAGAAATCTGTGATAGTCATATGTGTATGTACATATGCAGATGCATGTGCTCCTATTGCACTTTATAATGTTATTAAATATAGGTGAAAAAAATTTATTTTTTTGATTCATTGAATAATTTTAATTAAGTTCAGCTAAATGACATTTGGTCCAGTGATAATTAGGGATTGGAATTACATCAGATTAATTAACTTCCGGAGGATGGTCCATTGTGAGAGTAATCTCTTCATCCTCCGTTTGACTGGCACTCATTCGAGCCCTATTTAGCTATTAGTCAATTCGATACGGTTTTCTGATAAAACCTTGCCGCTCAACTATTTTATTATCATTGCTTTATTTCTTTTACTTATCGTAGCTATTTTCATCCCCCCTGATAAAATCCCTATTGTACCCCGCGCAAGATGCTCTGCCGGGGTGTTCGCTAAGTTATTTATAGTGATTGCCATCTTGCACGGAGTCGTCCCGTCTAGATTTCTCTATTGCAGAACCCCAATAGAAACGACAGCCATTGCTGCCAACCCTCCTTAACATATTTATACGGCAGAGCACCTGTTGGAGGTCGCGATTCAGGGTGAAATATAAATTTGCCAATGATAACGAATGGGCATGGCTTTTACGGATAAGGGGGAATGCGTGATAAGACTTATCGGGGGTCGAAATTATTTCTGGTGGATGTAAATGTATTTTAAGAGAAAATTCGTATCGCCGATTATACCGTGTTTCTTTTTAATCAATTTGTTAGATAAAAAATCATCTACCAACGTCATAGATATTTGAGCAATTTATTTATCGCATTTTTATGCTTCTGGAAGTACAGAAGTTATAGCGATTTTTGTCATGTACAAAAAAGGCTATCGGGAAAGAGGCAATGAAAATACGAACTACGGTTACCGTATACGTCGCTAAGTAAATTCATGGCCGACCGTCGCTTCGATGGGTCCGGAGAAATATAGACGTGCGCATGCGCGCCGATTCCGGATTCGACTAGAACGACTGAAGATTTATGCGCGCGACCATCCGCGTCCCGAATAACACAGCGAACTTCGATACTACGTGTACTTGGATTTATGGGAATGTGGAATTTGGAGCGCGGTTTCAAATTATTAACAAGGTAGGAAGATTATCTGACAGCAGGTATCTGCGGGGATCTACCTGTACGTGTAAGCTGTGTAAAAGTTCTATTGAAATTAGCCAAATTTTGTATAAGTAAATAAAAAGCAGATAACAGCAGTAAAGTTACTTAAAAATCATGTTGACCTGAATCCATATCCGCCATTATCGCACGCTTTGACCGCCTTATGTAATCCAGACCTAACGTAACCCTTATCGATAAAGACGACCGAACGATATTTTTTCGGCAATTATTTCGCGATGAACTGTATTCAACGAGCGATCCTCGACCTGGGAAAGACGCTGGCTGAATTCGTTCAAATTGTAGTTTGCCGCTGGCTGTTACGGTGGGTTTAAAGAAAAGATTGTGGCGCCATCTGGAACAAATTTTTATTTTACGCGTATAAGCGCAGCTGTAGAATTTCTCGAGTCTTGTTTCTTCCCTGCCAGTTACACGGGGATCGATTTAAACGTTAAACTCATTGGGAATACGATCGCGTTCCGAAGTTAGCCGAAAACTGCCGAGTGGCTTAAATTTAAATGACTTGTCACGTACTTCCAAAACTTTTCGCTGACCAATAAACGTTCCAAGGTGTTATTACCAGATCGCGAGTAGAAATTACGGTGTTTCCGGTACCTTTAAGTTTTACTTGACAGACCAGAATATATACGACGTTGGCAACCCTGTACGAGAAATTCGGAGCCGGTTCTACAGATTCTTATCTACATGTTAAATTCGCGTGCAGTTTGTCGCAGTTACCTGCGAATACCCATGACGTCAATAATGCGTAATTTTCACACCGAAATAACAGCGCCGCGTGCTTCACGAGGAAAAACGTTAATTTGACTCACCCTGCGAATCACTCAATTTCTAGTATCATGCTGATAAAACGGTAAACGAAACTAATGTCCCTGGTAGAAAATTAAAATTCTAAACGTCCACCTGGGTGTTAAGGATATTTTCGATAGCAACGAGTCCCCGTATCCAATTTAATGGATAACAGCTTCGGCACTTAAGGTAGGTACACAATAAACGATCGACCAAGCATACCACCCCACGTAAATAATACCAAAGAGTAAACAGCGTTAAGAACCAGCCTTAAAGTCTTACAAAGATCTCCTCCATCTCGAGCCACCGCCGATACAGAATTACAGGACGCGGTAGATGATATAACGGGTGTTAACAAAGTGTTAATTACGCGTACACACCAACGGCTGTTTAAAGGGGTTGAAAGGGGGACAGCAAGGGCCCCGAAGGGATTAATAACCTCATACGAGAATATAACACAGGAAGACCCAATTTCAAAACGGAGTACAGTAGGTACCAACATAACAAAACTCATAGCAGAAAGCAATGGGGGCCACAAGGATGGATGGAGATAATCAAACACCCTGGAATTCAGCTTGTCATCGCGTCGTACAACGTTGAGTCCTAAAGCACGGGGCCCCGGACGCTCAACTCGGACCTGGGGCCCAGTCGGATAATGTTATTACGGTAACGGCACTTTTATTTCCCCCGAGAGCGAAGAAACGAGCAGAGGAAAGAAAAAAAAATGGAATATAAAAAACTTCGAATTAAACACGAATCTCGTCGTAAAGGACCCCCGTTGGGGTCAAGGCTGATACTCACGAAAGATTCGTGAACCCACGTGGTATCAAAGACACATCCCGCAAGTCATTGAAATATCATTGGCTTCGCGTGAAAAATTCGACTCTCTTAACCCAAGTATTTTCGGATACTCGGCCAACTTCGCCTCCCTGTTCCACTCTTTGAAGTTGGCTGACGTGAGCTGTAAGTCGCGCCGTGAAAACGTTTTCAGGCTAAAATCGTAGAGGTTGGTATCATTGCTGAGCTGGGGCTTTATCACGATGGGCCCGGACGCTTCCGCACGCGTTGGGAAATATAAGCCAGGGCTTGTTATGTTAATCGCTACTTTATCGACGATACTAGACTGCACTCGCTTGTGCACACTTTACTCGGCTATTGCTTGTAACGTTCATTCCCGTTACTAACAAGGTAATTTCAGTTAAGGGAGACTTTACACTCCATTTATTTTATCTAGAGCTTGCCAGTCGTTTGCTCTGTGTTTGTCTTGTGGTATTTGAGGATACAGGGAGCAAGGAAGATAATGAAGATCAGAAAAATATTTTGAGGACAAAAATGATAATTTTTTTTGTCATTCGTAATACTATTTTTTATAGGATTTTTATCTCCTGAGATATATATGCGTTATCTTGGACATATATGTAGATACGAATTCTAGATAAGATTGATCGCTGGGATTGACTGTGAAGTGTACTTCACGATCGGATGAAGTGGGCCAGGGACAGGACTGTGAAGTCAGTCGTGAAGCGTCGTGGGTACGAGATGTTTTGTCGAGCCACGAGAAGACGGATGGTACGTGTAACAGCCGGCAGCTGCTCGTGCGCTGAATATTTAACTGGGAGCCCGGAGTAGCATACAATGCCCAAACTGGTCTGAATAGAGGCTGTTTCGAAGGGTTGCCCTTAGTCGAGGGTTGAAGTAAGCCGGGGTCCATATTTAATCGATGTTTGCCACGGCCCTGATCTCTCTTGATTTCCTGGTACGTAGATATATGTATATGACTGTATAAAGACATGCCATAGCCTTAAAGATAAGCTTGGAGTCCGGGTTAATTAAATTATGGCATTAACGCTAATTTTCCTTAAATTTCACTAAATTTCAGGACCATTCGTGCATTCGGCTACTAATCCGCTTGCCATTTCGACCCGAGCCTTTTGGCAACGCTGTGAAATCTTAATGAGGACTTTATCAATTAATTACCTTTTAATTGATATAGCCCGAGAGGGCGAGGGACGTCGATGATAAATAAATTAATAAAATAAATCGCTACCATCTTGAAAAATAATTATAATCTTTTATTTTATTTTATTCTAATCTTTCGTCTATCCTTTTATTTTCCTTCGTTTATTCCCCTAGATCCTTTCTCAGCCAAGATCACTTTTATCCAAGGCCACCCTCTAAATGGCCAAAGACACTTTTCACACGAATCCCAGAGCAACGCGTCACGGTACAAGTGAATCTCCTTGACAAGCTAATCGCATTTCCAGGAAGTACAGCCATCCCCAAACGAGTGTACCGGATGTAAAGGACCCTGAAAAGTATGCAAATAAGATGCCGTCGTAAGGACCCTTAGACAGATTCAATTGCAGCATCCGACCTCCATGGAGCGTCTTTGAGAACACAGAGAAAATGACGTCACCCGAGCAAGGCAAATGGGTCTGTGATTTATTTTCCAACTTCGTTCGCGAAATAAATTGGACACCCGTGAAATGAGAATAAGCGGCCGTAAGTACAAGCAGATATATCCCATCACAGTCTGCTACAGAGACCCTCGAGTTTAATATACACTTAAAAAAAAAAAGTGCTCCCTACACTCGCTGTAAAATAGATTAAAAATTTTTTTCTCAAGCCCCCTTCCAACGTGGGATCATTTTGAAATATAATAGTCAGTATACTTGATATAAGAATTACGTGCACTATATTAATATATGTATATATCTACCAACACGATAAACAAGGATACATATCCTTCAACTATTCATCCCTGATGCAGTTTGCACTTAACTGCATTATATGCATGCATACCACAGTATGCAAAATGTTGCATCGACCTGAATTTTCGAGTAATGGAATTAAAATTGCATCAGCCGTATGCAACTGCATTTCACGCGATGCGATCCTTTGCTTGAAAATTTTCGCGAAACATTCGCGTGTCGACGTCATTGTCGTCGTGCAACCTCTGAATTGGACGGTGTGCCGGAGTATTGCAAGCATGTTTAAGGAGAGCTTGAAAAGTTTGAGGAAGGGGGTATATCGTTGGGAACTCGATTAGGAACTTTAGCTACACGGGTTATAGCTGTGGGGTTTGGGTGAATTTTACTTCGCCCTCCGTGTTACGCGAAAACATTTTCAAATTCGATTAAGCAATATGGTTACCGTAGCTATGTGCATGGGATAATATTTTATATATACAGGGACAAGATAACACGATAATAACGTTAGTCGCGGAAAGATTAAAGTACGTTATCTCAAAGATACGTTCATCTAGCTATGGAATTTAAAAGACACTGAAATGTCACTACAAGATATTTTGTATCGAGTAAAGAAATTTTTGTAAGCGAGTCTTGATTGTCCGATTATCAACATTAGGGATAAAGGAATTTCAGATAAAATCGTTCGGATGAAAGTACCGAGTACGATAAAAAGAAATTTTTTAAATTATCTTCCCAGAAATGAAAAAGTTCCTACAGTAATTCCATTCTCATAGCAATCAGTTTGACGTTGTATTTCTTGTGTTTCTTTTTTTTTCTTTTATTTTTTCATCTCACTTTTAATTCATCTCAACTCAGCCTCCGTCCTACAAATGTTTGATGCACTGTCATGCTTCCTTCGAATGATTAACAAGTCGCGAAAGCTTTCACGTGTAATTTCACGGCTTCGTTTCGTACAGGCGTGGAAGTCTAGACGAGTCGACTGTAACCATTGAAATACTAAAATGTCCCGTAGCGTTACAGGCCATGTTACATAATGGCCGAGCAACGTTTAAAGGCAAGTATCAATTTCGGAGCACTCACCAGGAAGAAGTATCTCGTGGGAGCCTAATTCGACCCCTGCTTTAGAAACCATAATGTGGTTGGACGGTTTAAGAATTTCGAATAACCATTGCTCTTGAATGATCGAAGCAAATAAATAAAAATTTAAACCAGCTAAAAGGAAAGTTTGCGAAATACGGGAATAAACGAATTATTATTTTTCATGCGCCAAACTCGTAAGTTTATTCAATGATGAATTTCGTATCGCCTTTATTCAGAAGAAATTATATTTTTTATTTTCACAAACGGTCGCGATCATTTCATGATAATTAGCGAACTTTTTATTCGATTACTCCGACAAAGTTTTATATCGCTTCATCCGCTCGAGAAAAATTAAATTCAATCGTTCCGCGTCTTAAGGACGTCGGGTTAAGCACGGTTTACATTTGGCGGAAGAACCTTTCATCCCGTCCGGTGTCAGCCAATGAACGTCAAGCTAGTATTTAATTAAAGACAGTTAGGCCGGACCGGATAGGACCTTGGGAAGGATAAAGGGACTGTTTTAGAAACCCAACAGAACATCATGGGAACGGTTAGGAACCCAATGGAATAATTTAGGGCAGTATCCAACAGGGCGACGATTTCTTTCACATCATGATTAACGAGTGGAATCATTCTTTTATCGCTTAAGACTACTTCATTCTTTTATTTTTCATCGCATTATTCATCATCACAATTTTCTGAGACTAAACGGAGATCCGACTGTATCTATATATATTTTTATAAATCATTACGTAAATACTCATACAGTCCATGACCACATACAATATCGTCACATGTAAACTGCTTTAGGTTCCCAAGTAAATATACCCTAATTCCTGAAAATATCACGAAGCACGTTAATTCTATACATCAAACAAAATATATAAAATGATATGCAAACATTATCGTAAATATACGTAGCAAATGATCGATCAAAAAAGAAAAGTTACCTCACAGTACTTTCCGCAGCATCCCACGAGACCGATACATTAATACTCGAACGAAAGATGTCCTTAGCTCGCCAGAATAAAATAACAGCGTAAGATGAAAATCAGGAGAAATAATTTATTAAAATCAATTTGGTCCAGATGATAAATTCCAAAAAAATATTCGAAAATTCGTTTCGGACGATTTCGAAAACACAGGGGCAAGTAAAAAAAAGATATAAAGTAGGTAAAAACCCCCCTCGACCCCCCCCCCCCCCCAAAGGAAATGAAAGATATTCGCCTACTCGGCATCTAATACCGGTTATTTACGAGGCGATAAAGCACCGAGCGCTCATCGATAAGGGTTTTGTTCCCCATGACACATGCACGTACGCCTGGGGTCCCAGTTCTCACATAACTCCATTCTGGCTGCCAGGGGCTTGGCTCACGCTGCACCGCGACTACGTACTACGTAATGCATAACGTAATGCAAGGACGCATATTGTCGCCAGTATGTCCATTGATCACCGGATGCTGTCACAGGGTATAACGTTCTACGAACGTACGAATGCACTCCTCATACGTAGTACCGATATGTGCAGACACGATGCATTCGGACGCGTGCAACTATGTCGCGTGGCTTCTTGGCAGCGTGAAGTAACTTCAAAGAAAATTTCATTGATCTGCGAATTGGTTATCGACAGGTGTCCAGGGACCCCAAAAATATTAAATTCAATGCAAAATATATTCTCGTATGCAACATTACGTAATAGAGAAAAGTAAAAAATGATGATAAGTGACTTTGAGAAATTATTATGATAAGGGGGACAGGGTAAGTTACGAAAGGACAGGAGATAAGGGGATGCATTTTTTTTTGGAAATTTAATCATGGACGCATTGAAGTTTGGGGAGAGAGTGGGGGGAGGGGGTTATTTTGCATTTATGGAAATGAACGGGGTAAGTATTTTTAAGGGACGTATTTACGTTGGCAACGTGCAACGCAAATGCAGCGGTGCATCGTTTTGTATTTACTTTGGGTATAACGATGTATGTGTGTGTGCGTTGGGAAAGGTATACATTTTTCAGGATCGGTCTGCAAAAGAAGTTTTGCGTTTCGCGATATTGGATAATAAAATCCCGTGTTTTATGGTGAATATATTTCAATATCCGGGATCCACCGTAAAAACAATCCCGGTGCAATAAATCGACTTTTGTAAATACCCCCGTAGCATACGAGTCGAATGCATATCGTGTGTGTATATATGTATGCACGTATATATGACGGAGGGATAATTTATCGATGATACCGAATAATGCACGAGCAAACTCGCGGTTTTCCACGGTAACCCGATCGGATGAATTCGTAGTTTTAAATTAGTTTGGTCGTTTGATCGAGTGCAACTTGAAATTTCGCTCCAGTTACGCAACGGTGCAACTGCTGCATCGTATCTCGGCGAATTACTCTTTCGCGTGCATATATGCAGTTGCATGTGCGCATCCGCATTTACGTGTACGCATGTGTATGTATATATAAAATATTATATGACGATTAGCAGAATCCTGAAAAAATTTGCCGACTGTTTGAAATGAAATGAAAAAATTTTTTCACAAAATGCAGCTGCAAATGCACCCTGGGAAAACCAATTAAATTTGATAAAGTGCATCCTTAGGAGAGAGTGCAATAACTTTGATTAACCCGCGTTTTCTCGTAATGTTTCAAAAATTCAAAGCATTACTTTTTTCATAAAAATACACACATGTAAACTGCATACGTTAGTTCCACCGAATTTCGAATGACGAGTGATTCGAAAAATCGAGTGACGATAAGTGAAAAATCAAATAAGGTGAATTAAAAAAAAAGATGCTGCAAAAAACATTTTAAAGAAATTCCAAAATTGTTCAACTCAAGGACGGAAAGACACGACGCGATACTCGTTAAAATTTGTATAATTTCTCTATATTCTCTGTAAACGACGTCCGTTTAACATTCGGACGAGCGCCCTTTCGTAATCCTCCTGAATGCTGCGAGATAGATTCCATTTCATCTCACGCAATCAATCTTGATTGGAACTTCGAAGTTCAGTAGCGCCGGAGTTTTCATCCCTTGGAGAGACTTGGTTAAAGTCCGCGAAAGAAAGGGCGAGGAGAAGGAAGAAGAATCGACCGAATAGAAACAGAAGTTTTAATGAAGAAGTGATGACGACACCGGCGGAATGTCAAAATTGATTCCAAAAAAAAAAAAAGGTAACTTTTAACAAAGTTACTCTTACACCAGCACTACATCTCCCGATACCTTTGACACAAAGGTTAGTCTGATCAAATACAAAAAAAATCATCACAGAAGAATCACAACAAATGGACCTAAGCGGATGCTGCGTTCACCTCGATCCCCTAAAAAAATTACATAAATCGTCCTCATTCGGAACGATGAGACTGAGTTCCAATTAAATCGCGACCTCAAAAAATTTCGATCCCTTAAGTTGGCCAAGATGGTACAATGCTTTTTCGTTGAATTATTACCAGAAAGCACTTGATTCGTCAAGGATATATTGCCCAGCCGAATAGCATACAGGGAAACGGTGTCTACTCCTAAATAAATCTCACAGTATACCCAGCATACATAGTTACCGATCATTGGGTACCGGTTTACGAAAGTCTAAAGACGCAACCAGCCACAACAGTTTCACAAGGCGTGTATACAAGAGGCTATAAAAGAATGCGTCGATGTCGGATCGCGGAATTCAGTCTGAGCATAAAACCAGCCTGATATACGATCTGGTTATTTCTGACGCTCTTTGATTCGGACCAACAGCCTGGGTCGCCGCAGCATCGCCAGAAGAAGAAGAAGAATCAGTCTGTTACGGATAGCAGCAACAAACTGCAGCGATACAAACCCAACGCGAGATACAATGAGTACGATATTTATGTGATGAGAGATCAGAAGTCGTTCCTCACTAAATTGTTACTTTCTTTGCTTCTCTCAAAATACAACCAAACCGTGCCCGATGCTGTAGACTAAAATGATCGAACTAAAAAAAATTTTTTGGCATTTTATATAATAAAAATTTTGTCCGTGGTACAAAAAAATAATTATTTAAAAAAAATGATTTTGAGTTTACTTAAAAATTTTTTGACAGCCTCCTCGTGTCCTGAAGTTCGTAGGGTATACACGTATTGGTCCTCGACCAGCTGACCGGCTCAAAACTGTCTCCAAGTTCGAGTGACGAGCAGAGGACTGGTCGTTCGGTGTGAACGCCCTCCTATCTGCGGCAATCGCCGCCACGTTTTCGGCTCCCATAAATCTCGTTATCGCGACAGTCGCTTGGTCGCGCGGTGCGATGTTACAGTTTTTTTCGAGAGAATCAGAAAGAGTCAGGATTGCCTCGTCCTGGTGCTTTTACACCGGAGATATAAGCCATTACCTACCTACCTACCTTAGTTAGGTACCTACCTTATCTACCCTATCTAACCGACTTACCAACTATCCGACCGGTTGACTGGCTGCCTACCTGACTCTCCTGGGATTCGTCTTACTCGACTCAAGCACGGACTAACCGCGTTATCGTATTATCAGCGTCTGTAACCAGAGTTCGCGCGGCACGTACAAAAGGCATTTTTATTTCGAGACACGTAATTAGCGCATGGGGACGAGTGACATTTTTTGTCACTCAAACAAAGTCGAGCCAGAACCTACGATAATCCTAAGACCAAAAAAAGGTCTGGAAAAAGGTAAATTAGCCAGAAAAAAATCTCTACAAAAATGTCTACAAAAAAAATTTAACCAAAAGGGCCATTTTTTAACGTCCACCGTGTCAAATTTCGAATTCCATACGAGTAACGCCATCCGAGTTTGACGTAAGTAAAATTTGTTGTGGCAACGTTAACCCATAGTTTAAATGCACGTGTCGGTGCTGTCAGCGTGTAGAATTGACACTTGTGACGTCGGTACAGTAGATTCCTACACGGCACATGTGGACATAATATTCGACAATTACAAGGAACGTATATAAGTCCGTGCTCGTGTACTGTATATACACACATAGAAACCCTACCCAATTTACGTTACAGGGATTTGGTTAAATTAGCCAAGAGACGCCGGGCGTCGCTGGGAATAACATCACTGGACAGAAGGGGGAACACCCTGGCGTTACTAACGGCGCGCGTCGGGACTTTCTAAGCCGTATATCATTTCCCGTGGCGACTTCCCGTGAAAAAGGGACAAACAATGCGCGTCCCGAAAACGTGACGCCATTGTATCACGAAACTGTGAAAGATCGTCTATACGCACGCGACCAATGGACTTTTGTTCGCAATTCGTTGCATCGTGTCTCGTGTATTGAAAAAGAAAAAAAAAAAAATCTCACGTATCAACGAATTAAATAACGTACAGCCGCGTGGTACAGTACCGGACGACTGATCTGGTCCAGATAAGATAACCATCTACGAAAATCTCAACTGGAATGAAATCAATGAATGATCATTTTCTAATTCGATCAGAAGTTACCTAATAGTCGGCACTGGAGTCCAAAGGGAACATCACTCTATATTTTGGTCTTATCAAATACTGGTTTCGTCATGGCGGGTTATCGTATCTCGACAGGGTTGGCACCCATACCTACGGGTTACGATCTGGTATCTAAGAGCACCGAAAGAATACACTTAGCTGATCGATCGTATCGGATAGGGATATACGAAAGGCTAGTGCACCGGAGTTTAGTTCACGTCCCACGCATATGTGTATATATGTATCGAACAGTGAGCGAGTGCGAAGAACCGGAAAGTGAGAGGATTCGTTAAGATCGTAGAGAGGTGTTCCTGCTGACTTGGCGTCGGGACGCCCACCGTACCCGATAAAAGGTAGACGCAGCATCCACTTCCTCCTCCTCTTCACCAGGCTCCTCCGTGTATCTTTTTCGTAACATTCTCTCTCTCTCTCTTTCTCTGTATCTCTTCTTCTGTACCTGGGAGTGCTCTCTTCGGCCTCTCTCTCTCTCTCTCTCTCTCTCTCTCTCTCTCTCTCTCTCTCTCTCTCTCTCTCTCTCTCTCTCTCTCTCTCACTCTCTCTCTCTGAATCTGTCTCCTCTCGTTCTCCACGGGACGTCCTTTCAACGAGTTCGCTCGTTCGCTCACTCACGTAGCCGGATGAGGTTAATCGCTACTTGACCCAATTTAATTCTCGCGCCTTAATGCGCCGCCAAGAACAATAGGAGTTTTAGCGTGGTATCCGTCCCAGCCTCCTCAGACAATGCTCAACTATTCCTGCGATGAGCTTGTCATTGGTCCGATTCAGGAATTCCGGGGATTAAGAAAAGATTTTAGAAATCGGAGCAACTCCTGTCTATATATATACAGAGTTCACACCACGACCCTGATAATAATTTAATTTGGGTTTAATTAACCCCATCCAAATTAGCAGATGCCGTGATAACGGAGATCAAGAGAATAAAGATGGACCAATTAACACCCACTGAATTACCATATCGCCGAGAAATTTATCTCGTCCAAAATTAATATTTTAAATTTGGACCACGAAAAATACACTTTTCGCGTAATCTCGAAAAATTCTCCGAAAGGACTCTCGCGCTTTCGAAACTGCCCGATTAATTTCTCCGCGCGGCTTATCGAGATTCTTCGGCGGCGACCCGGAGAGCGAGGAGTCCGTGGATGGTTTATTCTCGTCGGATGGGAGAAGAGAGGGAGGAGGAGGAGATGGAAGAAAGAAGCGAAGTCTCGTGGTTAGCGAAGATGAGCGAAGGAGAAGATACGACAAGAGGAAGATGAAGCGGAGGGAGGCTGAAGGGAGTCCAGGGTCAATGCTCTTAAGAGGTACATTGCCTTCGGGGCCAGAGAGGGTACCAAGAGGAGGGACCAGTCGGTCGGCTGCTACCAACGTGGAGAGCGCGGCAGCATGAGAGACAACAGGAGAGAGCGAGAGAGAGAGAGAGAGAGAGAGAGAGAGAGAGAGAGAGAGAGAGAGAGATTTAAAGGGGGAAATTGAACGAGAGAGAGAGAGAGAGAGGAGGGAAATAAGAGAAGCCAAGAAGGAAGAAGGAGAGAACCAGCATTGACCAGACCCTGGTCAGCAGCAGGTGCATCCGACAGGGTCCAGGATGCTGCAACAGCACCAGGAGGATATGGATTCCCATAATTACCAAGATTACGAATTACAACCGATTCAAATGACTTTTGTCCTAGTCTGTACCCACGTGCGTGCAACTTTCATACGAGCTTTATATAGTCGGAGTACGGCCACGTGGAATTCGAATATTCAAAGGATTGACATTCATAAAAAATATAGATTATTATATCAACATTTGTTTGAAAAAAAATTGTTAAAGAATATTTTCAAAATTTTCTTATCACCCGATCATCATCTGCTCACTTGCTAGTATCATTGATACGTGTTGTCATAGGTTATGCATATGCAATTCGATACGTGTCTATCGAAGGATCCAATGACGGACTTATGTTTGTCTGGGACTCTTACAATGTAGTTTCTAAAGAGCGAAATAATACCCTTAAAAATATCGCGATAAGATAACCACGCAAATTATGCAAAACTGGATGCGCATAAATCAGCATTACGTAAATTAAGCGAGTGCACCACTTTCTCCCGCATAGCAAACTCCCACGCGAATCGCCGTATGAATAGGCCTTTGCGATCTTGTCCCAACGACGTTTGTCATCAAATACGTCGTTACTGTCGTCGCGACGCTGACTAAGCGTTTGGGAGAAGAGAAGCCTATGAAAATGATATGGCAGCGAGTTTAAAGGTGAATTTTCAAAGGTCCATCAATTATCGAACGACGATCAAAAATGAGATTCGTATTGCAATTATACTGAGAAAACGGCATTGGGCGCGTCGCGTCGCTGGAAACTCGCCCACGTTGCGTCGTCGCGACGCCTACCTTTCGCAATACTTCGCAGTCGACTGCATCGCCTCGATCCGACCTCACGACGACAATGACTGATGCTTCACGCTAAACGCTTCATAGAAACTGGATCCGTACGCCAAGGGCGCAGCGACGCTATAGTCATATATACGTAACTATAATACGTAACACTCTATATCGAACCGATACCTAATCTAATGCGTAATCTAGAGACTTTTTTTTTTTCTTAGCGTCTAATACAAATGGCACTACGTATTAATGGTAAATCAGAAGGCTTGGGCGACCATTGTCATTAATTTACTGAAATCTCATGAGATTCTAATCTTCGCCACTCCCATACGCATTTATATGCTCAGACAGTGCGGTGACCTTATCAAACTGATAATACGCTATATAATGGCGTTAAGATAATGAATCGGTATTCAACGATCACAGAGACATTAATCTAACGAGATAACGCCGAGCGGGCATTTTCGAAGTATTACAGTAAATTTTGAAATACCAAAACGAGAAAAAAAAGTTTTTATAATTTATTACGCAATGTCCCAGGGAGTTTCCGGTTTCAAGTTTATGGGGCACCAAGGGGGGATAAAAAATACGTTTTACAGTATTTTACGGCGCACGCTTCATACTGGCCGCGACGCCCTCCAAAAGGCGTCATGGTCCCGTATGGTTTGCAATTTCAAAAATCTCCGAATTTCCAACCAAAATTTTCCCGGGAGTCAATTCCGTGACGAATGGTGTCCCATAAAAAAAATAGCATCACGTTCAGCTACCTATGTGCTACCTCAGTGATATTGCAACGTGAGCTGTAGTCGTGTCAGGGGCGGACTCTGGTGGGGGATGGAGGGGGGCAACAAATATAACTCAATAAAAATCCTTCATGCTGACCGGTAGTAAAGCGAATCCTGTTTTTCACGAGAAAGACGCAGTCACGGTGGAGCAATATTCTTTTTTTATGATAAAAGCGTAAAAAAAATAATCATCAGTGCACAACATTTTAATGTAACGAGAAAATTATACGTATGGTTTTAATAAAGTGATCGTAAAAAATGCGTAAATTGAAAAATTACGAAAATTGACGACACTTCTACTGGAACATTTCCGGTCGTAGTAATTACACGCGACAGGGTTCCAATTAAAGTTCTTTGACGACAGAATGGCCATGTACAGCAGTTACGTAGGTACAGGGAACAAGGTGGATTCTAATGACCCAGACTCTCAATTAGCGTATCAAGTTATTGCAAGAATTCGATGGAATTTAATCGACTCTCACGTAACTGCTATCGTCCACATTGATTTTGGAGTACACAAAGATATTTTTGAGATAAAAAATTTTTCAAAATTCACGATCATAACCATTTTTCGTTACTCGTCCGCGTATGGACATATCTCTCAATTCATTTTCTTACGTCAACGAAAGCCTTACTCACGATTGGCAATAAATTTCTTACGTTCGAAATTTCAAAGAACTTATTTTCTCACTGTTAGCACTGTGGTCCACGAGGAGAAGGAATTACGAAATTTCAAAGAAATTCAGAATTACCTAACCCGCACCGAACAAGACTTAATTCAGCGTAACAAGATAAATCCGAGAAACGTTACCATCCACCTACGAATCTTCTCGAGCACGAATCAAAATCTCAATCTGATGTTAGCTCAATTTCGAATGATTACCAAGCGCGTCTCGTATTTCTTGGTAATTAAAGTTAGCCGCGTGGCTCCGTGAAATTGCCAATTAAACCAAAGCAAGTAACGTTCGAAAACCTCATAGATATCTGAACACGAAAGATAAGTGTATGCGGACGGAGTTCAAGTATAATGAAGGATTATTATGAAAAAAATTTTTTCAAAAAAATTCGACCCCACGAGAAAAAAAATTTCTAATCGTCTCCAAAACAAAGGTCATCCTTCCATTTGATTCAAGTGACATCCGCGTCATCGGGTACTGACAAATTCCATGTATGACAGCGCACGTGACACTCGTTAATTCATACATATATCTATCCGTGCACACAGTTAATTCTCCTATCTCTCTCTCTCTCTCTATACCTATATACACACACGTACGACTCAAGCCAGAAAACGAAGCACCATGACATGCCGACAACTGCTGAACAACAAAAGCCTTATTAGAGAGACTGCTTACGAAACATAAGCGGAGTTTGGTTGGCTTGTTGGGGCAAATTAGTGGCAGTATGGACCCGGGGGCTAATAAGCACCGACACGCGTGTCAAAACGTCAACGGGGATGCTGTGTGAGATTGCCATAGATTTGTCCCATGTACCATACATGTATACAGTAAAAGGTACCTGATGTCTATAGATAGACAAATTCCTTGTTTCCATTTTCGAAAAAGAAAAGAAAAAAAAAAATATTTGATGATTCCCGTCATCAGGACCCGTGGGAGTCGACATGAATTTTTTGTCATTCCTTCTCCCTTCTTTTCGCCCCCTCTTAGCACTCGGGTTTCCCTCTAACAAGACCCCTGGACCGCAGGGCCGTATCTGGATCCTGCCGTTTTAGGGTCCCACCCGTATAAAATCCAGGACCGTTAGACACGTGAGGATAACCGTACTCAGTGGACTCTGCCAAAAAGTTTGAAAACACAGGGTATGTTGTTGCAGCAAGGCACGTGTGGTCCAGGAATTCATTAATGGGTCTTACGAAATAAAAGATACGAGAAACGTAACGAGAGCATCAAATCATTTAAGTGCATGTAAACCGTGGTAGACTAATAATCTATTTTTTTTTATCAATTTGGTAAATTACCTAATTTAAAAATTACATTGCGAATGAGAATCGGGCTGATCAAAGCTATGCCGTGAAGGCGGTCGAAAAAATTCCCAAGATCTAATCCACAGTTTACCACGCGATTATTCTTAGTCGATTAATCTTTATTTTCCTCGGGTTGGTATTTCCCTTCACGTAGACTCACGTACTTGAGCCAGGATCGCGTTTCTTACCGCGAGTGTCCTCCACCGGTTGCGGTTGAGTAATTCAGGGCCGTATGTGTATAATCTAAAAGGCGCCCCCGGCGCTATAACGAACGTTAACGTCGTAAGAGCATAAGAAAGAAAATCACAATGCGCGACCGGGACGTGTGTACCGAGCTTAAGTAAGGACTTGATGGAGCGACGGCTCAGTTCCTTTTTTTTTCTTTTTTTTTTTGACAAGACAGTGGCGATCATGCGTGCGAGCAGTACAGTCCGAGCAATAATCGGTAATGGCATTGTCTTCTATTTATAATGTTACGAAACCGGTCTGGATCGATTTGGTCATTGACAATGAGTCATCTGTAGATAGGCGAGTGTACGGTGTATATAGACGGCTGGAGATCACAGCTCCATCTACCTCATGGGGCTTCCTTGGAATACGAAGCTGAACGGAAGAAGAGGCTACGGACGTCTGTACCAGCGTCCTCGGATACGTATATGGGGATCGTGCGTGTAGATGCGTGGAGAAAGGTAGAAATGAGAACGGGGCTTAAGGATCGATTCGATGCTTATTTATCTATCTGGATGATCGCACTGAGATCAACTGCCATCATCGTCATCAAGACTGTTCCGTGCCGTGGACTGTGATACATGCCTGATCATTCTCCTTAACACCGTCCAAGCGCATTTCTCGATTGACTGCCAATCGATAATTGATAATCAATTTTATTCACCGATGGAAAACAACTCTGAGCTGGTATGGGAAAGCAAATTAGTTGTTTGTATCGTACGTGCGGATACCGCGGATAGACCGTATGTACTAGGATGATCCGAGTGGATTGGAATTTATACGTTGGATAATTTTGGTCCATTTCGATAAGACGGATGCTGCGACAGAATTTTGTCGAAGATAAAAAAAATGAAATCGAATAAATTAATATTTTTACTGAGTGCCCCAAGGGTTGATTACTAAAAAATTTTTTAGAGGCATAAATGCGAGTACCCACCCATCTTCGGGATCGATGAGATACGTGGATACGAAATACGTAATAAGCAAGATGAGCGACTAGGTGAACACGTGGTCGATCTATCAAACCCGATCGACGTGTGGACTGGGCTTTAGGATTGCCGTACATACCATCTCTATTCTACTTATTCGATTTATTTCATCCATTCTATCCCGTCGTATCTAGCTTACGTGGCTTCGCAGCATCCCAAAGGAAGTAGTCGATGATAAAACTGGTTTGACGAGTATCGAGGAAGCTGGACTACGGGTCCAGACGGGCAAGCGTCTCGCGTTTGGCCAGGACATTGCTCATCCTATGTATTTCCCCTCTATTCGCAAAGCGGACCTCGGGGTAAACAGGATAAATAAATTACCCCCTTCCCCCCCCCCCCCACCCCCCGGGGTAACTGTGATTCCTGATCGAGATACTCTTTTTCTTATGATTTATCATTCGCGTCTTCGAGCATAATGTTTTTTTTCTTCTTTTTTTTTTTCGGAAACTAGACAAATAGATTACTATCATTTTATTACACCACTAACCTGAGTAAGATATTCAGTAAGTATAATCCGATAGCAAGTAACAGTACCGATGAGAAATTAGTATCTTGTCACCATATCTACCACTGTTATAATCTCGGATAAAACCACTGCATCCCATATGACACGAGATGAAAAGATGAAAGTCCAATTTAAAGTTTTACAGTCTGGACCATTTTCACGCGTTGGCACTAAAATTGTCCATCGGCCAGAGAAAATTTAGACTTTCCATAGTACGTCAACGCTTAATTACCTCGCTTATAGACTTTTCGTATCATCTCAG
Source organism: Trachelus tabidus (assembly GCA_030142655.1). Taxonomy (NCBI): domain Eukaryota; kingdom Metazoa; phylum Arthropoda; class Insecta; order Hymenoptera; family Cephidae; genus Trachelus; species Trachelus tabidus. The sequence continues at coordinate 167,935 of JARQTI010000419.1, read as the reverse complement.
TTCGAGAGGCTGTGATTAGCAAATGGACCAATTTTCTAAATAAAAATTGGATTCTAGAAAAAAATGAATAATTTCACAAATAAATTGGTCTCTATAGAGATGCTGACTGGACCAACTTGAAAGTCTATGGTACCAAGGGGAGGCTGAGAGTCGAGATGAACAAGAGGTCAGGCTGGGAAAACGTATAGGATCAACCGTCTGCAGTAATTTCTCGCAAGCAATGTCTCGGCTATCGTCCCGTTAGCATCTAATCAGCGACAAAGATGCATTGTTGCGGCCTACCTGACGGATTGCGAAGAGCTCCGCATCGCGGCGCCCTTATCGCGGTTTGCATGATCCGGACAACCGATTGGTTTCTAGTTAAACCCAGGAAACACGGGCTACACGACCGAGGCCATATGCTGCAGTTACGTTACTACTATCACGGGACCGTAGAGACGGCGACGGCTGGTACACGACTGGTACTCCTTGCTGGATGCTGTATGGTCCGGTATGTGGAACCCTGTAAGTCTAATGTATATTCAACAGGAAAATTGAATGGAGCGAAAGGATCCCTTCGCTCGGGAGTCTGCGTGGAGGTCCCTTAAAAAGTTTTCTACCTGGACTGTACTGTGCGCGGTGCAATTTTAAACTGGTAAACTGGGCTTTCCTTCTGAAACTTCCCACGCGATTTATGGTGGCTGACGCAACAATGGGCTGTTGACTTTAATTCTGGTACCTCATGCCCTTTTGGCAAGGGTCGCCAAAAACTTTTATCGCTTTCATGCGGCAAGAGACATTGGCAAATAATGACGCCGAGGGGAGCCACCGTAGGACGGTAGCTACGAACAGAATTTTTGAACGGTACTGTAGATGCCAGAGGGAGATTTTCCAATTGTAAGTTAATCTTGTCGAAAAAGAAAAAAAATTTCCTTGTCAGGGAAGACATGTCAGATAGCAAATATGAGGGTATAAAAGGGTTACAAGTATCTCATACGTTTTCCCGTGTACGTTATTACGTATAAGGGTAGTTTTCGTTATCTTAAAAGAAATGATAAAATGAATTTTCAACGCGGTACCCGCTCGGCCGTACCCGCTGGGGAGAAATAATTCATAACGCGTGCCCACTTGGGGACTTCCTGTGCGAGGTCCCCTACTCTCCTGCGAGATTTCTCTTATTTATCAGAGAGAAAGGGGGATAGGAGAGACGGAAGGAAGGAAGGAAGGAAGAAAGTAGAAGAGGAAGTTCTGCGTTTCCGAGTGTCGCAATTTGCAAGTTCGACAAGAGTAAGATTTAAGACGTTAAAATTCTTCAAAATCGTAGGGATCACAAACCGGAAGTTACTACCTCACGCACCCAAGATTTCGTAAGATTAACCTCAATTTAAAAAATTCAAACCTACCAATTAATCAATCGCCAGAAGTAACGCTTGTACGAGCTTTGATATACGCAGTGATAAAAAAAATAATTAACGACAGCAGCGCCACGGAACGTCGGTGGTAGAAATTGGAGAATGGCTTGCGCGCAATAAATTCTTATTGCCCGTGAGTAGTACTCGAGAAAATGCCATGCTTATACGTACAGCATTTAAAATTTCTTTCGGGGCTACCACGTCCTCCTACCTTTACGCAGCGTGGGAGAGAGAGAGAGAGAGAGAATCCATAAGATAGTGGCAAAAGGGGAGCCATTTCAAAGCAATTTCTTCCATCGCGCAGCAAGACGTATGGTCAGGATATTACAGTGTTTGCACAATATTATCCCGCTATTAATCAGGATTTCGCAAGACGAAGGCAATGAATGCACGTGTCTCATTTTAATTCGCTTTACTCGATCTTCTGCCGAGGCCTAAGCTACCGCGTAAGACGATTTATCATTGAAACCGGGTCCCTGAGGTGCGGGAAGAAATTCAGAGTGGCGACGGGAGCGCCAACGGATTTTCGTCTAACCTCCGATCTCGAGAGCGTTGGGACCGGTTTTCAAGATATCCCATAGAGTGACCTTTCGTTTTGAGAATAAAGAAGAATCTAGCTCGAGCAATAAGTACAGCTGGAAGTTACCAACGAGGGACCCTGGTACCAATCTGCAGCTTGGTACCGGACTGGTACCACGGAGGTTTCGTCGACAAATTATTACACTTAAATCGAACGAGCATCTTTTACTTGCGCATGCGCACTTCTTACCTATATATATTTGCGAACAAGATCCTCTCTCGCTGGCCCCCTTACCCCCTACCCCCCTCCTCACTCAAATTGTCCAAGTTACCCGTGTGCAGCATGTATGGTACAACCTGGCGAATCACTACTCTTGGCCGGGGTTCGTGACTCACCTGAAACAAAAAGAGAACGGGTTCGTTAGCAAAGGCCTGTATTTTTCCAAGGGAGTGCAATGTGCATCGATTCGATGCACCGTGGTGCACCGGTAGCACGTATGCAGTTTTCCGTATGATTTGATTGAATTAAAAAAAATTTTTTTTCTTCCTCTTTCATCTTTACCGTTACACGTATGTTTATTCTCGTTTCTCGGTTACGTTCCACTTTGTTCCTTCTATCAGTTCCATCTATCGGACGCTCCCGTGAACTGCACGCCGCAGGATATTGGTTTACTCGGATTTAACACCCGCGCATTTGCCACTCCCCACGCGATGTTTACGCGCGTTGTCAATGCCACGTAACGAGGGGTTTCGTTAGGCGTCTGTTCCGTGTAAAGGCGGGTGCGCCGAGGTGAGAAAATAACACGATTAAATCGAATCGAACAAAAGGAACAGGTTATCCAGGAAATTATCTTTTCCGTGTACCAACAAACAGCCAACGAACCGTGCGATACAATTAATTTGCGATCGTACGAGCGAAAGATAGCGCGGAAGTAATATCAAATAATTTCAACTTTCAGCGACTGATTTTCGAAAACCATCATTTACAATTTCGAGGATCACCCAAGAGAAAAATTTTTTAATGCATTAAGCACCAATTCATATTTTTTTATCAATAATAAATACACACGGGTAATCAAGCCCACGACTTTTCTTCGGATCCAGAACCAACCGTACTCGTCAGGCCAATTAAACCTGTTCTCAGGATAAAAAAAATTAAGGATACACGTTAAAAAAAATTCAAAAAAAACCTGCACCAACAATTTTTATGCTACCAATTCAGACGCCGTCGAGCAATCCGTATGGCTCCCACATAAAACTCGACCCCCCTCTCCCCCCCCACTCGACATTACAAAGATTCCGCGTCATTTTCCCGCAATCTCACGTATATAAAACCCGTGGACTTATAAAGTCGCCGGCACCCACAAAGAACGTCCCTGTCGTTGGTGAAGTATCGTTCGCCGCGTCCATTATGGCATTCTTGCATTCCAGCGCCGGTACGTCAGCCCACGCGAAACTGTGCCGAAGGGCCGGAAAGGGCCGGAGACGTGCGCGCATGCGCACAAGCGAGACCGCTAAGGTTGTGACGACATAACCGAAGCAGCCGTGTCGGACAAGCAGAAACAATATTGTATTCCGTGTGCAAGGGCCCCGTGGGTCTTTTTTTTACACACTGGCCCAGTCTGTCGTACAAAAGGGCGTGGGCCGTGGATTGCTCAAGTTCTCTATACTGTAGATCGTTGGGGCCCGGTATAGATATGCATACGTTACTGCATATCGCTATGTGTATACTCTGGTATGTTACCAATCCTTTATCGCGTTATAGTCCAGTTATCCAATTTACCAATATGTATATATATATATATATATATATATGTGTACACAGAATAACCTAAGTGGCTTATTACCGATACTAAGAGCAAAGGGACACCCAGAGCATCTTGTAGTCTCGCAAGAATTATGCCTGTATTACCTGTCTTACCAGGTTCAATACCGATCACTAATCGATCCGAGCCGATTAGTACAAGAGACACAGGATAGATCGGTAGTAATGCACAGGCTTAAGGTAGTTTCGAAATGAATTTACGCGCGTGGTGTTACGCGCGGGTCCCCTTTAACAGCGATAGATTTATTCGATCGATCGGTACTCGTCCGATCGTACTGCCGATCGATATGATAAATTCAATCGAATCGAACAGCCGGCCCTCGTTAGAGCACGTCGCGTTGATCTATGGCGTATAAATGTGATCCGATCGATTTCTCAGGGCCTTACGAGCATTATCGATCGAACGGAGTTGATTTGGGTACGAAGCTCCGCGAGATTTGAGAGAAGATGATTAATTCGATTTTATATTTGTAGATCGCAAATTTTCTCTGTATATGTCGATCATTGCTACAGATCGATCGTAATCAGAGTATATACGGTTAGGCGTCTGCGTGAATGGCATACTTTTGAAGTGGACTGTACGCGCGTCAAACTTTAATAAGATTCAAAGTTCAGTCGGAGGGAACCGGCATTTTTCAAATTTGACTAACTTATGACTGCAACGGTACAAGCGTCGCGGCCACTTTGCGATTCGCCACCGACGTCATTAAGGCTGATTTCGATGTCGGGACGAAGTCGCCGGCTTGTAAAGACAGATACCGGCACTTGCCGTCTGGTTACTTTCTTACGAGGATGTCAGGACCGAACGTAGCCAACGGAGTACGGGCGCCAGGGTAAGTCAAATGGTTAAATAAATTTTATATAAAAATAGCATATGCAATTTCATGGATAAAATAATAATGTCAAATTCGTTAAATTTATTTACCGCTTTTTTTCGCTTATCTTTGAATATTTTCTTTTATTTCTCTCGGTCCAGATTACCCGGCAGAGACCTCTCTCTCTCTCTCCTTGAATTTTTTTATATAAAATCCACAATGTAAACTGGGCCATCCGCATGGGGGCGAGACTAGAGTTGGCAAGATTCAAGATACGTCCGAAGCAACCAGACTTCAACCACTACGTGACGGAGGCGGAGAAGGTTATCAAAGCCCTAACCCGGGGCCCCTGGTACTCGCGTTACTGGACTCTGAATTATTTATTTAGTTTATCTTATCGTTCTCTGCCCTGCTGATGCCGAGACTCCCATCCGAATGGAGACGGAAAATGTTTTCTCGGGTAAAGTCAGCCGACAGATTGACAGGACGCTTTTCCGTGACGGGGAAAAGAGGCACATCGGTTTTCAATGCACAGTCGGACCTGCGACACTGACAGATTTAGATGCAGGTCATCTGAACGCCAGGGACGTACCTAGAGAGAGTGCGCTCCCTGGAGGAAGCAACGCGCTACCAGTAGATTTTAACAGGTAGAGGGTGCAGCCACAGATAGCCACGGTTTAGCGACGGCACTGTCAGTTTCAAAATTTCAGTGCCGGATGTTGGTCAGTGCCAGAGGCGTCAGTGCCCCAGGGCCGACCGTAGTCCAAATTCAACGTTGCACCGTGTGCCAGCAGGTGGGAGTCCAAAATGGCATTTCAATGCGAGCTTGAAACTGCGTAAAGCCGAGGAAACTGGTTTGTTAAAAGATCGAGATAAAAAAATATATATTCCACGAAACAATATCCCCGCGACATATTTGGAAATAAAAGAAAATGGGGTAACCAAGAATCGGCAATAACTCTTAAGAAACATTCAACGTATCTTAAACGCCAAGAGACTAGAAAGATCAATGAGCGATTTCGAAAACGACGTAAAAGCCTAACGGCAACACGTAAAGAGGACGATAAGATAAGAGTGATAATGGCTCGTTTACATCAAGGAAGGTAAAGTACAAAAAATAAAAAAACCCTATAACAATCTACAGACTTTCGTACCGAAATACATAAAAGCACTTGCATAATACGCGCGAGTAGAGTGGACGAGGGTAGGTGAAAAAAAAATCTGAAAAAAAATATAAAGGATTCACTCCACCAAGAGCACTACCGTGTTTCGCGAGTCACGTAGTTTTCCATTTGCTTTTTTTTTCAAACAAAAAGCCAGCCACCCGCCCAAAAAAAAACGGAGATAAAAACCGAAATAAAAGGCACCCACAGAGAATTCAAAAGTAGTGTTCCGAAGGTATATGATAAATGTAAGAGTAATATACCGGCAACGTTTGATAATGGTCGCGTAGACAAAAAAATGACTGAAATCATTCAGAGTCTCAAATGACTCCTATCTCTCGACAAGTTTCTCTTATTGGTCCGCAGTGACGATTCACGACGCTTACGTCACACGGTTCCGACACTGAATCCCATAACGCACTCCCTGCGCTCCACCCGGCACCGGCAGCCGCCAACCTTATTGCCGGAGTACAAGAGTCCGAACGAGGTGGCCGCATGGCGCACGGTAGTTCGCCTCATGGAAACTCGGTTCTTTGACCACCGATCGGGTGCGCGAAGGAGGGCTGTAGCGCAGCTTAACGAGCGTGTCGTATAACACATCGGAGCGTCACGGCCGTTTACGTCCATAACAGTCGTTAAGTGGAAGCCGCGGCTGTTCCGAACTATCGATATCGCGACGTTGAACGTAACGAGGATTAGGCCCGTCTGGTGGGTTATCCGAAAATGAAAAAGATTAGATGGCGAGAAGCCATCAACGAGCCATGGTTACGAGGCGACGTGAGCGAGACGTCGAAGGAAGAAAAAAATCTTTAAGGCTGACACACACGTGAACACGCAAAGGAAAAATTATACTAACCGGATGAAAAGGGTTGGTAGCACTGTTACGTATTTCAGAAATTTTAATATGCCTTCCTGCGGATTTTCCGAAAATTTCAAGTTATCCCGAACGACGGCGCTTGAGTTGTCTTACACTGCTGCCAACGTGAATTGAGGATTAATCGAAAATTCCCTAGACGGTCAATGGCCAACCCTTCTAGATTTCGGGTCTCCCTCGATGTATTGTCTTATCAGTTTAAACGGTAAATTTCAGCGTGACCCGTGTGTAATATTTACTTACATGACGGTTCCTATATTTTTCAGTATACCCAGCGGTCCAGATGGAACATTCATCATCCGGATCTCCAAGCTAGTCCGACTCGAGTTTAAGTTGGAGGGTCAACCCTTAACTGAGGTGGCCATTAAACAATTTATTTGAACATCCGGTGGTGAGTGGTGTTCCAGGCTGCACGTAGTGCACAGAAGGAACTAGGAAAAGTCATTTCCGTGACGTGGTGTATATGAGATATAAACTGTCTATACTGAGGAGCGTATAGGGACTTTTTTTATTCCCTCAGCCTAGTTCCTTTCGTTTCACCTGATCACCGTACCACTCGGTCAAAAAGGATCAAGCGATGAACTATTCGAGCACCCCTTAGAACGGAATACGTGAAAGTTCTTAACGCGTAAGCTCGGACCACCAGTCTGGCCAACAGGCCGAGACAAAGTTACTAGGGTGAAAGCTAGGTGCTGCCAGCGTAGCATCTTGAGAGATATTGTTCAAGTTGGTAGAGCCACCCTTACTAGCCAGACCCCATTGCTCTCCCCCTTTATTCCTTTCTTCTACAAACGTCTTCTGCACCTTAGGAACTACCCTTACCTTTTCATTCTCTTTTACTCTTATTTCCTCCCCTGCCACTTCATCCCAACTTCATCCCCCACGTTTCTTGCTTGCGCAGCCCCGAGGCCATTTCTGCATTTCCTACTCAACCTAAACCCATCGTCCCGAAGTTTCCAGGAAAAGTAGACACGGAGAAATTTCTTCGTCTCGGAAACGATACTCGAATACGAATAAACGAATGCGCCTGTTTGCCTATACGTATCCGCCTTTTCATCCATCGGACACACAGTATTGCCAACCCCCATTTTCCTATCCGATAAAATACCAGAATTCATGCAGAGATATGCATAGGTCATACGAGTCTCTGCTTCGCGATAACCCGAATAAGCAACGTTCGTTCTCTTATCCTAGTTTCATTTACATATTTCACTCGAGAAATATTTCGATTTTCACAAAATCCAACTTGACCTCGAAAACCGTATTTTCAAAATCCTGGAAATTCAGACCCGACAATGCATTCGGTTCCTAACGCCAGCAAAGGAAAATGTGACGAAGGCGAACTGCACGGAGACCAATAACATCAGGATGTTAATGCAACGTATGAGATGCATAAATAAAAAGTGCATATAAAAGTGCATATACAAAATACATAGGACACACCAAACGGTATATCAGGTTATATAACTAAATCCTAATAAATAATAATAACCATGAAAATATTAAAATTCAATCGAATGCAGAAATTTCAGTTCGATAGAATTTCCTCGTCACTTGCATATACCTCCCAATTGCAGTTCTATGTCAGCCTTTATCTCTGTCCATCTCTCCAAATGTCCCTAGGGTAAGACTAGGGCGGTTAGTTCGCGACGTAATACTGGCAACGAACGACTAACTACAAACGGGGCGTAATATAACCACTAATATCTCTGGCAACCCATTCGCCATACTCTGTTCGCTATAATACATTGCCAGACGCCTGAACCCTCGTAGCCGGTAGCCGCGGGCCGTAACTTTCGACCCTCTGCACTTTCCGACCCCTCGAGAGCCACGAGTTGGCAGCCCTGGATGGGCTAGGGGAATCTTGCAGATAGAGAGACCGTGCTAGTTATATTTTTAAGTTACATTGTAAATACCAGCAGATGGCAGTGATCGATTGAAATCAATGAAAAAAAATATTCACTCACGATATACCATAAGGTATCTTCGTCAAAATAAAGAAAAAAAAAGTCCCTAGACACTGCATTGTCAAAAGCAATGGAAAACCGTGATACAGTTTAAATCAAACGTGACAAAATCCCGTTTCATACATAAAAAAGATATACAAAAAATTGTCAAATTTATTCAATCAATTTACAATAAACCGCAGCAATCTTAATTTTGAAGTGATTCAAAATCCGCTGTTCCGTTCCGAGGTGTTCCAGTAAATTCCTACAAATTGATTGGTACGACTAACAGCTTGTACCAGAGCTAGTATCAGGTAAGGCTGTACCATTACCAGACCCAGTCTAACCTGACCGCATGATCGTTACGCACGAGTAACGTCAAATGAATGTAAATGCGGCTAATGAAACTGCCACGTAAACTTTACCCTTGCTTTTTTTTCTACCGCCCCCACCCCCCCACCCACCCACGTAATACATAGAAAACATCCCATAGGTGCATATTCATACATGAATATACATATGTATATACATATAACCATGTTCACCCCCTCGTCACTCGGTCCAGCTCTCATTGGTCAGTTCAGAAATCCATTTTAATTCGCGCTAAGCTGATCGCAGCTTAACTGACCGTGGAGTAAACGTAAACCGTAACGACACTAGGAATACTATCTTTTTTTCGTTTACACATTCGCATCCGACGTTTTATCGATTTTGGAAAGGAGCCAAGCAATTCGCACACGTGTGAGGCTCTTATCGTACACATGCGCGCACGTGTCTCTGCACTGGTCACAGTATGCAGGTAACGATGTAAAAACCGCGTATCCTACGCTAAATTTTTCCACCCCTATTTTCATCCCTTATACGTATAACTGGTTATCTTTTCCTCTGAATCCTTTTTCCACCACCCTCTCGCCACCCACCTTACTCTTCTACCCCTTCCAGCATCCCCCGCGTCCAAACCACCTTTCCCTGTCGGTCTTCCTGCCACTTCTAAGGTTCGCCTTTCCAGATAAGCGAATTTACGATAAGCAAGGTCAACGGATAGTCCAGCGTTTCCTTAGCGCTGCAGACGCCGAAGTTATACCCGGTGTCCGGGAAACGAGAGGAAGAAAAAATAATCGACCAAAGTACGTTTCTGAGCCGAAGCGTCGACGTCGCGACGCATTCTCGCGACCTTGTAACATAATAATTATTCACCACGTAATATCGTTATCGCTCTGACCTCTTTGACGGATAAAATAAAAATTCTATTTCACTTCGAATTCACGCTCTTCTAATGTCCACCCACTATTTTCCTACTGCTTGACCCACCGTGACGAATCCCACTGTTACGTAACGACGCTTTCCCGAGATTCGTAATGGCGCCGTTTCGTACAGAAATACAGCTGAAGTTCACATCGCGTACTGTCGCATGTGCATTATTATGCATGCATATATAGATATACACGGAACACACGTAACGCGTTTCCCGTGAATCTACGGTGTAACGCAAATCCCTGCTTGACGGTTTCAAATATTTTCGCGACGACAGCGAACGGCGAATTAAGAACGAGAGAAACCATCGTCACGTTCAAAGTGACGTGATTACATTTACATTGCTGGATTCGCCAACCAGAGTTCGTGCGGTGACGTGTAAAATTAGTGTACTGTGTAGACGTGATTTTTTAACAGAATTATATTACGTGAAAAGGGAAGAAAAAAAAAGTACGAGCAACGTTGTGAACGCGGCTTTAGTAAGGCATGACTAATGGCACGCGTGAGTTTGATTTGACAGTCTCTGTACCGCGGTACGTGAAAATGTGTCAATTGGGGTTGTATGGGTTTTCACCCTTAGCAGCAGTCACGACAATCAGACACTTATGGCGGAGCGGAAGCACGTGTTCAATTTATCCCTATGGTAATGATAAAGCAACCCCTATGTAGACTTGCGCGTAGTCACGTCATTTCGTCCGGCCAGTGACGTCACGATAGGACTGCAACAGATGCAACAGAAGAGCGTACACCATTGACCGTGACGTTGGACTGCATTTAATATGCACTTACAAGATGCAACGGCAATGTGCATCCTACGGTGTACAAGGTGGAGCGTTCGTAGATCGTCGAGATTTCGTGGAAGCCTCGTGCTTTCTGGTACTCGAGTTGACCTATGAACTTCAGGCAGTGTCGTCAAGGGGCTTTCACACGGAATTACGATAAGACGTGAAATTCGACTGTGAGACGAGCGACAGGGTCAAAGAAAGGGTGTTACACATAAAGCCATTGGAAAAAAGTCAAAAATAAAAACTAAGCAGAAAAAATAAGACATTTTCCCTGTATTTGACAAAATCGGCCGTTCACATTTTTCGAAAAAAAATGGACAAATTTTACCCCCACCACCAATTAAAACAAAAATCTCTGGTACGCACGCAGCCTCTTGCCACTGAAAACGCAAGAGACATCTTTCGGGCTTGGACATTCAATGGGTCGCCCAAACCCAAGCTAACCCGACGCGTACAAGATAATACAGACCAAGGTCCAGATCGGATGCTGAGAGGGTGAATAGGTTAAGCGAGATAGGCCAAATCTTTCTTTAAAGTAGCATACAGAAAACGTGTGAAACGAGTAAAGCAACATGAGGCAGGATACCTTCGCTGAGATAAGATAAAACGAAAACTGGTTTCCACGATTGAAATTGTAATGGAGTAATCTTTTCTTTCTCTCTTCCTCGTCACAATGGCGGCATCCGCTTTGTTGCAGATGATTCATTGTCATCGCTTCCGCATTCGAGCGTGGACCGAGTCTCGAGGTGGGGAGATCGCGAGAGCCGAGAAAGAAACGAGATGAGACAGAGATACGAATAAAGTGATAAGAAAAATGATGAGATAACCGAAAGGAGGGAATAAGATAATATAAATTTTACAAATTTCCACGAGATACGTTATCAGCAGCGTCGTATGACCCAATCCCGTTACAACTGACACGTCGAATCAGCCCCCTCCCCCGCCCCGAACGACCTATCCCGGAACCAGCATACTTTTCAAAAAATCAAAACCCAGACCCGCGTCACGAGATTCCGTCGCGTTAAAGTTTCGCGATAAAAAAAATTTTAAAAAACTGGCGCGAAATTCAAACCTCTCCAAGAGTCCCCGGAAAAAGCTCACGCCTTTTAAACCTACTCTGGCTCAAAGCTCCCCAGACGCCTTTCTCGGCTCTCAAAGAGTAACCAGGCACATATGCATATACGCATCCATGTCCACATATGACCTACACGAACATCAATATGTAAACGTCACCCAAGTCAGCTGTTGAGTTTACCGAGTGCCAACGTAAGAAAATTCATCCAGACGACTCTACACGTATCTCCCGTCATTTTTTTTTTTACTAAAATCTTTGACCCTTGAACTCCACCGCGAAGCCCAAAAAAAAGTTTACCCCGTCACACCCCGTTAACCCGGCATTTAATACAGGTCGTCTCCCTCCCCTCCCAACCACGTAAAAGCCACAAGCCGCTTTCCTAAAAGTCCAATACACACGAGGCGAAATGTAAACGACGGGTTCACGTACGCAAGCACTTGCGGTGCACACGTGCGTCGGCACACGTGGGACAAGGAGCCAAAAGCCAAAAGGGACAGCCGGTTACACACGTGGGACCCGGTGTTATTTCGAGCGTGCATACTTTAGCATAAGTAAACACACGTAGTCCTCGTTACCATCCCGGTTCCGTGCACATACTCATCTATGACGTCATCGACGGCCATCGAGTACAGGTAAGGGACGTGTACCGTGCGGCATGGTCGTGTTCGGAAATACGATGTCACACATGAAGCGTACACCAATATATACACGTATGCAATAGATAAGCCATACGTGAGGAATCTAGTGCGTAGCTTTAAGTACGCGTACCGAAGACTTAGTGCACGTGCACTCTCATATAGGACAAGAAAATTACCAAATATATATATATACATATATACAACGTGTAACATTAAGCCTAATTCCTAGTTACATATTAATCACGTATAAAGCAGGTTATATACCCAAGTTCGAGCCCTATAATCTTTCAGGAAGTGAATAATGCCATGAAAATGCTAACAGAGGCGTGGCGTCATCCACCTACGCCACATATGTGCATACGCTAATTACTCCAAGAGCATTCCAGACAACACATGTTACAGTACCGACCCAAGATTTTTCGCTATTCAAAGTGCCCGTATACGGGTACCACGAAATTTGTATGACAGGCCGAAAAGTACGCCTGAAGGTGGTCGACGACCCGGAAGTGCCACCTGGTACCATCTCGCAGGGTGTTCGCCAAAATTGGCAATAATTTTTGAGTACAAAAAAATTTGAGATTGACCAAAGACAATGAATTTTTGGAAAATCGTGCCTGACATAAATTCGCGTAATTCCAAAAATAGCTACACGCGATGCCACGTATGTCCAGTATGTCATCGCTTTGTACGTGGGTGGCTGTGCTCGTTGCACCGTATGCACTTCGGCGTTGCAGCTGCAACTGCGATAAAGTCGAGCAGAGAGCCAAAAGATTTTCGCCAGTCCCGAGGGGCAATCCTCGAAGGCCCCGCGGCTCCCGTATGTGTATTTTCCTCGGAATTTTCAACGTCGACGAATCTGCTCGGTACGGGCGTGCGGGCATGTGTGATTTTCGTGAAATACATGAGAAAGCTCATGCAGGTATATATACGCGCGCATATACACAGAAATCGTTTCCACCTCATAGAAATGAAATACCGGTTTGTTGATGCGAACGAATGAATACCGAATCAAGTGGAAGGAGCACGTATGATACCCGTGGCGAAACTATTTCTGAGCATACCATACGTACAGACACACGGTACGCGGAGTCGAAGTAAAATAAAGACAACTAGCGCCAATTGTCAATCGATGGTACTAAAATTAAAGGATAACCTATAAAAGTCACTATACCTGTGCAGCGTTCAGTTTCGCACTGACCTGAACTATATCTATATAAGCGCAGCGCGACAGTGGGCTATTGATTCTCGGTAGAATAAACTCGTCAGACTGGACGCAGTTGCGTGTACGCGTACAGCTACTCCGATTGACCAATTGGCCACGTTACGCCGGGAAACAGCGCGACAGTCCCGTCCAAGAGAAACTGGTTATGCTCGACGGTGCCTGATCGCAGCCCTTCTTCCGCACAGTGGACAGCTTATTGCTCTTAGCAGCCTATTTCGATACTGCGCCATGTACACCGCGCTATAACGTACTGTACCATGAAGCATATACTGTACACGAATGGACCACGCTAGAACAGCGTGGACCAAGCACCGTACTGGTTCGGTTTCGCCCGATTGGCCAGATAAGTCGCACCTGCGTCCCTTAGCGCCGGGCCGATATGCAGAATTCGAAAAGTGTCAGCATCAAAGAAAATTACAGCCACCCGGTATAAGTTCGGGATGTAGATCCCGCAATAAAAAAAAACCTCAAACCCCATCAACCAGAGCTTGCAGCGTGTACGTATACGTACATAAAATAGCGTTCATACCGCCCCCCAAGTAAAATCGCTATAGGGCCTTAAAGCTCCGTTCACTCGTTCGCCCTCCACGAGCAGCCGGGCTAACTCGGCTAATCCGATGCTAATTCGATGTGCAGCGACCGACCGTCCCGTTTACAATGGACTTTATTCGCGTTGGCCGACCCGGCAGTTGGTATCGGGTGCGCGAGTGCGCAATTGCCGTATACGGAGGCGAACGTTAGACTCGCGTAGGGATGCTGGGGTGGGTGTGGAGGGGGAAGATCCAGCATCCCGACTATGGACTAACCTAACCTAACCCAATCGAACAGAAGCCACCCGGCACTCGCCACCGCAAGGCTGCACTCCTGCGGCGCGACTGTTTCGCAATGCTAGTTGGCCTTATCGCCGAGGGGCGTCGCTAATAGCGAAGCTCCCATTCGATAATGGCTCCATTGGCCGTAACGCGAAACCGGCAATTTCTACCGGGTGTTTAATCGCAGCGACAGCTGATTCCTCCCGGACGAGTATCGATGCTGGAAAAATCTGCCGCACTTTCAAAGGCGACCGAGTAGCGACGTTACCGTTCGAACCGATGGGCGCACCTGCAATGCTTCGGCGCTTTATCCGTATTCAAATAGGAGCAATAACGACTCAAGTTTCTACGCTCGTAGAATCTCCCAATGGGCGATCCAATCATTTCATTATTTATGCAGAGGCGCATTACCATTGGGATTCCATTGGGAAGCGATCGAACGGTCCACGAGTATACGTGAACGGTATGGGGGGGGGGGGGGTAGATAAGCATGACAAGATAACAAGTGTGGTATCTATATATCGATAGACCAAAATTTGAAACGGTTCTTTTTTTCTCCACCTTTTTCATCTCCGATCTCGCCATCCCATCATCTCTCTCTCTCTCTCTCTCTCTCTCTCTCTCTTCTTCTCGCGCGAACAGAGAAAGCACGGCAGATACGGAGATAACGGGGTCCATCGATAAGCAACCTTCGGGTCTTAACGAACGGAGGCGGAGCTTTGCCGAACGATATTCCCATATCGTTGTGTCGGTGGATCGTTATCGGTGAAGAAAAAAAATCTTCCAAAAAAAATAAACAGATATATATCCTACCGAGAATACCGTTTTCACGGTATACTCGTATTATATTTGTCTACGAGGTAAAAACGGCGGATGCTCGAGAGGAATCGATTACCCTGTTTTATTATCGGGAGGAGAATGTCGGCAGACGCCGAGATCTACGATTTGCTTTTGGAATCCGAGAATTTCTTTTTCCAACGGTAAAAACCAGCTGTATGTATACATACGCGTCAAGTTATAAAATCGTTATCGGGATAATGATTTAAAGCACGGCCATTAGCGTGCTTCGACGTTTATAATCGACGTGATTGGAAAATTGCGAAATCCTGAGATCCAACCAAATTTCTATCCACAGATACACCCGATATACAGGGTACTTTGATAAGTTTAATTAGTGAATATATATATACACACACAAAATTTCCAGTTCTCTCTCCCTTCTCTATTTCCCTCCCTATCACTCAGCATCATTTTCTACGTGTCTTTGGTCCATAATACATTTCTGCTTATCAAAGTTCGACTAGACCAGTAAACTCTGTGCGATACTCGCACTGTAGCATGGATACAAAAGTGCAGTGATACCAACGAGACACCGTGTAGAATTTGCTGAAAGGGATAAGAGCGTCAAGTATTTTACGTGTTCTTGAGATTAAAATTTTTCTCAAATGTCTGCGCCACTACATTAGAGATTCGAATAGGATAAGCGCTCGCTATCGGCCAAACGAAGATTGAAGGAAAAATCTCAAAAATCAAATGTACCAAAAGGCGCGAATTAATTACCCGGTCGCGAGGCTAATTACGGTATGACGGATCCGCGAATAATTCGAGACAAAGGACGGATCTCTTGTTGGCGATGGTGTAAGGGAAGGAAAGAAAGAGAGAGAGTATAATGGCATATGGGTGGAACGATGAGTGCGAGAGAGAGAGAGAAAGAGAAAGAGAGAGAGAGAGAGGTATATGGGGTAACGGTAGCTGTGCTATCTAAAAATTTAATTACTCCAAGCGGCTCCAAACGGTTACGAGTTACGAGAAAACAAAAGAGGCTCCCCCCCCCCAACCCTTTCCCGTGTACCAAGGCATTGTTGGATGCCATATATAGATACGCGGTATATATATATATATATGTACAAGTTGCATATAAGCGGGTCAGATGCGTGTTAATGATGATGTATGTTCGGAGCAGACACAGGGCTCGGTTAGGTTCGGCAAAGTTCGTGATACTTCGGGAGTCTTTTTAACCAGTCCGTATATATGTATATGTGCTACTTAATGGTATGCGCGATAATTTTTCACTCGTATCGCGCCGATAATTATTTCGTGTAACAACGCGCGGATAAGGTACAAAATTTTAATTACCACTCATGAATTAATGCATATACGGGGGTCACCGTTCGAAAATATTGCCTAACCGTGAAATAGACAACGGGCTTGGTGTGCGTTAATGAAAAACTCGTTAAAGAAAAAAAAATGCCCAGCAACACCCGTTACACGGCAGGGACTTTCGAATTACGTGCAGAGTCCAGGGCAAGCGGAGATTCGAGTGGCGATTAAATATGTGGAACGAAGGAAAGACGAAAATTTGAATATTTTATTAAAATAATAACATGGTCCCGCGACACCTGCGAAATTCCAGGAGTGGGTGGGAGAGAGAGGCTGGATAAAGATCGAGCCTCGTAAACTTCAAAGATCTTTTATCCCAAAAATCATAGGGTGTCAAGCGTAAGCGGACGATACATAGCTAGATACATAGATAATTTCACATATCTAGATACATAGATAATTTCACATAACTTCCGATCTAAAAGCGTCGCGACGTCAAACTGCCACCCGGAGTTTATTGACTGTCTCACGCGTTCCCAATAGAGCCTATCTGATCGTACTGTAGACGCGATTAAGCAGCATGAAAATCGCCCTTACGATATCGATGCAAAGCGTCACTGAGCCTGCCACGAGCGTCGCCGTACGATTTTTACGATCGCCAGCGTCGGGTTTTAAAGACGCCTGGATTCTTTTTTTTTTTAAGGCGACGCCTTTGCGCCCGTCCACGCTCGTCCCGATGCATTCCCGGAATACCGCGTAGCCCAACGTAGCCATTTGTTGTCGCTGGAATTTATTTGGAGTACAATACACGTGGCGCCGTGTATATAGCCGATCAGTCACACAGTCACGTCTCGAGTACATACATATACATATATATAGTCTGTAGCCCTGCGTGAATTGTCACATTGTTCTTTGACGGGAGTGAGAGTGAGAGAGACAGAGATAGAGACAGTGAAAAAAAAACTCGCAGAAACAATAAGTATATCACGCTGGAATTCCCTGAGTACATGTTACCTGCATCTTTAAAAAAAAATTATAAAAAGATAGTCGCGTTCGAGATCGTTCGATTCAAATGGACTTAAAGAAATACGAAGTCTGTTCTTAGATTTGGGTCGTGCCATATATCGCGCTGTATACGGAACACATGGGTACACGGAGGACTTCGTCCTGGGACGCATTGCAGGTCTTTGAATAATTTTCAACGTAGACTTACGCAAATTCATACAAAGAATTGCATCGCGTGTTGAATGACAAAGCATGGCCGTAGGAAGGTCCTGTATATATGTATGTATGTATATATATGTAGGTACGTCTCGAACGTTATATGCGCGTTAATCCCAAAGATAAGGCAGGGATTATTTAGACCCCTTGTATTATACTGACAAAAGATGTACTGTACGGTATACCTGTATAATACATGTGTATACATATATATACACATACAAATATAGATCAGTAGTCAGAGGCAGCCAGAAGAGCAAGGACTGTATTTATGGATTATAATCGCAAATCGGACCCGCATAAAATGTAGATTAGAATTTCCATCTTTGTATTTACATATTTTACAGTTAACAAACCGTCATCCCCAATAAACAGAGTGCCATTTCGTATTCATTGCGTACGCAAAATGGCACGTGGAATTGTCGCCCAATTTCCTGATTTTCTTAATAATTAAACAGCACAGACTTGTACACGTGGCTCAATTCGGGAGCAAGAATAAAATCCGTGCTACGATAAGAGCGTGGCAAAAGCCAATGTTACATATGTGATACTCGCACGTATGCACTTGCACGGTAATTGCATCCCAGTCACGTGACGCGTTATGGTTTCATATGAAAAAAAAATTCTGTCGCTTTCTCCACGTTTACCCCATTACTTACTTTTACGGTCTTTCCGATCACGCCGCGATCCTACACAGCCTGTAATAAGTCTCGACTTTGAGCTGGCAGTGCAAAAGAAATAAGCGCTTGATAAAAGGCACTGAAAATAGTGCAAAATGATAAATTCCGCATAACCGCGTTGCGGCAAGAGCGAAGCAAGCGGAGCAAAGCAAAATGCACGTTAAACAGTTACGATGTTTAAATTAACCGGACTAATTACGAGCAAACGGGAAATGCGTCCTTTGACCCATGACCTTATCAATGACTTCCGCCTTGCGAAGCTCGACAGGGACGATGAAACCGATTGATCAGTGATTATCGATCAATTAAGCAATTCGATAATTGTGTGTCCAGCAATATTCACCTGTCTCTCACGTAATAAAAAAACAGTCACCATCGTAAGACTGGATCATCGATCGATTCCGTCCCAATGATCCAATCGAAGTGTGATCGATCCAGATCCGCAAAGTTGTCACTTTCTTACTAACCAGCAAAGCCGACTCACCTGCAACAAAAAAAATAAAAAAAATCAGTAAAATACAATCGCAAATCGACATAAGCAAGGAAAACCAATAATCAAAAAGCGTCAATTAAATTTCCTATAATCGATTCCTTATCGATTTTACGTCAAGCCAAACAATAGGCTCTCGCGCATCGATATACCTAAGAGATACAGTAGCCAGGAAGCAGTACACAGAGTATACATATATATACACGCCATTTACCCAGCAAACCTTTCCCACGAGGAGTAATTTGAAAAAAAAAGATTTCACCAACGAAACCAGAAGTAAGGAAGTAGATATACGCAAGTCTGCTTGCAAAAGGTCAGAGCATAGGTTGAAAGCGTAAAAGGGAGTTAGTATGAATGTACTCATTGTCAGATATTACGAGCTGTCAGATACCTGCAAGTGGAATACAGTCGGTTCCCTTCCCGGCGATAACTCATTGGTGAATGGGTCAAAGGCGTTATAAGGTGATCGCGAGAGAGTTAGCGTGATTCGACTGTACGCGACCACGCATTGCGTGGAGACTCGGTAATGTAAATTGGCCATAGCGTATCGGTAGGTAAGGTAGGTAGCTGCCGATACCCAAGAAAACGAGTAATCAGGTTGCGCAAGAAAAAAAAAAGCCGGAAAGCGAAATAGCACACAGGACCCTCGTACGTGCGCAATCGATAACGGCGAGTCTTGATACGGTCAACGTGTTAAAGCATACGAGAGATTAATGGCGGCCATTAAAGTGTCTCCTTCTGGGAATGCAAATTAAAGAGTGTATTAGATAGTACGCGCGGACTCCGTTTAAAATAGCCTTAAGAACCATCTAGCGGGTTAACTCGAACTTTAATTACCTAATCAAGACCTAATTCCGGCTACAGTGTTGCCACGAGGTGTGTCCGAGGTATTTAAAAATCCCCGATACACGTATTACGTATAACATCTGTTCCTCGAGATAGCAAAGGAACCGGCCGTGACGTCATCATCGAGAAGCTCTGTTGCCACCTTCAGATTTCTGAATAATTCAGACAACCGCGTGCGTCTGACAGGCGTTCTCGTCTTTGGCGTTCTGCGCCAGACACTTTCACCCTTCTGAACCACCCACCCCCACCCACCCAAGTCCCGTCAACCCTCATTTTATTTAATATCTATTTATAAACTTACCGCCTGTCGTCCTGAATTCAAGATACTTATCCGAACGACCCACCCCCCCGCCCACCACCCCTTCTTAACTTCCGCCGTATATTCGTCCCTTCGCCAACCAGAGTAGGAGAAAATATTCAGAATTTTCCAAAATTTTTCTCAATTTTTATTACACACGATCACGACATCCACGTTGACATACATATATATATGTATATCAATGTCAACCTTATACGGTTATATATATATATATATATACCATATAAGAATAAGCAAAACATTATCTACGAGGGCCATATGGTTCTGAGGGTCGCTCGTATCACGTAACGTCACGCGTTACATACGAAGTTCACACGAGTCTCGTCTCGCGAGATCTTCATCCCCCATAGAGATTTCTCAAAACGTTATACGAGGGTCGTACAGACGTATTTTATCGTTGACATTATCACCCTTATAAAAGCAGGCGAAAAAAAAATGAACGAATGTTCAAGCGCGAGAGGAGAAGGAGGAGGCAGAGAGAGAGAGAGAGAGAGAGAGAGAGAGAGAGAGAGAGAGAGAGAGAGAGAGAGAGAGAGAGAGAGAGAGAGAGAACAAAAATAATGATACGTTAACTTTGCGAGGCATCTTACGATATAAGCCTGACGTTACGTATTCGCTACATATGAGAGTTAATACGGTGCGGGTATGGGGCGAGCATAGGAAAATATTCTTCTAGATAATATACTAGTCGTGAGGAATTTATATTTCTCGTACGAGTGATACGTTACCCTCAGAGAGAAGAAAGTATGTAAATATAAATTTACATGCAATATATGTCATATGTGAAATTCTTCAGTGTCTTTCAAAGTCCTCTGGCTTATCGTAATATCGCGCAATATTACGTACCTGCACACGCACCTCATACAGACCCACATGACGCGTGGATGTTACATTCCATCCCTTGTGCTGTCGCGAGATGAAAAGAGACGAAAGCCTATTGTGCACAGTGGTATATGCGTAATCGCGGCAGCACTGAATTAGCATTGGTAATTGGCCTAATTAATTAGCGACAATTCGCTCGTCCCGATGCATCCCGCACATTCGGGTCCAGATGGTCGGCAAGTATGGAAAGTGCAATTCGATGACAGTGAAAGGATGAAGTTGGAAGGAGAAGTATTTTGAAATTTTTTTTTCGGAAATTTTTGCATCATAATTGAACGGTAAGATATGCGAAACGCAGCATCCGCGAGTGAAATTGAGTCGTGATACGCGTCTTTGTAAAAGTGCATCCAGACTGAGAAATTGGGACTCCCAGAAGCAAGCCTACCGAGCACGCTTCAACGTAGGGGTATACCGAATGCATCGTATGCACTTCTCGGCGGGGGCGATAACTTTACGATGCACTTTATCCAGGCAATTAAAATTCTCAGAATAGAATCCGTCGACGCATATACAACAATAAATAAATCAATCTGCACTGTGGCATTTCTCTGCTCTGCCGAGCGTAACGCAGCGCGCGCTGCGCCCAAGCGTCTACGAGTTTTCCAGCAGAATGCAGTTCCGATGCATTTTCTTGCGCGGTTAGGGAAGACGACGTCCATGGTTAATGAGGGATCGTCTTCGTGCCAAATATTCGCATGAGTATATTTCGTAATTTGCTATACGTGTGTGTATATATATATATATATATATATATATATGTTTTGGGCCTGATGCCAAGGGTCCTACGTTATCGTGTGTAAATGCACTATTGCAAGCCGTGCGCTGCAGCAATGCAACTGATAACATATATATTACGTACATATACACAGTGCACCTTTGTCCATGCACTTACAACAAAAGGAGGGTTGGTGCTCTTAGGCTCATTATGCAACTGCACTGTATGCACCGGGTGGTAGACGTCAGAGGTGACCAATTGCATAGTTGGAATTGCACTGCAGTGCAACTGTGCACACGACTGCATACACAGTCAGAGATTCAATGTCAAAGGCCTTAACGAAGAATTGCATCCAGGTATTTTTTATTTGATAATTCAAGTAAAAAAAAATGTAATCTCGCGACACCTCTATGAAGATGTTCGCAGTATTCCAGACGTCGCTTATGACGTCGCTCATGACGTCATGGATCGTTAGACGTCGATTCGTTTCACGAGCGTACTGTGTAACCTGAAAAAATTAATGACCGACGTCGCGACGCTTCGTTTCTATCCCCTTTCCGATCGATCGATATTACCACCACCGACGTCACTAACTGCACTTTACTCTGCGACGACCTCGTTGCAGCTTATGCACCGAGTAATAGCTGAAAGACGATGCACCGTCCACAAGTAAGCGACAATCGTCTGCAGCTTTAAATACAAGGCTACCTCCAAGTGGGCGGCTGTTTCGCGTTATCGTGCACGTGCGAAGAGCTCGAGGGTCCTCGACTCTCCTCTATTCCTACCGAGTTCCTTTCACCAAGCGTCGCGACGCCTTGTATTGTTCCCGTCAGCGGTGTAAAAGCAAAAAAAGAGTGAAACGTGCTGCACTTGCACTTTTACGTACAATACATAACAAAAAATTCAAATATCACACTGACGTCGCCTATGCACTTCTACAGACGATCGGGTTACTCGGAGCGCCGTAAAGATTGCATAATAAAATTGCACTGCACGCCACGTCACACGTGACAAGTGCACATGACTGCCACAATGTCGTACAATGAAAATCATTAATTGACAGCCGTGTCATTGCAATCAAAAGTCACACTGACAATTTACATTTGACAGATGACACATTTTACAACAGGCAACGGACCGTGTCATTAATATCCACATACGTGATACAACGCAAAACCCATACGGGTACGTGCGATATTATATTTCGAACTTGCACCACATACCTAACATACTCGCATCCAATTAGCCATAGAAATAAAATGCATGGAATTGCAGCGCAACGAATTAATCAAATTGCCAGTATAAAAATAACACTTCGTTAATCATTCGAGTTAATTAAAATCACAATTAATAATTTTACCTCATAAATACCAATGAATATTTTGACCAATGATTTTTTTTAATTAATACGTAAAAACCAACTACCCTCCCCCCTCCCTCTCCCCCTCCCCCGTGTATCCAATGCATTCCGTATATCAATGACCTTCGCATATACGAATTAACCAGAGAAGGTTGTCATGGATATTATCAGAATGCATCCCGACATAACAGAGACGCATACACAACGATACGCAAGCCAGCGTCGTTGCACTTGTACATAAACCATACGATATCCACTTTACTCTGGCACATATGAGCAGCCACATATGCAACGTACATATGACGTCGAAACATGCTATACGGGGAACGTGTTATGCCAGCCACGTAATGTCAAGTTATGTTTGGCTAAGTCAACCCATGTGTAAGCTGGCGTCGATGACTCGATCAGACTCGAGTGATACATTGCATATATGCATAATAGGGCTAGATGCACATACGGTGCATACGTGGAGACGAGGAGGTAAAGATTTTCAAGAATGACATTGCACCGAAGTGCAGCAGACCTATTGGATTTTTGGGTGATGCAGTCCACTTGGCGAGAGCAAAATTTTTGTCTCTGGCAAATAAAAATGGCGACTCTACCGTGTTAATAAGGTAGCATATAGTATACGGGATCATTGCCAGGTTATCCTGGTACAATTTAGCTCGTCTCAGAACCAAGGCTTACCGACCCTACTTTACCAGCAATTCGTACCACATACCACGGCACATTGTGTAAGAGCGACACGGGTGTACAGTGCCACGTTATATACAGGGTGTACTAACAGTAACATAACTTGCCCAATTTAATACGTAATATTCTTGGCACGAGGTCCCGTTACGCCGTTATATAATTTCGAACGAATAACACCGGTATATAACAGTTTCAACCAAATTTATTTATCCAGCGGTCGTTTCGCTGTTTTACGAGACCCCGTAGTTTCGCGATTTTACCTGCTTTCGAAAAAAAAAAATTGTTAACATGTTTTCTCTCAACCTCCCACCCTCGCCCCTTCGCGACGAAGTTTTTGAAGTTTCGCGATTCGAAAAATCATCACTTGGCATTGTTATTTTTCGAGTGTCATTCGTCATTTGAGTGCATCGAGAATTGCATTCAAAGAGCTGCAGTCGGTGCATCGGAATGCAGTAAATGATCGTCAGGAACTGCATCGATAATTGCCATGACACAATCGGCCATCGGTCCTGTCTTAATTGGAGCATGTACCGATAGTCCCAAGTTCAATGAAATCATTGTACAGTACACCCAGGAAGTACACGGTACTGATCGCCTACGACTGCCGGGGTCGTTAGACGATAAGGTCAAAGAAAAAAAAAATTCAAAGTGCATCCCTCCACGTATGCACTCCTTGAAAAAAAAAAAGAAAAAACAGCGGGTTGCATTTCTATACGAGAGAACAGCATCGACCGATCGAACTTGTCCCGTTCGTTTAACGCGTTACGAATAAACATAAGGTTGCACTGCGATTTGCATCTCCCCGAGGTCATGCATATTAATGCATGCGTGCACGCGTGTCTTCCAACCAGACATTCTTATATGCACCGTCCTGCTGCACTTTTTATACCAGCGCACCGGTGGGTCTGCAATTATACCGTCGTAAAAACAATCCCACAGCCTTCCGCGCTTGTCACGCGATCGCCTAACAGGGCAAAAATGATTTTCGGATAAACTCGATACCGGGTGATTCCAATAAAAAAAAAAATTACGATCAAAACCTCCAAAAAAAGAGACGTTTAAGGCGAGATCAATTTTTTTAATCGCGACCAAAAAATTAATTTAACAAAAGTCAATAGCGTCGATCTTAAGAAATCAAAAAGTCACCTGACATAACCCCAATACCAAGGTCCGTTCGCCAATTCAAATTTTCAGCCTGGAAACTTATCGCTCGCACAAACATAAATTCGCGAAGTATGCATACCCATATACACAGCCATACGAAAGCCGGGTTTCCACGAGTAACTTCTTATCCCGTGGAAGCCAGAGAATAGCGGACCCTAATGACCCCTGAGTGGGTCTGGGCCGGCATTAAATCGGCGACCGGCCAACTACCAACTTTCCCCAGCACGAGGAGAGGTTTCGCCTTTTTTTCGTCGCGCACCCTGGGCAAAAATAAAACCGAGAACTTTCGCGATAAAAAAGAAACCCCCCCGACCCTACGATCGCGATTAATCGCATCATGAAAATGCACCACTGCAACAATTTCGCAACCGATCGAATTAAAAAAAAAAAAGAAACACCCGCAGAAACTTCGGCAAAAAATTTTCGTTGCGCAAAAGATCATCGAGGATCATCGTCCGCGTAAAACGACTCTGGCATTAAAAGACATTCGAGATGCGAATAAAGTTGGCAAACACTTTCGCCGTATCACGTGAAATTTCGCGAGTAAAGTTTGCGGCGTCGTCTTAGCTCCGATGAATTTCCCAGGCCAAGATCAAAGCGGCACTCAGATCGCACTGAGAGCGAGTGAGATGCTCGCTTGCATCCGAGGATACGAAGAGAGGCTGAGGAAGGACGCTGACGAGGAGTGGGGTGGGGACGAGAGGGGAGGAAGAAATTTGGCCAAGAGGGGCCAAGAGCACTCCGAAGTCGAATGGAACCGGAAGGAACAAAGTTTGTCGAAAGTTTCCTCGAGTAAAAGGACTTCCGAATGTCCCCCTCATCCGAGGAACGAGGACCCCAAGAAGGACGACGTACGAAGCGGCTGTGTATCTCGAGTCAATTCTATTTTACGAGAATTCGGCTCGGGAACCTAATGGAATTTACATAACAAAGTGGGCCGTCCCCCCCGCCCCCCGGTCATGGATCCCCCCTCCCACGTAATTCGCATTCGTGTATCAAAATCTTCAAAACAATTTTACGGATAGTCTTTACGGTATCGCTGTGTGTATATGTATATATATATATATATATATATATACAGCAACAGTAATATACGATTAACTGACTTTACGTAATAGGTAAACGAAGGACTGTCGTTACCGCACAAATTCATTAGAAAACCCGCCCCGTTTACGTTGAAACTCAAATTTACGAAAGCACCGGGAAACTCTTGAACCGGCAAGCGTGTGATCCGTAGACGTGTGTGTGCGTGTATATATATATATATATACATATAATATAAGCACCTAGAAGTCCCGTTATACGTAGTAAACGTATGGGTGGCTTTCCCCGTGGTATCCTTAAGGGAGGTTTCCACGCGAATCCCAAAGTTTCCAGCAGAGTTTCCAAGCCTCGACCGTGCATCCCTTTGGCTCACCGAGTGATATAAATAATATACGATACCGTTACGCAGCCATAACAGCTGCGAATAAAATCCAGCAAGAGCACGAGAAGACGAAGCCTGGCGTCCTCCCTCAAATACACCCTTGAAACCCCATCCGCTTTAACCACGTGTGCATCGGAGCCACCGACCTACCCCCACTTCGACCCCTTTCGAGGACACGTTTGAGATAAGCCACCCGGTAGCAGAGCGAACGGACGTTTAAAAAAAAATAACGATACTTCGTAAACGTTAAATATCATTGTAACCAGATAAAAGAAAACTACCCTTGACCCCAGACCGCAGATAGCCAAAGTCCGGCAGCGCGATACCCCGTCAGATTAACTCAATTACAATAGGGGGTCCAGCAGGGCAAAATCTTTCCGCAGATAAGAAAAGGGCAAAGAACCGAAACGTCACTCGTCCTGTTGCCAGCGCCTATTGTCCTTGCGCAACCACGCGTATTTACGCAACGAGCAAATTGCAGGCGCGAAGCGCCCATAAAGCCTGAGATATCTCGCTGCGTGATAAGGGGAGTGGGTGGGGGGGATGCTGGGGAGTGGCAGCGAAGATACCGTAAAACATTTATCCAAGTAAACGCAAACCTTTTTACGAGACGCACCTGTCACCTGCTCCTTTGTGTCCCGCGCGAAGTAAAAACTGACCGTGGTCCAGAGATCGGGGATGCTGGAGAAGAAAAAAAAACAATGGCCGCCCACTCTACGGCCCGTCGTTACGTTCCTGCTCTCGCGCTCCGCTTCGCTTTATTATTCCAGCGGTACGTATACCTGTACGCGCGTATCTATTATCTACGTGCCTATAGACACCCACTTCCTTTTTCTTCAACCCTTTCGCATTTACACCCCCTTGCCAGTGGGCAATCCGAGCGAGACCTAAGGGGTGGTTTACAAAGCGCCTACCTATACGTCTATAGATATGCCCAGAGGCAGCGGCCTCTTCTCTGCCATCCGGATTGTCTCCGGGGGGTGGGTTCAAAGGTCGGCCCAGAGACTTGCTGTAAGTTTTAAGAAGCGAACGTACAAGCCTGACCTTCGATAGGCGCGCTGAAAAACAACCCCTAATCAGTTACGTTTAGTTAAGTTAGGGATAACGAAAGGGGTAAGACGACTCCGATAAAGTTAAACTGCCACCCCCTCCCCCTGACCCTGGACACGTTCCGAAGATCCCCTTGGGATTTCGAGACTTAATAAACTTATCCCTCAAGTAAGTACCTGGACCTCGTCAACTACAGCATCCCCTGCTACATCGATATCCCACGTGTTACGGCGTCGCGCATTCCCCGTCGCCCGGCAGCGCCTGAGACACTTTTCCCGTGCCCGAGGCATTAATGGAGGATCGTACGTGTGAAGTTTCGTTGCGAGGTGACGGAAAGCGGGGGGAGACGGTAGAAACGTTTCGCCCCTGACTAAATAAGGGTAGGAGGTAATACAGGGTGTCCCGAGAAGGAGGATGAAAGACGGACGAGTGGAAGGAAAGCTTGGCACTCGGTAACTTTGGAAATTCAGCTGACTCCCTGGGTCTACTTGGATAGGGAGACTCTCTTTTTGCGCCTGAAGAATCAGGGCGGGAGGGGGTGGTGGTCGCGGGGGTTTGTTAGGGGGATGGGAAAGGGAGGTTAGGGGGAAAGGGAGGTTAGGGGGGAAGGGTGGTTATTACGGTTCGTCTACTTTAACCGCGACGGCAGTCGGGCGGGTTGAGGGTAATAAGTAGGTAAGTAGAGGATAGCAGGTGGTTCCGGTGTCAGGGGGGGAAACTCTGTATAAGGGTAGAAGACCCCTCTCCCTTCCTCGCCCACCCCCCCTCACCCCCGTAGTAATCCCGCGTTTACACGCGGATGGGATTAGCGTATGCTCCGTTTACTCCCCTCCCCCTCCCCCCACCCCCACCTGAAAAGTACGAGCCAGCCAAATCCAGCCGTCTTTCCTCCGAGTTCAACCCCTATCTTCGAACATACTAATATCACCTTCCGTGTAATCTAGTATCGTGATATACACCATATATATATGATAATGCTATCGGGAACAATCCCGAAAACCTCGTGCGAAAGATGATAACAAAAAATCATCCCCATAGTCCTGGACGACCGTGGTCCCCATAGTCTTCCCGAGTACCGGAAGAATATATAGTATCGGTAGCGTATTAAAGTATATCAAAAAAGTATATATATCTATACACTACATAAAGTCCGTAAGGGGACTATATGGTACAGTTGCAGGAGAGAGATCGGCCGATATCCCGTGTCGCAGCCGGTGCTAACCACACAGGAAGTAAACAGATTCAGAATCGCGATACAGAGCCGACCAATAGCGGCGTTCGCGATACCAGATAGCCGAAGGATCGGGTATTCAGCCTGTAGGCACGCGAGATGATACAGATCGGCGGAGGCTTAGCAAGATCGGTTTTTCGCCAGAGGGATAGAAAGCAGTTTTCTTGGGCGATCTTCTTTTTTTTCGTTAGTTTTATTCTCACTCTTTCTTCCGGGCAGCGTTAAGAAGGGAGGAAGTCAAGGATGGATCGTGCACGATTCGTAGGAATCATTGGACGGAGTTATGGGCAATTAAACGATCACCCATCGGTGAGTCATCGGTATAAGATCGGGTATGCCAGCCATGTAGGCCGGTGCTGGCATTGAATGGCAATCCCTCTGTCTCTCTCTCTCTCTCTATGTCTTTCTTTCTCACTGTCATTCCACGTCTCGCTGTTCTAAAGAGAAAACGAGTTCTCTTGGGAGGACACATACCGACGAGACAAAGAAAAAGAAATGATCGAGAGAGCGAAGACGCTATGGCGTCTCGAAGGTCCAAACGGTGTTTTTCGTATCCCGTAAGAAAATTATTTCAGCTGAAAGTCAGTGTCTGACAATGATTACCGAGAAGTCACGTTAATTAGCCACTGATTAATGGGAATTCTTCATTTTTACGCATTTTTCGAAAAATATCAAAGCCGAAGACATTTCGCGATTAATCGGGTCAAATCGCGATGCTCGGCAGTGTAGGGTAAAAATTATTCGCATGTTGGGAGGGAGAGGGGGGGGGGCAATATATCCAACAGTTCAAGAGTTACGGCCATTCAAAGTTGAATCCACACTACAGTATAAGGCAATTATGCGACAAGTGATTCAAGCCCCGATAGGCTGGCCGCTACGTCCGTCCTTGTCTAACGCCCGTAAATCCCAATAGCGTCCTCTCTCTCGCACTCGCGTCGGGTATAGGAAATTCCAAATTTCTCAAACATTTCGACTACCTCGACATTCCAACGTCACCAGGTGCCTCACCTGTGTCCATCCTACGTTGACGTCACAGAGCCTGGACATTGGCCGTACTTGTACGAGTTCTCAATGAACTTCAAAGAAATGCCCAGCCCCCTCCCACTCTTCCACGAACCACACAAAAGTGGCCGATAAAAATAGTAGCAATCCCATGAAAGCTGTCAGTTCTAACCGGTGATTCTCTGAACGTACGTAAGCCAGTATAGGAAAGCTACGCCGACATTGAGTTCACATGTAGCGACGGGTAAAATGCCTCATGGCGAAGTACGACTAAGAATAGAAATACCGAGTCACTACCGAGTAGCGGAGAGACGGCGGGCCGACCTTGCTACATAAAAAACAAAGCCAGATTGAAATCGAGCGAAATCACGCGAAAAGGCGCCTTAAAGCCAAGTGGAGTGTCAGGAGTGAATTCGACCGAAGGACTCAAAAAAAAAACATATAGATATATGGCACAGCTTCTACCCACTAGGCGTACATAGGAGCTTGGTGACGTCACTCCCACTGACCGGAAATTAAAATGAAATCTCAGCGGCGCCTTTATGGACACGTATTTTACTTCCAGCCGAGCTGAGCGGCAAAGAAAAAAGAAACAGGTCGGTTCTAATGCTCGGGTATATAAATTTAAGAGAAAAAAAAATTATATCCTGACAATCGCACTGATAAGGGAGGTCGCATTAAAAATATATATATACACACGGGCGATAAGACGATGCAATTGCACAAAGGCGTAGGAGCGATTTATGTGTAAATACGTAAATTTTTAACTATTCGATTCCGACAGTTCGCAATGAGCGACGCGTCGGCAGGATATCGTCGCGACGTTAAGTAATACGAAGCTTCGTCGATAGCGCCGTATATCAGCAATCGCCGAATAAATGATAAGCGACGCGATACGCCGCGATAAGGATACGTGGAAAGGCGCCCTGACTCGCGCCTGTATAATCAATGAGCCGTTGCGCGTAACTCGATACCTGAGCAAGGACGAAGCAAGATGGTTCGATGATTAATCGACGTTCTGTTTGCAGACGAGCGCGAGAGTCTGCGCGCGTTAGCGTGAAGAGAGTATACGCTATAGGAAGGTATAGTCGGTTCCGAGTAACAGAAGTGATTCCCAATAAGTCATTAATGTTAAGCTGCCGAGCAGCCGGGGTCGGAGGAACAGCCGTAACTTTTGTTTTAGGGAATTTTCGAGGTTACGCGGAAACTTTCTGTGGAACGACGAAAAGGGGGGGGGGGGGGTGTTAAAAGGAGGAGGACACAGAAGAAAGGGTTTTCCTACAGGAAACGCAAAGATTTTGGGTAAATTCTACGATTTCATTTTTTGCTACTCGAAATCAATTAATCTATACGATACAGGCTGAGCGAATAACCTATTTGGCGAGCAGCCAATCGTTTTCGTGAATTCGATATTCTCGAGTTATAGGAGCAGATATATATTTAGTATATAAAATCTTAAATGTGTTATCAAGCAGCGATAAGACATAGCGGCGAACTCTTCGCCGTATGCCTACGAATTAAATAGGCATGAACTGTCGGCGAAGGGGACATCGCTAATACTTTAGAAAACAGACTCGACGCGACGCGTCGTCGAGGAGGCGTCGGGACGTCGGGACCCCGGAGTTCCAACGAGGACGGAGCAGCTCAATGAGCAAAACGCGCTTTTGTTATGCGAAACAACGGCGCTGGAACGAAGGCGGACGGAAGGTAAAGGAGCGGAGAGGAAAGGCGCATAGAAATGTGAAAACACGACGGGAATGTACGAGAGGAGGCTGGGAAATCGTATTTGAACTTCTGGGAAGTATATAAAGCGGAAACCGTACAGCCGCCGTATTGAAGAGCGCTGCGTCGTTCGTTAGCCGTGTCGTTGCTCTGGTACAGTGCCAATAACAATTCCGTCCCTTGCGCGTAGGCGACGAGTGACTTGACTGTCGTATAAATGCAATGCCCGTATTTAGCTTTGCGTTGCACTGCACGCGAATGCATCGGATCCGAATGTGCATCCAAATACAAATGCACCAAGCGTCTCCCGACGACGATGAACAAGCTTGATCTTTCGACGATCGTAAATCCCTGCAACTGCAGCGCATCGCGTTGCATCTGCCAGGAATGCGGCGCATCGCGATCTACAGATCGGCTGCTCCGAGTCTTTCCTGATAGCAATGATAACGAGCTGGGTATTTCGAAAGCCATTGGTCCCTCTGTGTTGCACTTGCATTACATTGCACTAAACGGGCACGTGTCAAGGTACACAGCTGCGCCAAACGATGATGCGTCCCTTTGCGCTGCACTGCGTCATTGCCTGCTCCGACAACACCGCACCCAAGGCATTTCGACAGCGACGAGTCCGGCTTAATAAATTATCCAGTGTTGTCAGACCCTCGAAACATCCCCAAACCTCCCAGTGCTCGTGGGAGGGTGACATTGCTTGTTAAAAAAAAGAAGAGGGTCGTAAGCGTTAACTCCCGTCTCCAAAGCCTTGTCGAGAGGTCCGCCGGTACACGTAGGAGGACTGTTAAGGCGGTTTACAACGGGCGCGGTCAATTCCACTCGGAGAGATTGCAAACACGCGACCCCCTACGGTCCATCCCTCCGGCGCGATTTCAAAGGGTGAAATAGCACTTACTTGGATACGTGCACCCTTCACGTGGACATCGAAGAGGGGATGCTGGAGAGGCACCTGACACTTTGGAAAATTTCGAATGTTTCTGTTACACGGGAGAGACGCAATTTTATTGATTTTCAAAAACAAAAAAATATCAACCCCTGCACCGGTTCACTCTCACCCCTCTCATCCCCTTCGCTCGCGACGGCGTCGCCAGGTCAGAAATAGTCGGCCGTAACTCCTGGCAACGCGACGAAACAATAAGGACGTCCAAGAAAGCCAGAGACAAAGAAAAGAAAAAGAAAAAAGATCGTACAAGTGCAAGTCTAACGTAAACGTGTCAGCGGTCGAGAGTGGGTGACGAAAAGTTCATTTTTTCAAGTAAAAATAAAATATCCAAACCGTCGCAGCATCCCGGTGACAGGCAGCGAAGAAAGGAAGTCGAATGGACCCGAACCGTAGGGAGAGCAAAGAGAAGCAATAAAATCGCACCCCAAGAAGTCCTAACCCACCACGACATAAAAAAAAACTTTTTAAAAGGCAAATAGAAACGTCCGTTATATCCACGTCTTATCCGTCGGCAACCGCCGGGCTACTTGCAACGTAAATTATCGTTATATCACCCAAGGACCAGACCATAACCTTAAATACCCGTATTAGCCACGCATAAGTCCCACTCGTGTAACAGTCCCCGTCCCCATGTAACGATCGCGACAAATCCAACGATTTCGGAGCCTCCCGTATAAAGGGAGCGCACACGTGGCAAATTGCCCAAAGCACGCAAACGGCTCGCTTTAATCTACCTCGTCACCCGCTCATTAACCAAACTTATAACAAACAGAGTATATCTATGGATACCTTGGACCTGATTCCTTATCAGGGAGAGAATTTGCTAGGCGGAAATACCAAGAGGAATTAGGTAGGGGATGAAAAGGGGCTACGCACGTTCGACTCATTCACCAAAACGCACCCCACCCACTTTCACCCTCTTGACCCCCCCCCCCCCCCACGGATGATAACAACACACACAAGTTATCACGGTCACAGACCCGTATCCAGGTTTCATCAGTCTTTCCAAATCTAACTTTAATTAATCCCATAATCGACAAGGGTCCGATCGAGGGATCTAAGGGCGAGTGCACATGTTGCGACAGCCAGCGATATTTCATTAGGGAAACTTGGCGTGCGAACGACTGCCGATGTAAACCAGCAGGCTCTGGAGATGGAGGATCACTGAGGTTGCTGATAAGGTATCGGTATGAGACAGCGAAGCCATCGTGTCTTGCTGCAGCAACGTGAATCCCAGGTAGGTGCAAGACGCGTGACTGGTTTAGGACGAGTTTTCAATCATCGACGAGCGTACGTGACGACCGAGCACGGAAGCGACGTTAAAGCGCTGGAGGGCCAGAGGTCCGAAAGTTCTTCGTTGAGGATGGGACCTGGTCGTGCGCCTTGGTCCGTGAATATAAATGAGACTAACGAGCTTCGTAATGCCGGTAATGACGCTAGATTGCCGGCAAGCAATGTAGCCTAGCGACGGTCAGCAACGTCGGATTCCGCGCCAATGCCGTCACGCCATTATAAAGCCCGTATCACACGGCGGCGGTCGTACGTGCGCGTGCACCAGCGACGTTGCAGATTGAGCGTCAAATTTTACACGCGTATCGGGTTACGCAAACGCGTTGATCTGGCTCGAAATCTGTTGCTGGATGGACGTTGCTGGATTGCTTGGTTATGAATCAGGAGACAAAGAGACGAGCAGCAGCGACGTGTCTATGGGAGACGTTTTTGATAATTTAAGAAACAAATTTTTTCTTTTGTCACACCCTGTAGATGAGACGCACAAGCCCAAGAGACGTTCCATCTATTTCCCGGGGATTATTTTCAAGGGCGACGTCCCCCCCATCCCCCCTGATGATTTGCAAGTCAAATGGAGGTTACGGGGGGATACAGAGGCGTCGCTGGACGTCGCGACGCCCTAAAACACCGGCGTTGGAATCTCCCGTGTTTTTTGACCTACGAATTTCCTGGTGCTTATCCGGCCGCTAATCCGGTACAGGATTTCCTGCTGGGATACGTCATTCCAAGCGACAAGTAAGGGTTTGATAAGAGTCAGTACAAACAGTGATATCGGATGTTCTAACAGATAATAAACCAATGTTCAATGTATATATATATACAGATACTGGACCCAAAAACGTCGTTCCCTTAGTTCATCCCTTATCGAGACCAAGTCTCCTTCCCCCGCAACCAATAATAAAAAATCGGCTGAGTTAACCGATGAAAAAAGTGATCCTGGTAGAAGGGAAAATAAACGTAAGAAAAAGACTAGCAGCCACCGACAAACTATCGAGCCGTCTAATAGGACGTGAGATGGAGAGGGAGGGAGATGAGGCGGGCTGGACCAAGGGTGAGGACCGGTTCGGAAAGATATTGATGAACGCAGTAGGCTTCGCGATACGTTTGATAAGAGGTAATTCGGTGAGGGAAGCCAGAGCCCGTAACGTCGGAGCAGGATAGTGGTCCTGATGGGCCGCCCGATCGAGAAGAGGGATGCTGCGGCGACGGTACAAAAAAAAATGATAAAGATGAAAGAATTCCGCGTTGCACTGCAGGCCCTTGATGGATCGAGAGAAGTGCATTGTTGGAGCTGCAGTAGCGATGCACCCAGACACACCCTGCATTACAAATCGAATATCCGATTCAATCTGTACCGCGCGTGTCCTGCCGGCATGGATTCGTGGTAACGCAGAGACGGTGAGTATATATATATATATATATATATACACACGCACACAACAAGAGAAAGAGGAAAAGAGAAAAGATTCATACGCAGCATCCTCCAGAGATGCAATTCTTAAGTTTTCGCTCGGGTCAGCCGAGTGCGTTTAGTGCACGTTGCATAAATAAAAAAAATATATATATATACATATACCCACCATGTATAAGTAAGCGTGATAAATCTGCATGTATTGTGCAATTTTTATTTCAATGCAATTCCGTTGCATCACACCTGCAAGATGATGCACATTTTCGTGCATCAAAAAAAAAGTCTGAGATAAGGCAAAGTTGATCGAACAGTCAAAATGATTCGAACGAAGGTGCATGAGACTGAGAAAAAAAATATTACCCAGAAATCTCCAGTGGATATAATCGTATGTGATACGGCATAGCGAGTCATATGTGAGAACTGCAGAGAACGTGTGCAATTCGCGAGGACTCCGAGAATTACGTGTACGCCAGAAATAACGTGAGACTCCTTGGCTAAGAAATGTAGCACGACCAGTCGGAACAATGCTGATAAGTCGTCGCGAGTTTAAAGCGGCGTGCACATATGTAACATATGTATCCGCGGTGTACCTAGTCAAGATCAGAAATGTACGGAGCCGCGGCTAGAGAGCCAAGGAGGAAGACTTTCATTTCTCGCATGTTGGCATTCTGGATACAGTGGTGCTATCTCGCTTTGAGGACAGAAAGAAAAAAAAACAAAATGATCAAGAGTGGCTCGGAGAAAAGTGAAATGGCGTAAAAGTACGAAATAATAGGGGAAAAAAAGGAGATTCCATAGGGATACGACCAGGGCTGACTTTCGTAAAAAAAAAAATCTCCCTGTAGTCTCGTGCGGTGAAGTCAAGGCTCGACAACTTGACGAGGTAAAATCACTGTACTTGCCAACAGTCCCATAAAGATTCCAGGGTCGGCCAATACCGCAAGTTACCGGATCGAGGAGTTGGTGCAGTAAGGAAAATAAAAAAAAAGTACCAGATGCTTAGCGACAATTACGCAAGGTGAAATTACCGTAATAAACAAGACGGTATAAAAGTAAACTAGCACCGTTACAATATTTTTTACGACTCGGACGTGTACGAAATTAAAAAAATTCCTAACGAAAAATTCCCTAGAAACGCAATCGTAGAATTGGCCGGTACCGAATTACTTCGATCACAATGCTAAAACTGAAACTAGTACTTTGGATTGAGTATCCTGAATTCGTGCCGCACTGGTAATAAAGGAACCGAGAGAGAGCCACGTGTGCGTACAATCAGAAAGAGATGGGCAACATTGCGAAGTAAATAAAATCCCTAGAAAACCGGTATGATCCGAAGAGAGGCGAAGAATAAAAACAAGGCTCCTAGGGATTACTAGCGCTTTGGCCTATAGGCACTACAATGCCGCAGAGGGTCCTGGGTAGAGGCTTATTGCCAGGACGGCAGCTGTGCCTCGTAATCTCCACTACTTCGAGACTAACGTAACGCGACCGTAGTTCTGTCCTCCTTAGCTAGTGGGAAAGTAGCCAGAGAGCCGACTGCTATGGGGATACTCCGTATTAGTGACTCTAATTTAAAGCGACGATTCCGAGCGCCAACGAGAGGACGAGAGCAATTATTCCCGCGGTAGGAGGATCGGCGGAGTCGCCTAAGTTGGCTCTCCTGCGGGATAATCCCGGAGGCGTTATAAGCTACGATACATGGTGTACGGGAGGGTGCAGTGATAAGAAAAAAAAAAAAAAAAAGATTTTTCAGATTGAAACTGTGCCAACTGGTAGCGAAGTTGGCGCAATAGAGCCAACGAATGGCGATCAGTAAGGTGTACGGCGATACGAGAAATTACCTGAGAATTTCTCGGCTTAACGTATTTCTCATGAGCTATTTAACAATTGGCGACCCTTGACCTTTCTGCCCGGTCATTGAAAAGGAGAGGTTTCGGTACTAAAGAGGGAAATTCGAGGCCGACTATTATTTTTATGATTTAATTGCATCCGAACCCTTCTGTCTCATCGATGGGATGAGGGGAGGCAGGGAGGAAAGAGGGTGAGAAAGAGAGAAATAATTGTGGAAATTGGATTACGAGGAGCTACCTAAGGATTTCAGGCCATTCTTATGAACGGACCAATCGGCGAGTCTGCACGGTGAATTTCAGATCCACATTATTTCCACGTTATTAATCCTTTCAGGGCCGTAGACGGTAACCGCCCATAACGGGGCACCGGATAAGTCTCAAATGGGGTACATAATGACCCCTCGGGATTCATCCGTGACTCTCGAGCAATCCTTGAGCAAGAAGGATACCCATAGCTATACCACGCCGTACATGGTATATACATATACATTTCCAATATCTCCGAGAAAAAAGAAAAAAATATAGGAAACTCGTTGAAGAGGTTCCTTATAGTGTTTTCATAGATTTCTCCATAGACACCATTATAGACACGTTATAAGGATACCGAAATATTTGGGCAGCACTCTAATGGTTTATACAACAAACATAGACCGAGGGACTTAAGTGAAAGGACGGGAAAAGATTCTCGAAGGGACTAGATTTTCCAAATAAATAAAAAAAAATGAGAGAGTCCAATATAATAATAACTGTATACCTATATATTATACAAAAACAACGCAAGACCATAGCAATAAAATTCGATCGATTTATCGATAAAAATAAAAGATCTTCATAGAATCGGAATATAACAAAGAGTATTTGCCAACATTGAAAACTAAGATCACAGATACTCGTAGTGCTCCAGGTGGCAGCACTGCGATGAAATCCAAAGAGACAGAAAGGAAAAGGGAGGCCAGCGTTCCACCCTTGGCGCGAAACCAAAACGATCGGCGACCTTTGACATCATCCCGGAGCCATTGGCTGCTTCTATATTTAGAGGAGCTTTCCCCGAAGCCAGAGATGGAAGTAAGATGAAAATGTACGTAAAAGAGGAAGAAGAACGCCGTACGAGTCACCGGAGAAAAATCCTGACGCTTCTTTGAAGCGGGGATGCTGCGAAAGAATTTGGAACAAGAAATAAAGCAAAATCGAGAGCCTCGACGAGCGCCGAGAGCAAAGGATGGAAGATGAAAGAGGAAAAAAAAATAAAATAAAAAACACGAATTTTCGCCCCTTTGATATTTCCCGAGAACCGGTGCCAATCTCGCACCTACAATTCCCTAAACATTTTTTTTTCCCCCACTTCCGCCCTCATAAACTTACTGCAGAATTCGCCACCCGCCGCCACCAGCATCGTCGACCGTCCAACGTCCTGGTGGCAAGGAAATCGCCTGGTTACCGGACGCCATTCTTCATTCTCGAGATTCGACCGCGATTTCCGCCCTCAGGAGGTTTCCATAGTGCAACTGGCAAAGTATATCACGCGGCCACCACCAGCCCCCCAAAGTCCCCAGAAATGATGGATACGAATGAGACACGCAACAGTGATCCAACCCAGTGCACGAGCTCTCTCATTGAACGATCTGGTGAAATCCGAAAGCGCGAGAGTTCATGGAAAGACCGACTGAAAATTGCCTGGAGGAAAGGTGGAGCTTGAAGAATAAAGAAAAAAAAATCCCTAGGAAAAAAAGTCCCGAACGAAAGCATAGGCGTACCCGGACTACCAGAGGCAGGTGCGTGCAACATTATTCCCCCTATGCACATCCCTACCAACGTGAGCACAAACGGCAACGAGGATCCGATCCGATCGACAAAGCCTGAAAAAACGTCTGTCGGTTTAATGCAACGAGCCGTGAGCATTCGGCACAATCTGGTCAGAGGCGAGGTGGACGCGCGCCCCGAGTTTCAGGTGCGACGCAAGTAAGGGAGCCGGGGGCCCCCACCGTCCAGGAAATTAGCTGTCAAAACAGGCAAAGTTAACTGTTTGTATTCGCGAGCGAACGGCGGCTCGGGCGATCCCTGCGTTGACGTTTGGCAGCGCCGCGGGATGAATGGAAAGGTCAGGAGCAGAGAAAGCAGCGAAAAAAAAAAGAAAGAAGCAAACCCCATAGAGATAAAACAAACTCGAGGTACAAGACAATAAATAGAAAAAAAAATCCCTAGCAGATTACGCATACGCGGGGGACCCTTATCACCAGTGTTTCTGCGTACATACACAGCTGCTGGAGTCTCCAGCGCACAGCGCGATGCTGGAGGCCACAGCAAGACGCGAATTCCCCGTTCGGGCGAGGAAACGTTCGCGTACGATTTACCGATCGGCGATCGCAGCCTGAATCAGTGGATAGATCGGCAACCTTGTAAAAGTTACAGGGTGCCCCAGCACCGACCTTACCCCTGAAAAATGACGTAAACAGCCCCAGACCAAAAAAACGACGACAGCTCGGAGTCCCGAAAAAGTCAAGGCAGCCAAAATCGCAATAAAAAATTTCCCACCTTGCAAATCGGTATCGTTCGAGCCAGCCTGGGAACCGTGCGACTTTCAGGTAGCAAAAGGTACCCACGCAGCCCGAGAAGCGGGG
Organism: Trachelus tabidus; assembly: GCA_030142655.1. NCBI lineage: Eukaryota > Metazoa > Arthropoda > Insecta > Hymenoptera > Cephidae > Trachelus > Trachelus tabidus. The sequence continues at coordinate 128,594 of JARQTI010000419.1, read as the reverse complement.
TCCTTTTCCGTTACAACGACCCACCCGGTATATCTCGAGAAGTTCATACCTGTTACGGCCACCAGAACGCGTATATAGCGAAGGTTATGGCTGACTGCCAGGTTCTGGACCTGGAGCACGTCTATTAAATCTACAGTCTGTACGCTCTGCTGACTGCATGCCTACCAACCTCAGCCTAGTCGAGTCGGAAGAGCGCACACGGGGGACAGCCTGGATTACAAAGGCAAGGGAAAGGATACACAAAGTGCGTAAGTCTCGTATGAACCGAACCTAAGGATAGAGACACGTGTAAAAAAGCACGTGAAACCGCAAGAGCAAGATGACAGGACCACGTGACCAAGTAAAAGCATCCTTGTTAGATCGCTCGAAGAAAATCACATGGCAACAATAATAACGGTACATATTTTTTTTCCCCACACACGACCCGTTAACACACAACCAGCAGCCGTTACTTCTCGAACCGATATACGACCCCTAACAGTATTTTACGTATTAAGGAGATTTACGAGTGACGTATGGCGTCCAGAAATAAGGTACATATATAGAGGGTGTCAAGCTCATAGAACACGAACTCACGGCTGGGATGTTTAGAGCCCACCGACGTTTTCTAATTCCAGATAGCTATCTGAACTCGTACCCGTTTCAACCCTGGGTCCTGGCGGAGGAAAAAAAAAAGAAAAGAAAAAAAGGGAACCCCTCCAGGAGAAACGATCCCGCGTCAACGCGACGTAGAGCGCTGACGCTCTCAATGGAACAATGGCCTCGTCTATTTACGTGAGAGTCTATGCTGGCAGGTAGATAACACGAAAATTTTCTAGCCAACGTATCCCGGGAACCCTAGCGCGTTAGAAAAGGTCGCAGGTGACAGGCTGCGTGTTAAAAAAAAAAAAAAGAATTAGTCCTAGAATCAGTAAGGATAAGGATATATCGTCGTGTTCCGAAAGTCCTTGCGAATTCGACTACAGCTTCACGAGTATCGTCAGGTTGTTCGGGTATTAAAAACAGACAAAGAAAATAAAAATTAATTGAAAACTGTACACAGTGCCGAACACCTATAGGCTGTTCACAAATAACCGAAAACACATTAGTTTCCAAATTCCAAAATTCTCTTTAATAAATTTTCCCAAACGTCATCCGGATGACAAGAAGATGGTCTCTCGTGTGGGTACCAGCATAATTGAGACACAGGTATGAGATAGGAAGAGATAAGAAAAGACAGACTTATCCATACGCAGAGTCAATCGAGAAAGAAGAAAGTCAAGTTGGAGACGATTCGCGGTCTCCCGGTGCTCGAGGCTCGATATCACGTTCGCAATTATCAAACGTGACTAAAGGCCAACGGGCTGGCTACGTGACCCAGGAGATTGCGCAGGTATTGTCCAGCATCCTCACTAGGACGTTTTCCTTCCTGCTCCTGTTCCTACGTTCCCCCTCGACGTCTTCACCGGGACGTGGGAAGGACCGATAAACTCCACCGGGTCTCCGTACCCAGTAAAACGTTAACTCGACCCAGGTCACGCCTAAACGTTTGGCCCAGGTCATGCTTATTTTCTTTTAATTCCACCTCCCACCCACCCAACTCTCAGAGCACGTGACGCGCTAGTACCCCAAAGCGCCCCCAGGGCTGCTGCGCTCGTCCGCTGAAAACAAATTGACTCCGGTTGGACCTGGGCCCCTTCCATATCTATACGCTCCTGAGTAACGTGGATAAAACGTGGAGTGCGTGACATTTCGGGGACGTTTACGAGACCCACCCACCCACCCACCCACTATGCCTAACCTACCTGCCCCGTACGTACAGCATGGAGATACACTGCAGAGAAAATTGTAACGTCGAATTTCATCCCGAGTATAAAATGTCACGTCACTCTCTGACGTGGAGGCAAAATACGCTCTTTTTACGAACACAAGCCAAGAGTACCTAAACGAAACACATAAGCTACGTGTGTGTAGATGGATATTTTTTATAATAACGCACTCCCCTGCAGGATGAATACTTCATAGGGTATCGTGGCGGGTCCCATGGGAATATCGAGGAGAGAAACGTAATCCATAAAAATTTGGAATATCTTTCGGCTCTTTGGCAACAAAAATCCTAGAACTCTGCGGGCTTCCTCGTTATTCCAGGCTCGTTCGGGATATCGTGAAAATTTTACGGTCAACGTACATGTGCTCCAGAGTCCCATGAGACACGTCACGAGGACTCCCCAGACGGAAGTGACGTGGACGTACTACAAGGACGCCTTCGTATTAAATTAAAGGGGATGAGGTAAAGAAGAAATATCCCAAAGGGGATAAAAAAATCATCCTTTTTTCACCCGCAACTGCCCCGACATAGGGTCATTAGATTTCCGGGTAACCGAGTCATCCTCGGGAGGCTGTGTATCGTTAATTTAAGCAGAGCAAGAAAGTGGGAAGGGGGGACTACACGTATACTGGATAAAAGTTAATTAGTCCCCTTAATGGATAACAGTCTCGATCGGACTGTCGATGCTAACCGCAGGGCTGGCTGGCAGGGAGGGGGGTCATAAAGGGGGGGAACGGCGGAATCGAGGAGAGACAGAAGTCCAGCAGGTCAAGGGAAGGATCGACCCTTAAGGGTAAGAAGGTGGCAGCTGTTCCCGGAGCCAGAGAAAGAGACCCTTTCCTTGGCTTTATAGTCGCGTCGACCTTTCTGTACTATATTTACAGTGCCACTCGCCTTTACGGTTGACGAGCGTTACGTACGGAGCAAGAGACAGGAGAGAGAGAGGGAGAGGAGGTGAAGCGGAGGGAAGAACGAGTGAGAGAGACAACTGAACCGAACCATGGCAATGAATGGTTAGGGAGGAACGAGGAGAAAGGATAAAAAAGAAGAGTCTAAAGGAACCAAAAGTCTACCGCCTGGTTCAGCCACTTTCCTTGGCCAGACTGAAATTCGAACCTGCCACTGAGACAATGGCGCCCGCGGCATCGTTAATTTACTTCCAGCAACCGGTTCGGTAGGTGCTGGTAGCCTATCGAGATAAACACGGTCCCCGGTTCAGTCATCTCAGATGAAAGCGCATTATATCTGTACGATGTACGTCATGTGTGTATATATGTATTGTGTTGTATTAGGTATCGGTACCTGAAGAGCTTTTCTAAGCCGGTTCCCGAAATTTTCAATCTAGGAGCGACCACCTGTCACCGTTGAGTTCAGGACCTCGATTAACCGGGAAGACTAATTTAGATTACGGATCCAATATAATGCGTGGAAAATTCTCCACGTTGAAAGTTCATAGGTCGTTCGTGAAATTGAGAGCGTAAGTTGCTACGCAAATCTCAACGATTCACGGGCTGCTCTTCTGTGAACTCTCGGTGCCATATTTCGCTCCAGTTTGCCCATAAGCTCTTCCAAGTGCGAGTTCTTGACTCTTTTTTCTCTCTTTTTCTCTCTAGCGGGACTGTCTGAGAGAGAGAGAGAAAATTTTCGAGGTGGATGCAGATGCGGATGCTGCGTTCTATTTCCGGCGCTAGTCGTGTCTACCTTTATTACGGGATACGGGCTCAGGGTTCTACTTTAGATCTCGTAGGGTTTCTTGGTTCCCGCTTCGGGATATTTATGCGGAATTTGTCAATTCGAATGATTTGGGGATCGAGTGCGAGATTTGATTTCTGGGTCCGTGATAAGAATGGGGAATGTGCGAGGTGCATTTTGGTTTTTTGTATTTGTATACAGATTTGACACTTCTAGGGATACTTCGGAACTGGTACTTTTTTTTTAATTTTTCACAAATAATACTGACACAGTAGAGTCGAATGGGACTCGTACAAAAGCAGATATTATGGTTTCGCCCAAGGACCGAGTCTAGCCGAGGATTCCAGGTCAATTTTTATTATTTCTTTCTTCGTCGTCAATGCCTAGCGAGGAGATGCAAGGAAAGCTGTATATAGGCATGGGACAACGAAAGCAAGTTCAGAAAAGAGCATAGGAACGGCGAGGAAGAAAAAAAACGTCAAAAACTGGTTTCCACCCGAGAACGCGAGACTCCGCCGTAATAGACTGAGGTGGAAATTTATATCGGGTTACAGGGTAAGAGAAACAACCGTGTAACTACTACGTTTTGCGGTACTAACTATCGTTGCTGAATAATCGAAATAGTTGCTGGAGGCTACGTTGCCGGGTAGACGTTGCTGGTACTCATCGCTTTATACCATTTTCATATTATTTTGGAATATTCATTAATGCGTTACACGCGAGCACGTCAAACCGCGTGAAATAAATCCTATTATTTTCGAGCGTGCAACTGGCTTTACGCGACGCGACATAAATTTTCGGGAAATAAATTGGTGACGTTAATAATTTCACAGTTTGCTGAAGTAGGTGGAAGCGCCGGTAAGATTTTACGATATCTGCCAATAATTGATGGAACAAACAGAAGGACGAACGAACTGAAGTTAAACGAGGGATCGAGGAATTGGAACAACGCGAGAAACGTATTGAAACAAACGAGGCAAATGAATGACAATTCCACGTAAATATTTGTTAACGAGTCGAACTCCAATTGTTTCCGAGACAGGAACTAATAAATGTCTACGAAAATGTCTGAGGTAAAGAGTTATTCACAGGGAGATCGGAGCTTCACGTGCTGCGGAGGAACCCTCGAAGGAAAACAGATCCACCGCTGGTGGTGTCTCTTAAAACAAACATAGCAGCCCATGAAACGTACCGATGCCGTACCAGCCATCACATTTCGTTCTCTCGTTTCTTAGGAATCCGAAAATACCGTTTACGAACAAGGAAAACATTTAAACAGGTTACACCGCGGCACCTTATGTGCAGGACGGATGACGGAACGGTACGGACCAAAATATTCCGTCGGTAAATACACTTGGAAGTAGTGAAGACGACGCGAAAAGAAAAACAACATGGAGGAGCGCAAGGGGACGGCGAAAAAGAATCATATCGACACAGACAACGCTTTACTATTATTAACGGTTTACAATTTTGTAACGTGCTTCAGAAACCCTACCTCGTACACGAATGAGAAATAGTTACCGACAAAGCGACTGATCGAAGTAAAAACTTTTATTTACTCACCTCACGGGAAATTCTCCATGTGGCACGAGGTTCAAGTAATCCAATGGTAATATCCTCCAACCGTCGAATAATATTTGATAAAGATTACGCTTCATGCATCTCACTGTTATCGGAAACACTTTTTTTCTTTCAATAAACACGACGCACTAATAAATCCAGCGATCGTGCACTATACGAAACGATACAATAGTCACGAACACGGGAATCTTATCCAAGACACTACTTGAGAACGTTTAAACCGAGTTCACATGCGCGCGACGCGTACATCCGTCACGACGGAGCGGCAAGCCGAAACTAAAGCGTCGCGCTGATGCCGAGAAAGGCGAGCCTAGACTTCCCCTTCCATCAGCCACGCTCTTACAGGCTAGCCAACCCAATCCCTTTTGCAGCCTGAGTTCCCTATCAGTGTTATGCACAGTCATGGCTTCTATAGAAACACACAGCGTACAGAAGTAACTCACAGAAATTGGATTAAATTTAAAAAATTAATTTTTGATAGTCCATCTTACGACGCACTGAATACAAAAATACATACATCGCATAAAAAAAAACACTTCAAATACATATTCTAAGCTCCCACGTGCTTTCTATTAATTATTTATTTTTTATTTTTCAATTCTCCTTACTATTAGTCACGGAATATCCTACAAGTCCTACGAGTCTTGTATACGTATCGATTACGAGTCTCGATCGGTTTCATGAGGATCGGCACGAAGATCTCAGATAAGAGCATCGGTAATAGAAGACAAGCTTATACTTTTCCTTGGTTCTTTACGTACCGGTAAGGTATTTCTGGAGAGAATCTAAAAATTCTTGTAAAATCTCATAATTATTAATATCGATACCGATCAAAGATTAAAATTTTCTCTCGTACTTCTTGATCATTGTAAAATTAATTAAGCATTCGCTTACACGTCATTTATTTATCCGAAATAACTGTATAAACACTGGGCATCAAAATTCCCGTAATTCACGTAATTAGTCTGCGCCAGGTAAATTCCAGAAATGATAATAGTCGGAAAATCATATTTCGACTGCAGTTTAATGTATAATTATTAAGTCAGGACCGTGAGTTTATAACCTCAATTCCTATCTTGTATTGTCATCGCCATATATATATACACACATATACATATATAGACCTCCTACAATGCACTGAAATGCCTTCTTTTACTCGTCTATCGTGACGTTCAAGTACGCAGCACTTAAAAGACTCTATTACCAAGGTGTTACTTCCCCGTCGAACAAAGAAACTCGTAAAATCGTTGTGGCGTCCAAGTATACTTCTAAAAGCCCATACAATTCTCACAATTGCATGCGGCGTCAAAATTTAATCTGTCCTGGGTTACGATTCTGCCAACCTTATCTTCATCTTGGATTTTCCTCCCTTTTTCATACGGTACACAAAACTGTACAGTCCCTTCATTAAGCCAATTCCACAGTCAGCTTACTTTCAGTCCTTTCAAAGTCAGCCGAGACTGTACACCCCTCTTGCACTTTTTTTTTTCTTAAAATTTTTATCTTTATCTCTCGAGAGAGAAACGACGAGTTACTCTCTTTTTTTTTACTCACAAAGATGCGTCATCGATATGAGATCATTTAGACTCATAACTATGGAACGCGACGCCACACGAAACGACGCAAGGTGAGACGTCCGACGTTACGCACGGATTCCGCATGACTGCCGTGTACCGGCTATAATTTTGACGCTACGCCAATGGCGTCACGTGACTCTTTTTTTATTGTCGCTAAACGTACGTGTTTGAGAAAAAAAAATTTCAAATTTGTCAAACACAACTCTCGGGCTCCTAGAAACTCGACGATGACGCCGTCGGGAATAAGATGGAACAAAGTGTCATGACAGACTTTCAAATCACTGCTGGATGCTGCTGGACCGACTTGAGATCTGTTGCTGGTACCGTTAACGTATATAGAATATATAAACACTTCTGCCAGTCGAATGACAGACTCTCTCAAGTGGCACTCACTGGAAGTCGTCACATGAAAATGAACTCTAGACAAATTTGTAGTATCAGCAATGCACCTGGTGGACGTAATAAATTTTGATAGAGTTTTGAATTATTTTTACTATTTATTTTTTGTTCAGTGCGTGGAGCGACTGTACCTGTGAACGTACAGAAAATGTATGATTCGTGTAAATTATGTGTATATGGTGTTCTTAACACGGGTGTCCGTTAAGTAAAAACATTTTCTTGAGGCTCGATTTACTGCTTAACTTACCCTATGATTAATCTATGATTTTCGTATTGCTCAAACGTTATTCATACACGTTGGAATTATTGCTGCTCTACACTGTGTAACCTTAAGTCACGGCAATGGCCTATGCATGTAAACGACGAGATTTACTAATGGACTGACATGTTGCTGAGAACTTAGGAGAGGGATGATATGCAAGGGGTCTCTAACCGTCGCGAAGTTTCTGTTGCTGTTGTGGTGTCCCTGACGACGTTACGTTAATTAAGGGCAATGTAGTGACCCGATGACACGTGGACGTGCGAGCAACAGATACAGTAATACATGAATTCTCATTAAAAAAAAGACTAGTTGCTTGTAAAAAAATTAAAAATAAATTTAATAACTTGAATTAAGTTACTGAAAATTTCCAAATTTAAAAGGAATCTTGTACCAAGAAGCAGATTTGTATATCGTATTTAGTTATTTGATTAGATAAGAAAAGCAAAAAATTGCTAGATTCCAAAAAAAACGATGCAAGAAATTCACACTGGAATTATTTTTATTCCTATCGGTTGGTAGTGCTGTCTTGAAAAAGAAAAAGACAGGAACTTGATGCTACGGAGCCCAATCCGTCATCGACCTATTAGTCATGATAAGATAACAGAGTATTTTTATAACCGATAAATCGATAAGTTGACTGAATCCACACTGAAGATATATGCATATATAGAAGCACGAGCGGAAGAGTTCTCGATTATTTGTTTAACATTGCATTCGGATTAGAGGATATCGATACATAAAACTTTTATAATGTACTGTACTCTGTCGCATACCATATCGTATTATTGCGTCATGGTATAATTAGAGAAAAAAATATCTGGAACGGATATAGAATAAGAGGATTAAATTTTTACGCGTGTTTTCTTTACTCGTATTAATACCATTTTTATCAGCATCAATTACGCTGGTTTACCTGGTTATGTGTTTTTATTCATTTTTTAGATTCATACCTGTATCTATGAACTCTCTTTTTCATCTTGCTTTAGCAACTTCAAGTTCCCGAAGCATTACTGACTACGGAACACGGAACTTTAACCGAGTACGTAGGTTGGCCGTAGGTAGGTCTCAGTACGGGAGTACCGTGTTTCATGAACACTGGGTAGAGAGAGACAGGTAGATGAGAGGAGAGTAGAGAGTAAAAGGAGGAAAATATATCCAAAGCAGGCTGAAGATGAATAAGGATAGAGATAAGGAGAATTGGTTGCCGCCGGAGCCAGTCGTGGTCCACACTCGACTCAAGGCTACCAACCTCTAAGCATCCATTAGCTGCCGACTGGCAGTGTACGAGCGCAATGGTCATCTTGTTTTTTTTATCAAAAATTTGGCAGTGCCAAAAAAAGTCTGATAAGATCGTAAAAAATTTTGGAAATATTTACTCCGATTAATTTCCAAGTATTTAAAAATATTCATAGGTCCAATTGATTTTTTATTTATATAATTTTTTATTGATTGAGACTTCTTTTGGATTTAATTTAATAACGTAACTTTTTTTGTCTATCGATATATTGATTAGTATTGGGAGTATTGATCTCTTCGAGATAAGAGATACCCAATGGAGTTCCAATGATTTAAGATCTCTTCTGTAACGCAGTGACTGTCCTCGTGGTGACGACAATGCGTCTCCTGGAAGAGAGCGTGGCGCCAACAGGTTCGCGTCTCGAGTACAATGAATCGCGTTCACCGGTAGAAAAACTTGCCAGACGAGAAAAGAGAAGTAAGATGCTGGGGAGTTGGTCCAGCCACGGTCGCGGTACACGATATACTAGACACCTTCGTGATCTCAGGGTCTCCTGCTCTCAATAGTATCTGCTTTCTCGTTATCCCGTGGGTAAGGTAGGTACCTACCCTACAGGATATATAACTTAGAATAAAGATAGTATATGCTTATATTCGCGCATTGGCGTGGAATCAGGAAATCGAGTTAATCGACAGGCTTTACGTGAAAAGATGAAAAATACGTTACGAATTTATATTCCGTGACGATTTTTTTTTATCTCTCTCTGTAATTCAATCGAGAGACCGGGGGAATGAGACTTTATGAAATTTCGAATAACGAACGTCATTCAGAAATTCACCCTAATCCAACCATCCCCTATACAACGTAACGCTCTACTTGAAGCGTGGCAACTTTTGGACTCTAACGTGGGAAGGGTGCAGTCTGAATTTATATACTTTAGGAACGCTCAGACTTATTTCTTAGACTATCTTTTCTTGACTTTTTTATTTATTTTTATTTTTATCTATCCCTCTTCATTTTACCAAACTCCGATCCCTCGGAGTTATTCAGAAGTTTGATAAGCGTTATCAACTGAGGACATACGGGTTTGGTGGAAAAAAAAAACAATTGAGTAATAAAGGAAATATCTATTTCGAGTCAAATGTGAATATGGTACGAGGAGTAGGTCCTTATCTACTCGCAGTCGCTTATAGATGCCAAATATAGCTAATTTCATTTATTTTTTTTGCATAATTACGATATTTATCTTTTTCAATTTCGAATTTAATCTTTATTATTCCGAACTGTCTCATGCGAATCCTTTGAAGTCTCTTTCAATCGCAACTGGATTCCACGAAGTCCTTACGTTACAAGAAGTTTCGCGCATCGGCTGTGTCATTTATTTTGCAAATATCCCCATTGATCACGGTCTTGTTGACTCGGACTTTTTTTTCATTTTTTTCTTAGCGAAACATATTCGTACCAACATCTGGCTTATTTGTAGATTACGTTTGTACATACGTAATTACGTACCGACGTACACAATTTTATACAGATTACAGTACACGTATCATGCATATGGCTTTTCGCCATACGCCGCTTAAAATATGTCCATCGTACCTACATAAATTTCGCGGTTATTTAATTCCAAGTATTTTTGTACCAGTCTCTTCGAAAAAAATCAAACGAATTTAATTCATTGTCCGCTCACATACATACATACACCCGATGCTATTATCGTAATCTAATAAAGCTATTGGGAACTGTTGGTTGTTTCGAGAATTTTAAAATTCCCGCAAAAATCCACATCCTGAATTCATACCGTATTAGCATATATCTATATACTCATTTATATGTATATACAATAACCTATGCTGGATATCGTGTATGCATGAAAGGTTAATTAACTCAGGAATGATTTCGCAATAGCAGAAACCCCAATAAAACCTTCAGCGATGAAATTCGCGTGTACTATTTCAAAATGGCAGATACACACAACAAAGGCATTATAGGGTGACGCAAAAATTTGGCAATTCAAAACCCAAGCCTTAATTCAACCCTTGCAGCATTACATATACATACAAAATGAAGTACCAGTAATATAATCGACACTAAAAATAATATACCCACTGTATATAAGATACTCCATAAAAAGCTTCAACAAAAATTTCGTTTCTTCAATATCACTGAAATCGAAATTTCATCGAAAGAAGAGAAAAGGAGAAAGTAGATCGGATAAAAATGAAGATAAATCATTTACGAAAGAAATTACGAATTTCACTGACATAACATTTACAAAAATGTAAATCAACGTTATCGTATGTGAAAGTAACTTTGGTTAAGAATATTATAAGAATTTTATCGCCACAAGGTATATAAATTCCACGGAAAATATTTCAATATAGCCCACGAGTCGTTCCGACGAAAAGATGCATACCGGGTTGGAGGGACTTTCGTATGATTTTTACTCTACGATGCATTTGGCATTTGGATGGAAAGAGAAAAAAAAAAGTGTAAACTCGGCTTTATGTCCAAATAAATTCAGTGGAAAAAGAAAGTAGATCAGATGGAAGTAAACCTTCGCGGAAGCCACGTTTGAGTATAAATCTACGTCGTTTATACATGGGTAGTGATAAACATGGCTACACACATGATAAGCTATACAATGCCATTGATAACGTGCAAGGAGAAAGACTAAGAAGCTACCCAGTGGCGTCTATGAAAATTGCACAATTTTAACTCTCAATCCTTTCCCACGTCATAGTTCCTCTTTATCCGTCCCAGAACAGTACACCGATAACCAGCCTTATTTACACGAGTAGTACACCCATAAGTATAAAATGTCTATGTCTGGTCTTAAAGGCTGATTCACAAAGCTAATTTTTACTCAAACCAAACTTACGAGGAGTTGCAACGTCGCGCACTTTATTTCAAAGCAATTCCCAGACATAACAATTCCGGACGCGAGCCGAACACGCCATTGGCGTAGACCTAAATATTTCGAAGCTAAAAATCCCACGGAACGAAAACAGTGGCTATATACCGGGTACACATAATAACAGGTACACTCGAGACCTTTAAACGTGTATCTCAAGTAGTTTTCTCACGTGTCCACAAAGGGCAGAGAGGGAATATAATAAGAGACAGTCAGTCCCCATGATTTTAAAAGGTACATACCAGGTACCTACTAACTGTATTAGAATGCAAGGATGTACCAGTCAAAGGCGTCGAGAGCGGTGGGCCTGAAAACTAGGTCGTAAAAAAAAAAGTCAAAATGTAAATTGATGAAATTTCCAAAATGTACATTTTCCCAAAAACTTTTGTATAAAGCCCATCCGCACGTGTCGATCCTATTTTTAGAACTCTCGACTCCTTCCAAGACCATCCTTAATGTCATCATCCTTCTAGAAGGGACGATTGCGCCCAGGTAAATTAAGCGTAAGACCTTAATCGATGCTGGCCTCTCGTACGCGGCCGGCTAATCCCGTCGCTCCGAGTTGGCCTCTCAAGTTTTCTGCGTTATTAATCAAAGCGTTACACTTTCGTGTAATCTCCAGACCAAATTTCAAACAAATTATCCCAGGATCTCAGCGGACAATCAACTCGTGGCGTTTTATAAATTGTGCCCAGCGGAATAAGGAATAACGAACATTAGTAAGGGGTTGTCAACGTGTCCCGGTCTCTCGCGATGCAGCTGCCGTTGGAGAGCGCCTTGAGCCTGGAGAATTAAGCGGTCTTAAACGCTCTTTGATATCGCTGTTGACGTTTTGAAATATTCCTCGCCGGCGATATTGCCCGGGCGCGCATCGGCCGTCTGTTTAATTCTTAATAACGACGCCGACAAGACCCAAATGAAAACGTAGTGCGGTACCAGGGCGACTCTTTATAAACGACTACCCGTCGCCGTCGCCAAATGGACACATGCCCAATTTTCAATGGGTTCGCGATTCGTCGCCTCCGTACTTCTCCCACACTCCGTTAACATACGTGAACAGATGTCACGTGAGTATGTGGAATATATTAAAACGTCTCTCATTGTTCGGGACTGATTGTTGACCAGGGTCATTTTATTTTCTCTCATCCCTTATGACCCATATATATATATATATATGCCACTCCCATCCACTTGCAGCTATAATTTTCAACAATGCTCCAGATGGGACTACGGGATACGCCCGGACCTATTCGGTGCTGCAGCCATTCAATCGCGTTTTGTATACAAACGAGGACATTTGCCAAATTACGGTCAGACGTCGCCGATTAGCCCGGACTTCGAATCGAACCCGTAAAACTTGGCTTTGTCGCAAATTCGCCCCTGAGCCTCGTCCAGCCCCTTCGAATCATTCCTATATACCCGGTAGGTCACATATTCACGGCTGCTGCTATGCAATTACTAAAGTCATTAAATCGTCATGTAGCAAGTCCCAAATTTCCAAGTGAAAATAGAGAAGCAGTTCCAAAAAAAAAATTCGAATTGTGTCAGGTAAGTTTTCTAACGAGAATATCAGTTTCAACGACCTATCGGTTAACCAGCTTAATCCCATTTCGTTTACACACATGTCGACCAGCTACCTGACACGCATGCCTGAGAACGTCATACCACGTGTACAGTTGGACAGACATTATTTAGGCTAGTCTCCAATCGTCTACTGATAATTAGACATTAGCATATGTGTAACGAAGGTATCAGTTTTCGAGTAGTTGCCACTAGAGGCAAGAGAGGCTATCAGTGACATATCCATACGTATGAAATTGTGTGGCAGGTGGGACGCGGGCGTCGGGACGCTGAGTGGTTACTGCTGGGTAACCGTTACTTATGGCCGGCAGATCGTATCCTGCGGAAACACTGACTGCTTATCAACCTGTGAGGCAACGATGTCTATTTTAAAGCCTGTAATCGTTATCCATATCTTTTGTTTCGCTCGCACTCGTTACTCGCCAATACGTCTTCTCTCTCTCTCTCTCTCTCTCTCTCTCTCTCTCTCTCTCTCTCTCTCTCTCTCTCTCTCTCTCTCTCTCTCTCTCTATCTCTCTCTCTCTCTCTCTATCGCGCACCTAACCTCCTTTCCTACGTAGCCCCTAACCCTGCCTTCTTCTTGACTATCGGTAATCAACGTGTAACCGCAAAGCAAATAGCACTTTTCCTCGAGTGGCGCTACGGAGACGCAATTCCGAAAGAATGGGTGGAGTCGCGTGATCGTCGGTAGGATTCCTAGGAGTTTGGAATTCACGACTTGCCGTGCCGTAGGGTGTGGAAAGAATCGACTGGGCTACCTGTAACTAAACTTCGGATTGTTGGGTTGGTAACGTGTCTTTAGAATAAATACACGTATATCCGAACCCCGTGAGCTTCTGTTTATTATCGTGCACCGGGTATGGAATTGAATATTCTTAACTGAGACTGTATATTAATTTATTGATAGTACCGAGTTACTTCGAACGGAGTATAGGAGATGATAAATTATTTTAATATTTATTTTATTGATTATTTCAATTTTTTTTAATTCATTTATACGATTAATACACCGGTTTACTTACTGTGTATTGCATATATCGTGGTATTACGTAATACGTTTCGAAATCTTATCAGGAAATGTTGTAACGATTAGAAAAACGAAAATTCCTGGTAATAGTGGGAAATTTGATAGTACAGCCTGCGAGCGAACTCCTTAAGATTCGGTAATCGAAGGATACCCAGAGACAATGAGGAACTAATTGTGAGTTAGTCATGCTTGAGTTGATAGGAGGTTAGTACCTATTTCCCTCGGCAGAGTTCTTCTGGTATTCAAGGGAAAAGTGGGTTGGCGCTACGTGATTGGGATTTCGATTGTCTTCTCACAGCTTGAGGTGTTACCGTTTTTACTTATTTTTGAGCAAAAAAATAAAGTATTCCACAGCAATAGAAAGGTCGAGGTGTAAGCTTTGTTACCGATGTTTTTAATATATTATAGAGTATGAATAAATATAATTTTGTATAATATCATATATACCCTGGTTATCCCTGGATCCCTATTACATACCCTGGAAATCCTGTACTAGTGCGAGTACCTTGCTTTTACCTAAGTGGGAGGGAGGGGAGAGAGAGAGAGAGAGAGAGAGAGAGAGAGAGAGAGAGAGAGAGAGAGAGAGAGAGAGAGGCATACCGGTATATAAGGCTTATCTCAAGCAAAGTACAAGTAACCGGTTGTGAATCGGTAAATGGCACCAGGCAGGTGTTGCTGATAACGTACAATAAAATAGATTTAGTACCAACGGAACAAAGTGCCCTTTCAACATTAAGAAATGATGATTGAAAGATCATTTCTTGGTGCGTTACAAAAACGTAACAAAAAAAAAAAACCCTAAGCATAAGAAAAGCCAAGAACCCCAGGTACCCCTAGGTATAAAACCTGGTACGGTTTCAGGTTCTTCAGGTAATCGAATACCAGACGATGCACAGTGCAGGTTTCTACAGGTTAGATTGCTGACCGGTTGACTCACCCTGTCGAATATTAGCCCGAGGATATACATATACCCATAGTATGCCAGGAATGACCAAACCTAACTCGGACCCATTTCCAGAGAGTCATGTCCAAAAACCACGAAGACCCATACTGGAATGGCAACGTATATTAATATGGTGATATAAAGGAAGAAAAAAAGAGAGATAAAAATTTCCAAAAAAAAGTTCGATTTGACCTTACGCAGGTTTTTCTACCAGGACCAACCGTGGGATAAGAATCTTCACATTCCATGAATGGCTGGGACTCTTCTCTTTCGGCTTCGCTTTCTGATCTCTCAGTCTTCTTTGAACTGCATCGAGCGGAACGCCGCTGCTTGGTAGAAGTATGCAAACCGTTTTCGAATGAGAATTTTGGAATTTTTGTCAAATTAAATTTTTTCTTACGCAACTCCATCTCGCGTAGGACCACGAGCTTGTTTCGGCCTACCGTGCAATTCCATACTAATTTAACGTACTGAAGTAGCACGATTACGTATATCGGATTGAGTATGCGGATCGTACTGTGAGGTCTCGACTCACCGAGAGAAGATCTTTGTCGGTACGTTGTGTACGCGGCCATACTTGTATGCGGGAATTGCGTAATAAATATAACAAGCGCCGGTAAATACTGAGAATAGCAACTGCACTGCACTCGGTATGTGCATGTGCAGTTGCACGATGCGTGCGATGCACGGTGCATACGTTGCAATGATCTGGTAGTCTGTCGCCTTTGTGCGTGACGTCACGCACGCACGGGCACCGGGACAGATGTGTACCGGTCGCTTTTACGAAACTCCAAATTTCTAGTATGGCGGTAGTGCTGCTCTTCCCTTTCGAGGCGAAACTCAAATAAAATGTTGAATAGACCGGAAGTCTGACACAGACAGGAAACGTATCGGTCGTGTGATCTTCCGGTTTGAATCGTTTATTGGATATTATAGTCGTTCTTTGGATAGCGAATTAGATAGGCAAATTAGCTGAAATATTTGTTAAAAATTAATGACTAATTTTCTAATTTTTTTTTTTCAGATTATGTAATACAATTGAACTGTATCTTGTTCGTATACTGTGTCATGCTTATTGACCTTTCGTGATAGCGAGTACTCACCCTTATGGTTACCTCATGATGAATTTGCTTGAACTTCGGTACGGAAGCTGCGCTGGAGATTGATCTTGTAGTCTCGCAATGGAATCCCTTTGGTTATGATAGCGTGCTGGAAAATCAAACATAGCGACAGGAGTGTATATATTATTCTCATGTATATATATAGCCTACCATGGGAAAACAGCAGATAATGAAAAATGATGGGAAAAAAAAAAGAAGAAGCAAAAACAAGTCGAGTTCGTAGGAAACTACGAGAGCGAAATGTACAAGGTAAAAGGCGAAGCTATTGCATACGAAAATATCTGCAGATTTGAATGCAGTTGCGAATTTGAAAAGTCGAGCAATATTGATTAAAATCAAGCTCCGATTGGCACTGGTTGTTTGCGCGATTCGATTGTCTCTTTGTGAAATTGACAGGCTCGGTAATGACGAGTACACGGGAAGCTGCGCGTGAATTGACGTTTGTTAGCTTTGAATGGAAAATAAAAATTGACTCTTGTCAAACTGTTGCATCGACATTAGCCTCCTTTGCGATTGCGTTACAAGCCGTAATTACGATGATTATACGTACGAACAGGTGTCGATAAGAATCGCCGTTCAATTATTTTTTTTCAATTTAATTTTCTTATCCATACAATCGATTCCCTAATTCATGAAATTCAAAAATGAACTACTTTCCTGCTAGTCTACCAGTTTCAATTTCTACACGATTTCGCATAATATTACAGAAAACGAAAAGCTTGGGTTATCAGGAGGAATTAAAGTCTCTTTAATAGTTGCGTGCAGGATGGTCGTCTAGTGGCTATTAATAGTCTGGTTATCATCAGGACTGTATAAACCATCAGCATCGTTAGATAAAATCGATCCTTGTATACAGTGTGTGTAATAAAATAAGAATTCATAAATATATATATAAAAATCCATCGAATAAATAATTAAAAAAATAAATAAAAATTCAACTCCCGCCCGACATATGCACTCTCATTAAATAAAAGCAGCTACAGCCAATTTACATATCGAGCCTCTTTAAATCAGCCGGTTCAATTACAATAGAAACCAGCTGATAACACCAACTTTCACGTATTCACCTGTAATCTTAAAATTCGAATTTCTCCTCGCAATTTCTCCCAAAATCCCGTCTAATCATCCACAATGCATTACAGTTGTTACAATGCGACAAGTACGCTGTCTCAATTTTACATTTTCTCCAAATTAATTAACGCCAGCCAATTTAACTAAAGGTAAATACGCAATGTGCCCCAATTAGGATCACCCGGTTGTTTATATCAACTCAGCTCCGCTGCTTATTTATCCCATGCTTTCTAACGAGAACAAGCCATTTTCTATTTTCCTATATGCTATATACTTCATTACGTTATCTAATCAACTCGTGTGCTTTATTCTTGGTTGATAATACAAATTTTACTTGATACGGTCGCTCCGAACTTTATACGGTATATCTGTGTAAAAATATATAGATATATTTCGGTATCAATAAACGACCCTGGGCTCCGCCCTATCGTTTTACTAACCGCGATTTCCTGGACGGTATTAACTAAAAGCCACGTAACACGTGGTGGCTTCATATTAACGAACGGTTAATTCTGAAACAGGTGGCGAATATGTTAGACAGGACCTACGGCACTCGAGTGAGGCGATTGGTTTCACGTGCGTCATTCTGTTGTGGTTGGCTAAGCGATATCCCTTAAATATACATATATACCTATATAGATTACAGTAGAATGCACTCACGTTATACAATGCAACTGCACCCTATACAATGCAATCGTTCAAGCTTAGCTCTAAAATTTTTTTTAACATCCACCATTTTCTTTCACACTTGCCGTACTTTGACGTGAATTCTATAACTGAATATTTAAATTCTAATTGTAATTTATTCATACGTATCATACGGATATGGCGGCAATTTCAAAATAATTAATAACGGCGCGTGCTGTTACGTCAATACGAGAGGATTCGTGCAGACAAACTAGAAGGAGAGAGACAGAGAGAGAGAGGGGGGGGGAGAGAGACGTAATGCTGCGGCTGGGTGACCACGTGGCTCATACATCATACCGTGACATAATCATCCTACATTCGCACCCCACCCAGTCTAGTTCTCACCCTCGAGTAACCCTCCCCCTTGTAACCCCCCTACCTATATAACCCTATATACAAGAACCTTTGGTACTTGCATATTGCTGTATACTCACTGCAGATGCACACTGGACCAATAGCACGATGCATCCGGAGCGTAACGTAACTCGCTGGTATTTAAATTACAGTGAGATTTGAGCATAGGATTTTCAGTGGAATCTCAGAATGCAGTTTTATGACGTTATCGTACGCTTGATTATGCCCACTGATAAGATCACTCGATATGGACACTGTGGTACGTGCTTAAAAATCGATTGGTATTTAACTTCTTTATATTAAAACAAAAATAATTTAAAGACTGGATATTAGCGTTATCGATTCGGTCTATTTAATCGATTTTATTGATCATAAGATAATTGCAGTTCAGAATGCACTAAAGTGCAACTGCTTACTACCCGCCGTGATCGAGTAACTGGGAAAGAGGAGACTCTGTAAAAAATACATATGCGTTATATGGGACCAGTGTGTAGGATTGACATAAGGTTGTAATGACGCTGGAAAATACGAGGGACAATAAATTCGAATGCTCGTATAAAGATCTTTACATTCGATAGCTATATGTCCGATGCGATAAGTGTATCAATAAAACGTGCTTTACGAGGGTGAAATATATTTAGTGTCTCTCGACGCCGATCGAACGCGTCGACCAATAAAGCCAGTCGCGTGGAGCGTCGCGAAATTCACGAAACTCGCCCTGCCAGTTTCACGCTGTATAAATGACTTTTATGTATTTGATATAGGGTTATACAGCTGTTTCATAAGTGACTGATATTTGTTTGTGAGGTACTCTGTTTATTTTTAGGTTAACACTTGGTCACTTTCCGATGCTGGAGTAGGCTGTGTAATTGCCTTGTACCGTCAACTTTTATTTTTTGGATAGGAAAAATAACTCGTACGGATTTTATATAGGGTGTCCGACCGAGGTACGGACTTTATTTGGAAAATTTAATGTTTTCCAGGGTACATTCGTTGCTTTTGTTTTCTCTATTGGCTATATTTATTGGAATCAAATGTTTACGAGTGATCTTTACTGTACTGCGGTTCGAGCTAATTATTTAAAGGGTGGACTGGCTTCCAATTAGTTTTATTGCAAGTATAATACGTACCGTCTATTAATTTTAACGACACGCTCGAAACAGACCTCTCATGCCGTTCACTGAAACACGAAACTCGCTGCGTTAATGCCCGCTGAAGTTTTATACTAATTAATTTACAACCCTATACTCGCTTCGTCGTAATTCGGACTGCGGTATACTGATACTTAAGGAATAGGAGAGGACTGGTGTTAATAAGTTTATTATATAGAATATAATTGATAGCGGATGTGACGTGATGATTAGAAGAAAAATTTGTTGCAACGATGTATTAATGTATTTCACGGGAAATATTTTTTATATAAAAATATAAGTATCGGAAGATATAGAAATATGGGTGCTTTAGGAACTCGTATAATTAATTAAATCAACGGCAATGTTATCAGCAATAAAATGAAGTACAGGTATCGTAATCTCAACTTGAAAATTCGCTGACAATATAACCTATCAAAGATGGCGCCAGCGTGCGGTTTAATCGAGCGTACGTCAATCAATTTTAATCGTTAAAAACTCCGGGACTGCAGGTCGGACGAAATTAAAAAAGTTTTCTTTTTTTTCGCTACCAACGCGAAAGCACTTTACGTTGAACTTGAAATGATTTTCGACCACAGCATTTTTTTCTTTTTATAACACCGGTAGGACTTAATTGCAATTTTCACCATCATCTCATTCGCCGATAAAAAGAAAAGGCTAGCATAATTTTCAGAGTAAAAAAAGTAATGGGAAATCCAATGAATAAATTTAATATTATCGAAAATCTAGTGTAATAATCTTCTGACAAGCTTACGCGCACGGATAGAGGGAATAAAAAGTGATAAAAAGATTTTAGATTAATTGGTCTGTAATCGCATGAAAATGGTGCCATAACCATGGATCATAATACAAAGTTTAGTGGAGCAACCGAGTAGCGGAGTCGTGTGGAAGACCAAGCGGACCTTCGTCCAGTAATGCACCAAGTTTTAATTGTTATAGGTTACCCAGGTCCTCCTGGTTATTTCATTCGTTAATCATTCGGAGTCTAATTTATAGTGTTCACTTCCGGCTCGATCAATATTAAGATAGCACAAGGCGAATGGATGATATTTTATTGTGTCACTTTGAACGCTCTCTGCTTCATAACACCATACACCATCACCATGGACGTAGCGATTATTTTTCTTTAGAAAAAGATTAAAAAAGGCATTCTTTCCTATTTCGAAATTACTATCAAATTATCCCACTTAAAAGCACCAAAACGTACTCGTGCGTTCCACCATCAGTCTGGCTTTACAGATTCCCTTGACTCGCTATAGAAATTTCCAAGTAACGATACGCCATTATACAAAAATCTCGTCCTAGTCTTTTTCGTGGGAGCGTCGACCATCTGGACGCTGAGAATCGGACTACAAAGAAGCGTCCCGACGTTCGCGTGTATAGAGGATAGACATAGTAATTGTTTTCTTCAAATTGATAGGCATCCCCTTTCGGTTCCATCACGGTGCTGATAAATTCAGTGATAGAAAACACAACTTGAATTTCCCAAGATTTTAGCCGTACGATTAATTCGAGTTATCGTAGTGATCGACAGAGTCTAGATTGCGTATATTTCATTATGAGGAAAATACGAAAAACAAATACCTGTCAGCTGATCTTTATGTTTCTCCTCCTTTGACCCCAGCACGTGATTAACCAAGAGAATTTCACCTTCCGAATTTTCACCATAAAGATACTTAGCACCAACTGTCATTACTTGGCGTAGTTGACTAACGCGCCACCGTTGTATAGGTAGATGGCGCTAAGGTATCATTACCCAGCATCGACCGCGCGATCTAGCCAAGATGGCGACGACGTCGAGAACGAATTGACGTGCGCGTGTGCTACGTCTTAACCCTCGATGAAGAAATCAGAAAAAAACTTAATAGTGTTGTGAAGTGATAACAATAAGATAGTACAGAATTAAGAAATGGATTAAGGAACCTCAACGGTGCATTCCACAGACACTCAGCCATGTACGTACTGACAATGTATAATAATAATTTCGCGCATTCACGCTCGCCTAATAGACCTTCCGTATCTCTATAAATGATTTTCCAGTAATTAGTATCGCATTTACAGGCAATTATAAACAGATTAGTTCGCCCCTGCCTATGGTAATGTCACCGCGAACTGCATCCCCGAAACGATGGAGTCGATTTTCGACAGTGCTGTAACTACGCAACATACCTCAAGGTATTTGTCTTAGAATTTTTCTAAAACTGTGTACCGTTAATTTAGCTATTCTGTTTATTGTCTCAGTCCCCTAAATTTGACATAGGTCTTATCAGTTCAATAATATTATATCAATAAAATTTCCTGCGTGCACAACGAAATTGGAGCGAACGTAATACTCTTTTTCTCTTCCCCTTTACGAGAGGCAGTTTACTATCGTACCCAATACCAATTTACCTGTCGCTTCGATGAAAATAAGGCTCTGCCTCTGAAATATACGCTGCCGCATAGGTACACGTATTTATACGTAACTTTACATGATCTGCTTTCGGAATGGAGAGAAATTGGTCAGTTTGACTTCGAGTCCGATGACTCTCTTGCTGAAAAATTATTCATGTTTGACGTTTTACGGCGACGCGAAATCTGCATAAGCAACGGGTCGACTGATATTTATAGCCAATTATGTTGCTTCTCCAAACACGCTGCCATGTGCACATATCGTCCATTGTGAATAAAAAAAATGTCAAAACTGAAACAGCACTCGGTATACGATTCATATTACTGAATTACTCGAGGGCACGATACTTTTAAATGCTTACAACAACGAAAATTTATCGATCGATCATAATCATTAAAAGTTCGAACAACCGGATGTTAATGAACTCATAGAACAAAATAACGAATACGATTTCACAATTTTTCCAGTTAATTTCACCCCGTAAGAAAAAAATTACCCAAGCCAATACATACCAACCACACGTATTCAAGTATAATAGACGCGTTCCCTTCCTTTTATGGTTTTCGAGTAATTAATCCAACCTCGATTTAATTGACATTCCAATCGACTCAGCATCATTAATTATATCGATACTTCCTCGTTAATTAATAATAACTCGATATTACCGTCGAACTAGGTACTTATCATTCGTTTAATTTATCACGAACTCAAATCAACTTTTTATTCAATCACTCCTCATGCCTGTAACACATACCCCCATAGAACAATATCTCAGGTAAACAGTATCAATAAAAATAACATAACAATTGTTCAAAACCCCCTCCGAAGTAAAAAAAAATTTTCGACAAAAAAAGAAGTCGAATATAAAAATATAAAATATCCAATAAAATCCCAAGTAAATCTAAGCTGCATACCGGGTGCATTTGATAGCGAATGGATATCTGCGAGGAGTGTTTACCGGTGCGCAGAAAACAAGGAATAATGTCAGCCATTATCCAGAGAGCAATGACTCGATAAAAAAGCTAAATACGTAGGTACCTATACGTGCGCCTCCCGCCAGGCCGGGTAATCGTGTGTTTTTATCCCAGCGGTCTTCACAAATCTGTCGAGCCGTTAAGGTAAGTGCGCCGCGGTTGCATCGTGCCCAGTTTTCTCCCCACTCCTCATACCATATGCACTCCTTCTTTCTCGCTCTATTCTCTTTCGCAGATCATTTCTCTTTTCCCATAGCTCCCGTCCCTCGATTCCTCAAACCGAGCCTTGGCTTTAGCAGCCCTGCTTCTCCTATCTGGATAGAAAGTTCTCCGTAGCAGCGACATAACTCATCCGGCACCCTTGCGCAGCTTCACTTGGACAGCCAGTCGTAAGATAAGAACCCTAACCTAACCCAACCTAAATAGTCTGCTAATTGAAGACTTTTACCCTTTCAGCATGGCTAAGAACTGTCTTCAGGATTAACTTCCCGGCGCGACCTCATAAGCTACGGTCAATTAGAAGCCACAGCATCCAGCTTGCGGTCCAGATATACACGTGAGTGATGACATTTTTTTTACAAAAATTTTTGTCTCTTATCGATCGCATATCCGATCTCGATACTTGTACAGACGTATTTTAGCCTGATGACGTCATCGAAATTTAATCTACACGAGATCAGAAATCAACTGGCACGTCAAACGAACCGCCGTGACTGTGTTTACATTGCAGCGTCACGTTGCCGTTTTCCATATCTCGAAAGCATCAAATGCGTGCTAGTAAAACGGTTTAAGGGTTGAATGTAGGTTGGGGGATGAAACCCTAGCCTGTAGCAACCCCTACGGCATTAATGCACTTCTGAAATGGCCGCTCGTAAAGCCACGTCTACACCCACCCAGATACAGTGTTTATCTCGCTTCTATTGAATACATTGCCTTGGGTATATATATACACGTACGATACATATAACAATGTATGGACACCCCATATAATTCTCCTTTTTTTTTATTTCACGAACTACGCGACTGATTTTCAATCAGGCGACACGATTCAATCCGCGCATATATCAATCGTACCCATAAAAAAGAAAAGTCTTTTATACACGGCTTAAAGTTTAATTAACATGCCTATAATTGTTTTAGCAATTTCGCACTTGAACTTTCGTTGACACATTTATATCTCGCGACGAATCTGACACGCCGGGTCAATTCGACCCGGACGGTAGCTCGTCCACCTGCTGTTTATTTCCGTCGATTTTTATGTAAAAAATTAGGAATATACTTTCAACACCTCTTGACGTGTCTGCATAATCGAACTCGGAAAATATAAGGATAAATTGTTTAAATAAATTATTGAAAATTGTCATTTCATGAAGAGTGAGTAGCGTATGGAAAAGATGTCTCGTCAAAAATTTTATTTTTCGAAAAGATAACAGTCCTGGGTCCAAATGACCCGGCGTGCCAACGGATGGTTAAATATTTATATTTACTTATTTTGTCTTTCGTCTTCGTTCTCTCTCACTCTCATACATTACGTTTTACCATTAAGCACCATATACATGTGTGTTACGGCTAAAAAATAGTACCAATTGTAATGCGTACTCAAGTCCCACTTAAACAGGTGTTTCAACAGTGTACACTGATTGGCCGTACGTGACGTGCTTTTCTCGGCTTTACGGGTTTGCGATCTCAAACGAGGCCGCTTAATCACGGTCAGGCTCGTAAATCAATTGACTGGGAAGTTACGTAACGTTAGGGAAGAGTTGACAGAGCTTAGCAGTATTTCCAGATATCCTGACTCAGACGTTATTTCATTGAATCTCGAACGATAAATTGAAAAGTTCGATAGTTCGGGACTCGATGATAAAGAATTTTTATTCGATTAAACACTGTCTTACCAGTATCTTATTTCAATATACTGCACGCTGTGTATATTGCTGAAATATTATTTGTAAGACTTTACATCAAGTTTTATATAAAAATTTTCATTATAGAAATATCAGACTGTACCTGTGTATTCACCGGGCTAGAGTCAATACTTTCTCGCGATAACTTATAGACGATAACTTTTTTTTACTGGATATATCGTCTTTACGTATTTACAATATGCGATGTATTTATTTATCGTGAAAATTTACAAAATGCGTTATCGTATATTATCAGGGAATATTTTTACAGGCGATTTTCATATAATTATTTATTACCGATACAGGCAGTAAAAGTGGACATTTTTTTTACCATCAACGCGTACTGGATCATTAAAGAATTTATAAGTTATACATCCGATGACACCAGTCGACGGTACAAATCGAAAATTGCGAAATTATCCAAAGATCCTCGTTTAACGTTTCGCTGGGCTAGAAACAGCATCCGATATTTATCCCATTTGCAAAGTTATTCAGCTTTACGATCCCACGGATGACTGCGTATTCCTTCATGGTGCATACTATGAAAAATTCACGGCGACGCGTCAATTTTCACAATTTTTCCTAGCCCAGATCCTCACTAGACCAGATTCGCAATCATGACAGTTACCAAGTACCAATAAAATATTCATCTTATTATACCAATAATACTATTGACCCCCTTTCACGCTAAAAAAGAATACCCACCATAAACCAGTATATACCCAATAAAATTGTAAACTAAAAATCAAATAATTAAAAGGAAAAAAAATTGAAAAATCTTTTCCACGACCGTTCCAGGAGATTCTATATCAAGGAGGTTATCTATGTACGATAGCAGCCTCAGATCCGAGATAGGCGGAGCCAGGGTAACATTATCTCTTATTTGTGGCACCGTAGATTCTCGAAGGAACCAACCCAGGTATCCATATCACACCCCATGCAGTGATGTTCGCTACTGTAAACGTGTGACTCCCCCCCCCCCTCTACCCCCCTCATCCCCCCCAATCCCTTTGAGTCACCAGATCTAAGACATCACCATCCCCTCTATACTCTCTGCGGAATGCATCAGCCACGCTGTAGCACACCAGATGCACCTCAGGTTGCATCGGTGTGCATTGGTGGCATCTCGAAAGGTGCAGTGCAACCGACTGCGCGAAGCCCCGCAGTGTAGACAGGTAGCTGTTAGCTTATGTAGATTAAATTGTTTCGAAGGAACGTCGACTGCTGTTTATTCATCGTGAAACTCCGTCGAGATAAACGGAAGTGGCGCTGCAACTAGCTTACGCTTGGCGGTGAATATATAACGTGGATAGTGAAGCATAGGCGTGGGATTGAATTAAAAAACCATGTATACCGGTCTTGACTCCGTCGGCGCGCAAGAGAATAAAATTGAATTAGCCATACAGGTCGCGGGGACAGGCCACGGGAAGACACGAAAGTCGCGAGGTGAGGACGCAGGCAGTGACGCCTGGCGGGAATTTCGCGCGGCGTACTCGATTAGACTCGCCGGGACGAAGTGACTATGAGGAAACGTCAGGGAGGACTACTTGGGTATAAAGTGGGACAGAGTGGTGGTTTTACGGGGTCGCGTATTTCATCGTCAATTGCACGGGCTGGATCCTTTCGTTTTTCCTTTTCTTCCTTCTTCTTTATACGTTTCTCGAGTGCGTAACGACTTCGGTCCCCTTGTGCGCCATTTCTTTTCTACCGCAGGCCCCGCAACGCCAATCGAGCGGATTAAAATATCGTAAAAAGTTTTACGTTCCGGTTAAATTACTACTGGGTGGCATGATCCACGTGTAGGTTAGGTAGTCGCCTACGATATTGTATGGGGCCATGTATGCGTACGTGAGTTATACTATATTTATGTGCATATGAATATCCGTGCTCCATAGGGAACTATTGAATTTGTCCTTAATTTACTGTTTGAAACTGATGCTGCGAAATTTCATCTTTGCCCTCCTAAATGCTGTTATGTGTGTGTATATATAATCCCCCAAAAAAACGCGTGTGTAAAACTGTGCCAGGTACAGAAGTGAGTTCATCTGTCAGAAAGTATTGAAGTACTATTATCAATTCCAGGTACACTTAGAAAACAGGAACCACGGGGCGGGGGGGGGGGGTAACAGTTTTTAATTATCGAAGCTTTCTGCACGATTGAAGAATTTATAAAACTTCTTCGATATCTCGTGTATCTAACGTAGTCGTCTTCAATCCTATATGAGTTATCGGTGCGATAAATTTGACTGTCGACCGCTCAGTCGAGATGTGCAACAACGTAACAGGGATAAATCGGGATTTAAGAAAAATAACCCCCGAGTCTCTAGATATATTAAGATCTAGGAATTAGGTCGCGCTTCTTTACTAATGATATATCTGTATACACAGTAGTTAAGTAGATATTCCATTCGATAGTCAGACAGATGATATCTCTTAAGCCCTGAAAGTCCCACTTGTTTTCTTATTCAAGATCCTCCAGTTTAATGGCTCCATTATGAGATTTCTTGGCTGGCAATTCCACTACGGTGAATTCTCATGAAGAATTACGGTAACCGTCATCCCCTCCCCCTCCCTAAATTGGGGATGTACTTTCTATTTAAATTAAACGCCAACCCCTCTCCGCCCTAATTGCAAAGGTGTTTGCACGAAATTTCCAGTCTAGCAGCTCGGTCATCCTAGAGACTTTTCCGCGCAGTTACGCAACGATAACGGAGGGTAGATTAGTGGCCGTACCGGAAGTCGTTGCTAGAGATATAAAAAAATTCATGGTAAGACCTCGGCTGGAATTTCTCTTTTTTTTCCACCCTCTTCCCTCTCTCTCTCTTACCCGTGACAGAACATTCTCCTAATAAGCAGAGAGTAATACGTGCAGGGCGAAAAAGCCCATTTGTTAGGACTTTTTAAAGCGTACTTTAGAGCCCGTCTAATATCTTCCCCTAATTTATTTAGCTTGTCCGAGGAAACGCAATCTTCGGTACGCGCTATGCGTGTAGTGGGCACGTTACGTGGATAACAACCCGAAGCAGTGAAAGGGTTGAAAAATATTTAAACACTCATTACTTGTACCTCTGCGAATATTTTTTTTTCGGGGGATGTAGGGTAATTTTTGTAAATATTTTTTTTCCAAATATTTTCCAAATTTTTTTAAGGACTAAGGTCGACCCTTCTGCCGATATCCCGTGATAACATCCCTGACGTATAAGCCACTTGGAATCGCTACGAAAATCCCCTGTGCACTGTACATGATCCTGGAGTTGTAGCTTAGGGCTGGATTTTATCGCGTCCAGCAACGTCTTTGCGATTCCAGAAGGCCGTTTTGTCCGGATACCCAAAGTAGTTTGGGTCTGCGGTCGTAAGGGCTCCCTTGAAAGTGAATACGCTACTGGAAAAGGAAGCCCTGCGACCAACCCCTTCCGATAAAACAGCCAGATATCCCGATGGGTCTGGATACGATGAAAGACACAGGGCGATATGGGCAAACGGTATGTGTACGTATATTTATGTAAAGCGTATACAGGGTGACGAAACAATGATAATTGCGCGTTGTAACGCGACGAAATCGCTGTAATCTTTGAAATTAATATTCATTGGAGGCGCGATTGCGCAACACTCGGTTCCCCTTTGGCCCACTTTATTCCGTTCCGCAGCACTTGGCCCGGCCCTGTAATTCGACGTCGTTTGACGTAATTAGTTTTTTGTTCCCTCGGTCCCTAAAAATTGTTCTTGTTTTTATTGACCCGGCCTGACTACCGGCTTACTTCACAGGTTCTCTGCTTTAGGTTGTTTCCTACCTTCCTTCCCCTTCGGCCTGCTCTGCTTTCCATTTCGAAGGTCGCTCTGCATACCTTTGTTTCCTTACAGCCAGCTACCGCAGACCCTCCACTTCCTGCCACTTCGAAGCCGAGTCGACTAGCTATGATGATTTCGACGATTACGCTGGTCTTGCGTGGAATATCTTTTTATTTTTTTTTGACCTTTTCAACCTTACCCCATTCATCCCTTGTAAGAAGCTCTCTAACCCCTTGCGAACGAATAAAGAGAAGTCCCCGCGAAGATGAAATTCTTTCTCCGAGATGAAATTCTTCTGCGCTCGTCTAATTAACGTTTCGACGGAAAGTTCCCGCAAGTAGGCGTACTCACGCAGTACCCACCCTTAAGGTCTGAAGACCTTAAGGGTAGTTCACGAGGGTTGAAATGGAGGTAAATAAAATATATTTCGAAATATGCAATCAATTCGCGCCGACTTTTTTTCCCATAGTTCCGTTTAAGTACACCAGTGGCGTTGTAAGTAGCAGATGCGTTTGGGACTTACGTTCTCACGTGACGTTTTCACGTATCCGGACGTCCCGGAGATACGACGCGGCAGCGTCGCGACGTCTCCGCCGGTAATAGGCCACTTCTGTAGCCGTGCATGTTCCGCGCATATTTTCAAGCGACGCGAGTTTGGCCCTCGGCCAGCAGCCAAAGGTCCTTCGGCGTTGATAATGCATATTACCAAGCGTCGGACTGGCCGTTACCATAGTAATAAAACTAAATCCCTAGACCAACCCCAGGACCAACCTACCTACACGCCCTACCAATCTCCACCTACCTTTTCCTTCAGCCCGAACGCTTTCCTTATCCTCGGCAGTCGCCGTTCGCAGCCGTATCAAAGGCTTTGCGTTGCTATCAGTTCGGATGCTGAACAGATTTTTTTATTAATTCTTTTTTTTTAACCCTTGAAATCCCTCACAGCATCCACCCGCTGCTATTCTCAGCTGTTAACCTTCTCCCACCCATCTTAGACTTTTGCCATACAACTGCATCACGGGTAACGCGGAACTGGCGCTAAAGCTTACCCGATCGTGCTTCGCCTGCGCATTGCCCACGTTATCACTTATCTTATCTGAGAATGGCGAAGATCACAGGAAAGATTACAATCTTAGATTATCGCTCTGGCCAGTCCTGAATTTTACGGGAGATGCAGCGTACGGGATGACGATAAAGAATTTCTCCCACGATCTTGCATGTGGTCTTTGATAACGAATCTTGAGATGGCTGATGCAAAATGAAAATCGAAGCGATTCTTTTACAGTCAATATTAATTATGAAAATTTTAGAAATTTTGCCAATTTTTCTTTTGACTTTCATTTATTTCGCGTTTGAAAAAGGTCGCGCTCGCATATTCTAATTAATCTAGATTTCGCGTTATCTTCGGCGCTTACCGTAGCGTCGCGACGACTAGGTTATTTCAGACGAGACCGTTACACGTGACGACGCTAAAGCGTCGCGGCGTCTTTTTTTTAAATGGTATTGTTCTCTTTTTTTTCGTTTCACTCTTTTTAGCTCGTGCTACCCACTGCTTTTTTTCAGTCTTTCCCTCTCGCCACGTGCTTTCCACGTCGTCGCTTCGAAACGCGGCTTTATTGTTCTACTCGGATATCATTGACACTCAACGACCTGTCAGTTATCTGTCATCCATGGACCATTTTCACAGCGGGAGAGATTCACTCGTCGATCGTCGACGCTCTGAAGTTTGCATGAGCAGAGTGCGTCGACATACGAGCAGCCATAAAGTGTACATGTGTGGTGACGTCACGCTAATCTTTTATGTGTTTATTGGACGTTCAATGCATTAAGCCCGATACCCATGTAACGCATGAATGTAAAATCCGTGCGACGGGCTTTCACGACTACGCGTTAACGACGCGCGCTGACGCACGTGGACGGCCGGAATAATCGAGCGTCGCGACGCCCGTAGAGGTGATTTGAAAAAATGTACACGTTTATCGTACTATTTTATGGCCGTATACGTAAACGATGCTTGGTTAAACGTCCATTGTATATTTTTTTTCCATAATTACCTAATTACTTGTTAATTATACGTAACTGTTGTAATGGGTATGGCACGTGAGATCTTTGTTACGCAATCTGTCTTGGTTCTTTTTTTTACGTGCTGACAGCTCAGGTGGGAAGCTTCAAAAAGCAAGATGGCCACTGGTGACGGGACACCCACAAGGTGTAGCGTATGATTATTTCGTATTTAGGCCGGCTCCACAAGTCCCGAGAACGTCGTTCGTTTTCGTGACGCAATTAATCTTAGCCTTGAGAGTGCGAGATAATAAGAGAAAAAAGAAAATAAAAGGAGCGTAGAAGGCATAGAGGCCGCCATTGTCGTTAATATCGTCCGCTGTTAGGAACGAGGCGCCTAGGTGTCTTAAGGCGGTTTTCAATGCTACTGCTTTCGCGACGAGGGCTCTGTTGTTTTTGGCAAAGTAACAGTGATAAAAGAAAATTGCGTAACGCGCGTAAAAATTTTTATTCTTCTTTCCCAGCAAATCCCTGACTTTATATTCGAATATGCATTTTAGCACTGTGGATATAGCGTCGAATATTCGCGTGCAGCTTGTACAATTGCAAAAAAAATAAGTCAAAGTTTACATCGAGAATTTTGGAAAATTAAAGATCTGTCACCGCCAAAATTATGACGCGTGGCTGAAAATCAAATTTTAACCCGTTCTGCCTAATGCGATTCTGGTTATGCCAATTTTCGGCAGGTAATGGGTTTTACGCGAATCCGCAAATAGCCGCGTAATGGTCGCGAAAATTGCTGTGACAAATGGCACGCGTAAATGCGGATTCGGCCCGAACGTTTTCTCGTAATCGATACCTCAGGCCAATTCAATACTGTCAATACCTGTCGATCGCATCCAGCATATGTTTATTAATCCAGCCAATTATATCTCATACATGTATATTTACTATAAAAAAATTTCTTCTTAAAATATTTAATCTCGTTCTTAACGAACGATCCTGAACAGCAGCGACACGTCGATAATCGCGAAATCTACGCTTTCGCGACTTTCCCGTTTTTTTTTTGCGTAAAATCGACAAAAAAATGACGGAGCAAAATCTGCACGCCATTGTGGGTCATACCTTTATGTACTTGCGACGCATTACGAGGAGAGTCTCGCATCCACTATTTACTGCCATTGTCTTCATTCTCGAGTCGTGGGCATCGTCATAGTTATTGAAGTGTGTGGGTAGCGTGGAATATACGTACGAGTTGGATTTTATATTCAGATAATATATAGTGCGCGGTCAGATAGCCCTGCGGAAATAATATAATGCCCACAATCACGTCAGGCCATAGAAAATTGATTTACAGTACCGGAAGTGATATTGAGGTACGAAAAAAAAATTTGAAAATTGCGTGTATGAAATTTTTCTTTGATTCAGCTAATCGTAATAACAATTAACGGGGGATCGTGATACTCGTATGGTCAGAGTATGTTAGTCGTGATACTTTTGGCTCAGAGCCACACGAACGCGCACACGATGCATGATGGGGAAATGTTGACAGATGTAAAACTTAGTACGGCGAACATCCTCTACATCCTGTACAGTTATAATTGCCAGGATACTCCGTGTGGTAGAAGCGGCACGGTCGCGCTGCCGATTAGCCATTACCTTCTGAATATCTTGGATTGCGCCTGCTGGATAAATAAATTATTAATCCTTGCATTTTCCCTAGCAGCGTCTCTCTTGGGTCCGGGCGCCTGAGATATTAACAGCGTCGTAATACATGTGTACCGGCATAAATCTTTTAGGCCACGGGTAGGTAAGCCATACGATTGGCGCATGCGGCGTTCTGGTCGGAAAACCAAACTATGTTAATGGAGCAATAGGGAACTTTTGGTTTTTGAAGATTTTTTGAAATTTTGGGAAAAAATTATTCAACTCGGAATACTCTCAAGAAAGAGGGCAGTGCCGATGTGAACTTTGCTCTATGCTAAGTTCATTATTGTTTCAATTGTTCGGTCGAAGGGAAGTCGTGTTGACGTTTGTTCAGTCTCTTCTTTTCAACTTTGTCGTTCCATTGCTTGGGTTACGATGTTCTGGAAATTGTAGAGCTGGGTCAAATCTGTAAGATCAATTACTGTTTAGATACATTTTTGGACGTTGGATGCTGGACGGGAAGTTTTTTTTTTTTTTTCGATGTCAAGGGTTGAACGAATCTGGACAGGGTTGGGGAGGGAGGGAATCGTCGAAGGTTCTCGTTGGTTATTCGGGGTTAAGAAGTCAGGGTCTACCTCAAAACGTTGTGCGAGAGAATTGCCGATTCTAGGAGCTGTCCTGCGTAATTTAGCACGGACACGAACCATCGAAGCTTCTAGAAGGATCTCGATTGTCTGCGATTTCTGGAATCGGGAATAAAATTCTGAAAATCCGACGTAAGATTCCTAGAATCAACCTTGATTCGTCGAATTAGGGATCCTCGTGGCCGTCGCTCCTTGAAATCCGGGAAGTTTACCTCGTCGATTTGGCATGAATAGAGATAGGATAGATATGGAGACCTTCGAAGGCTCTCGAAGTGTCGGTAAATGTCGGTGCAGGAATCCGTATCCAAAGCCTCCCTTGCTATACTACTATCGTGCATGCCCTTGATCATCTACCACTTGTAAGATAACAGATATCACGATAAAGGCATATGTATATACACTAAATTAAAAATATCCTATACAAGATAAATTTTCGTCTCTGATAAGCCGCGAGGTATAAATCTGAATTATTTTTACGTATCCAGTCGATGGGCCATTGAGATAACGGGTGTTCTAACGAAGTCTGTAATTTGCCAGACCGACCAGTCCCGTATATATGTATACCTATACGTGCGTGAAAGATATCGCCCAGGAGAACGATTGATCACGAGTCGAACCAATCGCAGATTGATAAGAATAAAAAAAGTTTTATCTCACGGAATTGCATTACCAGGGCAGTTCATTGCCACAATGGCCGTTATAAAGTTACTATAAATTGACTATAGTCAGTATTACGTACTCGCAATTTCAATCTGCCCACTGATTCGATAAGGACCACAAGGAACAGTGATAAGAGCGAAAAAAAATTTCATACTAGAGACTCTTTCAAAACTAAGCAAACGATACTTTTTTAAAAAAACTCAAAAAACTGGCGTCTAGACGCTCTACTTATTGCGTACCTACGTTGAAAAAAAAAACTGTGATGGTGAAAATCATGGCGCCTCAACACAGATGTACCAGAGACTATACTCTTTCAAATCGGGTCAATAGAAAAGCTCAGCAAACGATACTTTTTTTTTTGAAAAACCTCATTTCTTTTTAACCTACAAAACATTGGAGTTAACGCCAACGTACCATATCCCACTATACCTATATAGTCGACATGTAACATCCTTATGCGTTATACCTACTCGGCTATCTGTCTTGTATCGGCAACCAAGACACAATAGACAGTGCTACCACAATAAGCGCTACAAACCAGAATAGATAGCTAGACGACGAAGTCTGTCCGCTTTTTATTCTTTTGTTAGAAAACCCATACTGAAGTACATAGTATACCCCGGTAATAGATACGTATAGGTATTACCAACCGTAACAGCTCCAACACCAAAAGTCTTATCAACGCCATTGAAACTTTGGAAAACGGCTCCCGATAGATTCGTTAACTTTTCAAACTTGCCGCCAAGACTTGCTTACGAGTCAGATAGTCGTCGCCACCGTCGCCCCATTTAAATTCGATTTCCTCTTTCCTTTTTTTTTTCTACTTACACAATTTTTTCTTCACGCTTCCATCCGATTTCTTCCCGCTATCCGTAATTCCCCCGACATCCCAGACGAGTAACCTTTGAACTTTCGAAAAGTCGTTTTCATTCGGGCGCCATATTAAATCCCTCTTCGCCCCGTCGTTCCTCGCTGTATAATATTTCCGTACGAAATTCACGGCTGCCATATAATATACCTTGTATCGTAAAATCCTTGGAGATTATACGGTAGTATTCTGTTAAGTTGGTACCCCGTGCTCAAATAACTCCTGCCTCGTGTACGCCCAGACACGTATGCAAAGGCGTATACGGAGGAAATCAGTGGAAAAGTTACGTACGACGACAGACACTACTGAATACCTATTACAGTATACCGGTAAGCAACCAGACAGTCGGGCAACCAGGCAGGCAACTACAGTGTCGATCCCGTCATACGGCTCATTTCTAAAGGAACGAGAGATACGATTCAGAATGCAGTTCACAATGCTTTTTAAAGCATCGTAATATCAGCGGAGACAGTAAATGTCAGCGATATTGGATCTACCCATCCTTATATACATATATGTGTATCCAACAGATGCCATTGCTATAGGCCCATTCACGTATGTACCTCTGTATACCTGTACCAACCTATATCGTTTATTTCGTGGTTACTGACTTGACTGTACATACTGTATCCACGCAATAGGCGGAGTAGCATAATGGCATTGTGCTGGCGGGCGATGCTCGTCAGAAAGTTTTTGCGTTCCGCGTCTCTTATTCCCGGTACGTAGAAACGCAGCCATTGTTGCCGTTGCGCGTGGACCAGTGACGTCAGCGGTGAACAAAAGTTGGCGAACGAGAGGAAGAATGAAAAGGAGGAGGAAAGAGATGAGGAGTGCCTAAACGGATGCGGTTGGTGGAGATTAAATTTACGAGTGGAGTATCAGTATAGCTGGACGTGAAAACTGACCTTAAGGTATGAGGTGTCGCGTTGGGGTATATTGGAAATCGGCAAGAAAGTCCCTAGATAAAAATATTCTATGGAGAGGAGAGAGACGCGGATGAACTCTTTTACTAGTCTAGTCGACGGCGCCCTTAATTACTCGAGTTCGTTGACCTTTCTTTCGTACGTGCCCGTATACATATGTGTGCACATATAGTAATACTGACATGTGTGTAACTGTTAGCCTACCAGTCGCCGTAATGGCGTTAAATAATAATCCGGTAAGTGCGGGAGTCCAGTTGAGTTCGAGTCGAGACTCAAGTCGTAGCAGTTGGTACACAGGTATGGGACAGCCAGTGGGTAACCATTGGCAGCAGTGACAGTGTAACTCGTTAAGTAGCTACGCTTGGCATTAGGTAGCATGACAGTTGACAGGCTACCTCAAGGCTTATCTCGATAGCAGCGACGTGGCTGAAGGAAAAAAAAAAAGAATTTCGTTACTACAAATTACGCAAGCCCAGCCTTACAAATCTGAGGCGAGTGATAATTGTTTGGGGAATTTTTCAAAATTTTTACCTTTCACGTGAGTCTCATTTTTTTGGGGGATTTTTACAAAAAATTTTTACATACAATTTTTCACAATCACAATTTTTCATCCTTCCTTCATCTCGCACGGTATCCAGATTAGTCATCGACTCCGTGTATCGATCGGTGAAATCGATTTATGTCGCGCGTCGTGCTAATTGCTCTAGAACTGTCAGATCTTCGCCTTAAGGCGACAATCCAATAAGCGACTATACTTTACCTATGTAGTCTTGTTCCTGGCAGTGGATCTATAAGCAATGTAAACTCAGCACTGTGCCTCTGCTATCCTTGCCGAGGCCTACATTCCTCTTGGGTAACATTCTCAGACGTCGTGCTATATAGTCCATACGTGCAGACGTATGGCGCTTTAATGGGAACATATGTTTTCTAAGAGTTAAGGTAGATCCTTGAGCACGATAGACTGCGAGGGATCGAATTAATTTATAAATCAATAAAGTATCAATGAACTACGGTGGTTCGTGAATCGATCGGTGGTGATCGTCATTGGGATCGTCAGGTAGAAATTTTTAATAAATTAAATCGTATTGGTTTCCCTGTAGGATCTATACCCGATGGTATCGATCTTTCGGATCGATTGACGTGTATGGCATTCGGTAACAGTGGATCGATCGGAGAAAGTACGTATACAGTGTGTATCAATCAAATTGATCGCCGATAGGACCCACGAGTGCTCGTTAATACTTGGATTTCATTAATATTCAAATTAGTGACACGTGCCTGCTTATTGTACGATTAATTTTCATCGCGCGACCGACCTATAATATACACGGCCGTATAACGTCGCGCATGCGATCGATCGCGTTCGTTGTGCACGCACCGAAAAGATACGATCGGTAACGTTCGCGCTTTAACGTCGCACGTAAATGTGAAAACGCGTCGTGTGCTTCCTCGGATTTTGCTGCTTGCGAAACCGTCGATCGCGGTAGTGAATTAATTAATGGGAATATCGTGGTCACCCTATACATAGGATAAGGATTATTTAATAAAAATAATAAGGCCGTGATGTAAATTTATAAGGTTTTTATTATATTGTCAAATATTTTTTTAGCGGGTTGTCACTTTGGAATTTATTGACCATGAAATTTTTTTTTACAAAGATATCAAAATCAAAACCGGATGTGACGGCGGCATGTTTACGAACCAATGATACCAACTCCTAACGAACCCACCTCGCTCGCCGATACTCGTCAGCTTGGCAATTAAGAAAAAGCTCATAAGCCCTTCGACGTTCGCCTTTAAATTATACGTAATTCGCGTCGTCGTATTTGCAAGGTAGCCAAAGGTAGACGCTACCTGCTGATTGGCTGCGGGGTTCTTTCGGTTCGATAAATCCAATTGACGTCGAGGCGGCAGCATCGCAAAAGGAGGATTGCCACAAGTGAGGTAGCCAATAAAAAAAAAAAAAAAAGAAACTGGGCAAAGAGAAGAAACAAGAGTGATTGTAATGTCTTTGAGATACTCTTGTAACGTCGTACTGTACCGATGAAAAATAAATATATATATATGTATAAGGTAAAAACGATAATGACTCTACATCAAATCTGCAAGATTTTCACAAAGAGTCGAAAGACCGCCGAGAGATAATAAAGGCGGATCCTCATTTAACTCGCTTAAGAGTCCCTGGAACTTTGCCGTGGCCAAACTTTATATATACCCTGTCCCCTTTGTCTTACTGGTTTGTAGATATTATCGAATAAAAAATTAAATACGAATTAATCAGATAGAAAGTTCGACTTTCCTCGACTTTGTATAATAATATAAGTACGTGGCACGTATATCTGTAGGGTCGCTCCTGAATGTATATCTATCTTCAAGGAGGGTTTTCAGTTGAAGACGACTTTTCAAGCGGTTCGTAATATCGAGAATTTCATTTATAACATTGAGAGAGGACGAACTCCTAGTTGGAAGCAGCCAATTCAGTTTTGCGGATATATATATATATATATATATATATACCGGTGAGAAAGAAAGATGAAAGAACGAACAAGCGAAATAGTAAGAGAGCTTGATAAATCCTCTGTGGAATAATTAAGATTCGCTTGCATTTTGCGATAATGGCCTTTGTCAGTGTCTCTCTCGTCCGGCTGGACCTTTGTCACGTGTCGCGTCTCTCTGGCATTGCTGTCGGCTCGTGAAAGCTGCATTTAATTAATACGAACTCGCGGGCTGCACGTAACTCGGAGCTTTTAAGCTTTTCGTATAGGGAGACGTGGTTCCTTGAATTTAGTATGCAAACATATATACGTATACATTATCACAGTGAAAAAGTAATAATAGACAATTAAAAAATTAGTATATCATAATCAGCATGTATTACGGGAATCGTCTAAATTCTATAATATAATGTGTGTGTTTGCATACTTGAATTTTTCGATCTTTGGATATAATTGATTTTTTATAGTGCTTCTTTTTTAAGTGCTACTTTTTTTATCATTAAATTGGCAAAACTTGTTTCGAACGTCTTTTGGATTTTTCTGCCTTTATAAAGTCTCTCGCTTGTTACTTCTCGGCAGACAAAGCTGTCAGCTGGACAGCTGGCAGCAACGCCGCAGCTGCTGAATCAAATTGGAACGTCACAACTGATTCGTACAGCCGGAAGAGTTGGGTCCTTGAGCTTTTTGGTGCAGGAGACTAATAAATTTTCGAGCTTCCGGCAGGAAGGAAATCAGATGGAAGCTTACAGTGTAAGCAGGGTCTTGGGTTTTGTCCGTTGCATAATACACTTGTTTCGGAGTTGGATATTTTATTTATATTTATTTAGCGCGGTCTAAACTCTTTTACGGTTTTTTTTTCCACTTCGCGCGATATCCGGACTCGATAGTTTTATTTATTTAACGACTTCTACGCTACTGCGCGCAAAGCTTCGAAAAGCTTCTCGATGAAGTGGCAAGTGTAAGAGTCCTTTGGGCTCGAAGCGCCGAAGGGTTTCTTGTTTGTTTGCGGGAATGACGTAAACGACTGAGTCTTTTTTAACGGCGAGAACATCGGTGAAGAATTTAACGTACGGAATTTGATAAACTTTAAGAAAAGTTCCTGCGAAGGGATATGTTGCGTTTTTTTTTTGGCATTCCACCATTTTGGTTTACTTCGGCTGACTAAAGAGGCGCTACGAAACAAAATTTTACGGAATTTTCAAACTCTTTGTAATATTTGTTTACGAGTGTCTGTGGGTGGTGTTTTGCTTTAGGATTTTCGTACTTCTTTCGCTTATGACGTTTGCGTGCCCACGTTACATGTTTTGAAATACCTTTGAGCTTTTCTATTGGAAACCTTCGCTTTGAACAGCTTTACGGTGTCGAAAATCGAATATCTTATAGGGATGAAAGTTCATCTTTTTTTGTTACCTCCTGGAAAATCTTTTTGAGGACTCGAAGGAGTGATGAGACGTACGTATAATTTTTTTTTGTTTAATCTTGAAAATCTAAGAAAGCTCGGGTATTTTTATTGATTTTTATTTTAAGCAGGGATAACGCAATCGTATGTTTCTTATTCGTTGGAATAGCGTTACGTTTCTGAAGGATATGAAAAACTGAAATTCTTATTTCTGAAGGGATATTCAAAATCGATATGAAAATGATCGACACGAGCAGATGGCTTTCTTTTTTCTTTCTTTCAAGAAGGGAGTTCGTCTTTATACGAATGAATAAAGTCTTTTCCATTTTTAAATTGACATTTCCTTCAAGATTTCCATACTTCGAGGATTTGTTCCTGAGCTTTCAAAAAATTGCGAGAGAGAGAGAGAGAGAGAGAGAGAGAAATAATAAGGATAAGTTAAAAAGTTCAGTAAAAAAAAGATAGCCAATTAATATCCCTTTCCATGTGTTATAAAAAATGAAATGTATGAGTTATTCTTATTTGACCCCATTCGCCTCGCGACACGTGGTCTTCATCTCGTTGAATTTACATATGGAATAAATTACCGTACTCGTACGCAATTCGTTCGTATACGGATGGAAATTTTTCGAAAAACACGTTATTCTTAGTTATCGCGTAAAACCATGAGGAGAAATTGGATTTTACCTTACTCATTTTTTGCCAAACGGCAGCTTACGGTTATTAAGGCGAAGTTTGTTGGGTTGGTAGCAGGTCGGGATTGTCACAACGTAGCGAGATTACGAAAGTCGAGGCTGAAGATAAAACCGAACGATGAATTGGCACTAGGCACTCGTGAGTCGACTAAGCGAAAAAAAAAAAAACCTAGTAATAAAGGAACGTAGTCGTCGCGACGTCGGTTTCGCTGGATTTTATAAAGATCTCCGTAATTTCTCAGACTTAGATATTTTTTCAAAATTCTCGAAGCACGAAGAGTATAACGAACAAAAATAAAAATTGTACGATTCAATTTTGTGCTTGGAAGAAATTTGAATTTTGGGTGAAATAACGTGGATAACAAAAAAAAAAGACTCGACTTAACGTTGAAAATACTTGGCATCAAATTTAGCAAAATGAAACAAAAAAGATAAAGAGGGACCCGTTGAATATCTTCTCGTTAAGCGCAGCAGGTAGGCGTTCGAAAAGTCTGCAAAGTTATGCTCGTTAATGAAGCCGCGAGGGGCGGTTAAGGCGTCGCGACGTCACGTACATGTCGAGACGCCACAGACAAGACCGACGTCTACGTGGCTCACGAATCAGCTATTTCCTAGGGAGAAATTTCATCGCAAGTTAGACGAACTGTTTGAATTTACGACGCTGGGAATCCACTTCGTGTGGTTCAGGAGCGTCGCGACGGCCGGCGTCGTGGTTTTGCCACACGGGGGAAAACAGTTTAACTTAATAATCAGACGTACGACGGAGAGCCCGAGATGTGGGTTGGATAAGAAAATAATTTGCATAATTAAAATTTTGAAAAATTAACTCTACATAATTTACGAAGAAAGGGTATTAAAACCAAACAATTTTTTGTTATCCTACGACGCCTATCTCTTGGCGATTTGAAAATTCGATATCGCGAGCCTCCACTGCTTTGCCATTTTTTAAAAGCTTTTCGAACTTCCTCGAGATCGTTAAGGGTCGACGGAACGTTAGGCTCTCTCAAAGGCTTCTCGAAATCTTTTCTTTATCGCTCTTATCGCAAAGAGAAGAAGAGGAGATTACGACCCAAAGAGAAAGGAGTAGCTCGACCCGAGTGGAGAAAGTTTAAAGGGTCGTTCATGATCGGCCAACCGTGTACCGCATTACTAATGCAATTCCAATCGACGACAGCCTCTTTTCTCCTTGGCTATTATTCGCTTAACGTAGAAACATTTGACGCCATTGTCCGACCGTAATTACATCGTAAGACCGTTCGATCGCGACTACCGATTGTTCGCCGATAACTGTCAATTATGATTCGCGGCTGGTACACGCTATGGATAAATAGTTAAAACCACGTGGGATAACCGGTTCAGCAATTACTACAACTGTCAATTCCATTCGAGCGCGTTCAGCATGTGATTTACGTATATTTCAACGGGCGCAAATTCATTACCGAATCATCGAAGTGCATAATTATTTACTCCAAAATTTTTAATCCCACAACCCTTTGTTCCTCGAGATAGCAGGTAACGATTGTCGACGTAACGATCTCAAAAAATTGGATTTCTATGTAAAAATTTTTCTACAAAAGATATTCATAACTTGGTATACAAAAAATGCACTTTTTCTCGAGTGCATCTCATGGGTGCAATTAAAAGTTCGTGATCGAACTGAGAACTCGTGAGAGGTCATGACCCCCTTTTCACCCCCCCAGACAGTTCCATATTATCTTTGCGATTTCTATGCAAAATTATGGGGACAGTTCACGGTGGGGGGGGATGCCTTTCTATGAAAATTAATACGAAAGTCGAGAATGAGGTGAATTTATTTTTTCAAAAAAAAAATAAAATCACCCACGTCCGTGTCGTCGATAGATCGAACGTGAGATCGAATCGAATGGATTCTTCACGACTCCTACACGCTAACCCTGGATGCACTTGCAACACAATGCAACTTGACCTATACCGATACAGATAAAAATCTAATAAAATGTCGAAATTTAAAATCGTCATAAGATCGATCGATCCTAGAAATCGGAAAATTAATAAAATTCAAAAATTACAAATATAACAATGCCCGACGCCCGTTTCGATTTATCCTGTTACGTTTAACAATCCAACTCGAATCGCCTCCAGGTATTCCAAGACCTTATTTCCTTATCTTAACGACATAGAAAATATGCGACCCGATTGATAGTCATGCTAATGCACGTTAACCGCCAGCTATACGCACAAGCTGCCGTACGAACGAAAGCCCACCCTATTTTGAAAAAAAAAATTTCCTTGCTCCAATCTTAATATTATCGACGTTTATTATTCCGCTTAGTAAATCACAACACACCAGTCGCATATACCACCACGTGAATATGCAAGCCCGACGATTTTTCATTACGATGCAATGCAAAAGTCATATGCATTCCACGTATGATAACCCTGATTAATATGTCAATTAAGAATGCTAAACTTTTTTTTTTTCAAAAAAATAACGCGTAACTCATCCGTCCATATCTGCCTAGCAGCAGGCTAAATAA
This sequence comes from Trachelus tabidus, assembly GCA_030142655.1. NCBI lineage: Eukaryota > Metazoa > Arthropoda > Insecta > Hymenoptera > Cephidae > Trachelus > Trachelus tabidus. The sequence goes on along the minus strand of JARQTI010000419.1, from coordinate 86,283 downwards.
ATGCAATGAATGCAGCAACTCCATATACGCCTCGGTCCATTTATAAAACAATATCTCAGCGAAGGATCGAATAATTTGTCATCCTCTGTAAAAGAGCGAGTGACGAGGAAGAGTGAGAGAATTTAAAAAAAAAGGGTTAAAATATTATCCTCCCGATCACTCCTGGTCATACGTTCGCTTATACCCTGTGACGCGCAATCTTCGTAATGCCTATTGCCAGGAATCAATTGATCACCACCATTAGCCGGAGAGGCAGTACGATAACGTCTGATGTATCATTGTTGTGGGAAAAGCATGTAATACAGAAGATAAGGACTACGTATACAGTGTAATCTATCCCGTGCGTGCATCGGAGATATGATCCTTTTTCATTGGCCGAGCTCGGATGCTGGATACACGGGATGCCATTTGCGTTGGGAAATATTTGGAAAAAAATTTTATTGCACAAAAATTCGCAACGGCCTATGCAAGTCACTGGCAATTGTATTGAATTTCTAAGCAGGCTTTTGGCACAATACTCGTTTATTTCTATGCGTAGGCGGATACCTGCGCGCTTGCTGTAACGAACCAATGTACCGTTAGGATTACACGGGGACAGTGTTAAAAATGATTAATTTGCCGTATACAGGTAAGAGTCCGATTGGCATTCATTAGGACGGGAAAGTCTGGGTACGTAGGCGGTCGCAATTTTTTTTTCCTACGACTTCGTATTTGGCGATATCGATCCATAGATCTTCGTCGAATCGTACGCGTGTTGTAACAGTGCGCTATCTGCCGTAGGCTCATGTTAATTAAATCAATGATCATCTTGGACGTATGTATATGTATAGTGTGTGTAAATATATATCTTAGATATCACTGGTCGCCATTACTGACCCAGTCGTCGTTACTCGTATAGAAAAATCCAAGTTTCGCAATTCAGATAATTAAATTTTAATATTCAATTAAAAGTAGCGGTTTACTCGAATGGAATCCATAAAGACGTTTCCGTCTTCGCCAAAGTGGATTGGCCGAGTGCATTTAAAAGGCGAAAGAACGGCTGAGAGACATTGACGGGTTTCTTGCGCAAGTTGCATAGGTAAACGAGTGCATTGCTCCAGTTAGAATATTCCGCCACTAGGAATCCTTCTTACCTTAGCGAATAGGAAGCCGAGCACCGGGAGAGTACGTCATTCGGAGCAGATACACCGTGAGAATTAATCACGAGTACGATACACCGGTACAGCATCCGAACGATATAGAGTCAGCTGGACCATAATATACGAACAATGTATAATTAGTCTAATGACAGTTCCTAGTTCAACCATGAGTCCCGAGAGTGCTATAAGCACCTTCCATGCATAACCGTCTCCAGTTATATGCACATGATGCTTGTGGTCCAGGCCCTGCACAGCCTCCCCCTGCAGTGCCTGGATGCTGCATTGTCCATCGATCATTGTCAATTTAGGACAATCGTTTGTCCAAGTAATCACTTATGCGGACGTGGAATTTACGTGAGCTTACACGGATTATGTAATGCGTGATGTCAATAAAATTTTATGCAAATTTTCTTCCGATCGATCGATTATTGAATTTAAATTTTAAAAAATTTTTATAATTCTAATCTGTCGGTGATAACAGCCACGTGGATCTTGGATCGTAATTGGGGCTTAAGGGCTGAGAAATTGACCTGACCTATGTGCCTGGGTGTACTAAACTGAAAACCTTGTAAATAAGGCTTTAGCTTCCACGTCAAAGTGAACAGACGACAAACAGATTTCTCTGCGAGGTTAGAAACGGTTCGTAACGTAAGGTAGGAAATTGCATTTGCCAGCTCGCCTAACAAGCGTAAAGTGGCCGTGCGGCTACTGAGGTCTGCAGGATGTGGAAAGCCTCATGGTCGGAAAGAGCTTGAGGTCGCCTCTGTATAAAAGCAGAAAACGAAACGCTTGCAAGCACGGCAACTGGTTGCCTGGCTAATTCTATAGTTTGAATTAACGTATATCCGCGGAGAGACTTGTGAAGTTACAAAATTTGTTAATGTTGCGTATAATGTAATGTTTTTTTTTTTCAAAAATCCACGTTAGTTAATCTCGCTGTGGACCCTTTTTGAAAGAAATTTCAAGTTTCCCTTGCACTTACTACAGCGTGACGCTGACTTCGTTCTTGAGATTCCGTACGTATTTGTCTGGCGAACGTCGAGCTTTCGTAAAAGGGACCATGGAGTCGGGTGAGCGTCGCGACGCTTGGCGTCGTAGATCATCTCTAATTTCCAGGGCTTTTTAAATTACGTCATTCCGGATCTTCATTCACGGCAAACAGCCCAGTTGGTGAAATTTAATATTTTTTTCTCTCACTCTTATCACGTTTCTCCCATATCCCAAAGCACTTTGTAGCTTCAGCAGAATGCAGATAGAATTGATCTAGCGTATTTTTCGAATTCCTTTTTTTTTTATAAATTTACCTCAGTGATCCCCATAAAAGGGTTTACTCTGTTACCGTATGCGATATACACGTGTTTCACGTAACTGATAACAGATTTTCAAATTACCTGTATACGACCTGCACGTATGCGTATTGGCATTTTTGGCACGATGGTATTTGTATACCTGTGTAACTGTATTGGGTATAAGCGCGCATCGTCCCACATGTGAATGCAGCTTCCGAATTTGAGCCAGATCGCTCGGATAGGAAATTCATCTCGTTTTAGAGCTTATAAAGCAACGAACGACCGAGCTGCTTCGGTCGGTGATCATCGTGCTGGTCGATGAGTTTTAAATCAGCCGTGATAGTGGTAGCGTCGGGACGGTCGGCAACGTCGAAAACTTCATTACCGACCCGAAGAACGTCAACAGTTACGGAGTATAAATCTGCCGTAAATACCACTGACTGTTCGATGGACCCGGACCGGTCGTATCTACGTGCGTTTTATATACGGGAGAAAAAAATCTTTCGTACCCGGGCGAAACAGTGGCACGTGCTGGATGTCTGATAAGGAATTGAAGTGGGACGAATCGGATCGATAATCGATACATGAATATTATAATCGATAATGTTACATTTATTTAACATGTACATAATTGACAATCTGTTATGACTATTATTGATTTATCGACTGCCTCTTCCTTCTGGTTGCACGTGGCGTCCACAATCTAGGAGAAATGACCTAGGGCAACGTCTGTGGGGTTCAGGGATACACGGAGTCTGTATCTGAGCAATTATTAACCACCCTGATAAGACGATCCTGTAATCGAATCGCGAATGGAGTTTCTTTTAAAATTCATTTTCCCTCTCCGAGAGGTTTCTTAAGATTGAAAATAATTAAAAAAAATTATCTAACCCGCGATAAGCGAATACATAAAAATATATAATTTTATATGCAAATTTTTTTTCTCAATTACGATTCCGACCTCATATTTCTACTCTCGGTGGAATATACTTTTTATTAATGCGAAAATTACTCGATAGGAATGAAAGTCTGAGGTCTGATATCACTCAGTGGTACAGGCAATACCAAGATGCTAAGCTAAAGGGACGAAGGTCTAAGGCGTCGTCGGGTTAGGCAGATTGCCAGGGGACAGGCGCAACCCTGAGAGATCGTCGTGCCAACTGCTACCCCGTGAACTGAATTTGAAAAGGAGTCAGCCATTGCAGGTTTCTCACTTGGCCCTGGAGTTTTTTGTTTCCTAAACTTTCACACGTCACACGTATGATCGTTATTGCCGGATGATCTGGAATCGTCCGGAAAGGCTGATAATTGATAACAGTATTCACATACCTACCTACGTCATACCCCGTATAATTAAAATAAAATTTATTAATCATTTTTCACACTCCCAATGCTCAACATAAGCGTCGAAGGCGCAGAGGCGTCTAACTTTGGAGAGGCGTCCTGCTCAACATGCGAGGGACGTCACTGTCAGGGTTATAAGGACGACTAATCTTGGTTTAGTTTAATTTACGGTCGGATTATCGTATCTTTTATCACATTGAATTACAATGCGACGGCGACGTGCGAGCCGAGACGACGGTGAGAAGCCGAACGCGCGAGAACTTGGAGAGATTGAGAGTTTGTTATAGGATGAGGGTCTATAGAAGGAAGAGGGGGAGAGAGAGAGAGAGAGAGAAGAAAGAAAAGAAAAAGCTCTCTATCGTGAAGGCAGGTAATCGATAACAAGAAGATAGCGGGGTTTGATGTGTACCAATTGAAAGTGACGTCTAGTACCTTGAAACATTTTCATTAAATCTTATTGTTATCAACAAGGTGTATATATACATATATACACACTGAAAGAATTACGTAAAACAGCGACTATTGCCAAACCTTCTGCTTGGTCATTAATTTCACAGTCCCGTGAATTACCGTGAACGACCGATAACCGTTAACGGTCCCGATCGATTTACAACGGCAAGAACGAAAGATAAGAAACAAGAGATGGGAAGAAGAAAAAGTATATATATATATATATATATATTGAATACAAAAACAAAAACATGAAAAATTCTCCAATCAAATCAGTGTAGTTATCAAAGCTGTAAATACGAACGGTAATCAGTCTTGAATCGAACTGTACTCGACGCACGTGTCTTCTGCCACATACTATTTTCCTTTTATTATTTACTCGCTGCTATCTACTCAAAGGAAGAAATGGCAACGTTGTCAATCTCCTAGATGAAATATCCCTATGCCTTTAACGCACGTAACTGACATCATTTACTTTTCTCATCAACTCGTAAGCCGGAAATGACCACGTAGGCACTTTACGTATGTGTATACATATATGTATATAGTGTATATGTAACATTCCTGTACAGGTTCCATCAGTTGCTCAGAAAGTTCTGTACTAGAAGCATGCTCGAAACGTAAGTGCACACATCGTGCAGGATAACTCCTGATATAGCTGATACGTGATGAGATTATTTTTTCTTTTTGAAAAACGTTCAATATTACTTTGACGGTATATTTATCGCACAGAATTTTTCAAAAATACCACGAAACGCCGATATCAAAATTCTGTTTTCTTCTCTTTTGATTTTCGAAGCACTCTACGTCGTTTTACCGAACAAGATACTGCCGTGTAACGGCCTTATCGCGTGACCTGAACTTTGCCGCGAAACTTTAAGCCGCGAACGCATAGCGCGTGCAGCACGTAGGCAACTGTTAATTGCATAATCACACACGAATTCAGTTAGCGTCGCCCGAGGCTGGTTTACCTATAGCTTAAATTGTCATGGACCGTTTGAACGTATCAAAAGCAGTATACGAGCGACTGAGCCTTCGTTGTATATCACAGCTTAATGGAAACGCGCCCTGCGTAGTTCATCGTCGGGACACCCAACGGCTGGTTTTGAATAAGCGTGTAAATTGATTTTCAAAAAAAAAAAACAGTATTAGGAAAAGCAACGGATCGATAAACTTTAATCCTTGACAGGTAGAGGCGACTATAGTCGATTGGTAATAACTGATCGATCGTATTGACTTTATCGGTAGAAACTTTTATTTACATTTTTTTAATCCATTTTTTGCAATACTTCCATTATCTCTCTTATCTTTTTCGGAAACGTTTGCCTCGAACACGTGTTGCCCGGGAGCTCGCGCGAGACCAAATTCGTAGAATCGCCCGGAAATTCAAGGCTTTTAGCTGGCGGAACGTGCTTTTCATGGAAACGGAATTAGCGACGGAGCTTCCATGTGGCTCCTGCCACGGAGACTCGCAGGACTCTGCTCGGCAAGGACTCCTGTATAAAGAGGAGTTTCGCGCCCATTGCGTTACGGGCTTGAGGTTCGAGTGCCTCTGGTACGGAATAGTGGGAATCCCCCAGCAGCCACTGGGATGCGCTTGAAATTTCGTGAGCACGTATTATAAACGTCAAAGACAATTTTTAATGCATCCTCGGCAAAGGGGCCATTTATTCATTAGGACTCTACGGGCACGGAATTAAAGTCGCAGTGCGACTGGTACCCCTTTAGGAGAATAATAATAAAATTGAGGATCGACCTGCGCGCTTTTTTTCTACGTGTTCAAAGTCGATTGACAATTGGTCCAATCGATAAAATCATTAGTCAATACGTCACGTATGTACAAAAGCGATCGAACATATCGAAGAAATTTTTCTCGTCTACTCCAAATCGAAAAGATTTTCGCAGCTGTACTCACTTTTCGAATACGACTGTACTCCAAGCATACGAAACTGTTTATACAATTTTTTTTCCAAAATTTTTAGATTTTCATGGATCCTCCTGGGTCGATCGTTACATGTATGTAAAAGAAATTGTAAAGTGTGACTTTTCGAAAATATTTCTCCTCGGTGTTATCAATCTATACGAGACTCTGTAGTCTGTGCTAGAGAGCATTAAGCTGTAATGCATTATCACTGGCGTTATTACCAACCAAAAAAAAAATCCAATCCGCTATGGCAGTTAGTGGTAAAAGTGCATAAGTGCAGGGCTGCCAAGATGGTGTCACCATTCGAAAACTAAACTCGATATAAGCTGTAGGTATACCCCGAGCTGACTCCGCGTCTGCGAAACTTTTAATGGCGCTTGTTGGAACTGAAAATATGCCGTCACGAGCGCCATTATGCGGTGGACGTTGTGGAGGGAATAGACCGTAATGCACGTGCCCCGCAGTGCTACCACCTGCATAAAGTACGAAACCATCCGACTATTATTTGTGTATTTGCTTCGCGTAATTTACATGTAATTTCATGACATTATATAAATATATTTGAGTACGTGCCGTAGGCTACTGAGATGGAGTATCTATGTGTGCCGTGAGAAAATGACGGTAGCCATATATATATATGTATATATATATATATATATTACAAGTGCATAATGTCGCATCGTCCCAGTTTCTCCCTGACGCAACGGCAATACAGAAAAGAGATACTGCCTACGGTCAATTATCAATTTCGTGCGTGTTTACAAACGCGCGTACTACGGGAGGTACGCGCTTCTTACGCACTCGTGTCGCGTTTAAATTGACGATAACGGTTAATTAACCAAGTCCGTTAGCGATAGCGAATGACTTTGCCGTGCAAGATCATTAATTGGAATTTCAGCACGGCCTCTTTGAGCTCATCATTCGTATGTCCTTTCCGGTTTATTGAGTCTTCAAGATATTTCAATGCTCAGGCAATAGATACGATAGCGGATAACGAATCGCGATTGAATTATAACGGTAAGGCGACTCGGAGAGATATTGAAGTATCGATAGAAAAAAATTTTGAAATTCATAACCGTTAAGGTATTTTTTATTATTTTTCCAAATCTGATTGTTCACGCTTACACGATAAGAGATAAGGTCGCGAAGAAGCTCGAGAGTCTCTCGAGAGATCTGGAGTAGAAGAAAAAGGGTTGCGACGAAAGAAAAGTGAAACGAAGGAGAGAGGGAAAAAATTTTGAATAAGAAAAAAATATTTTACAAGTGCGCGAAGACAGGGCGCAGCGCCACTGGCGGTCGACCCGGGTACTAAACTGGGTTTCGGAGTCTCAATTAATAGCGTCCTGTCACGAACGAAGGCGAATCCGGCGCAAGGCGATTTAAGGCAGACAACCGACTCGTTAAATTATTAAACGACGACTGGGTTGAGTATAAATTTTAATAAACGTCCAAAAGATACGAAACACCGTCTTTTCACCGATACCAGCCTGACCTTCGACCTTTCTCCATCCAGCGCGTCTCGTACTTATATACCGACTTCCTGCAGATCCCAATGGCCGACCGGAGCTCTCGACATCCCCGAGAACTTCATTAAGAAAGCGAAGCCTTTCCAGCTTTCCTTACTCGTTGTCTTTCAATTTTCATCGAACTCCCAGCCAATTCCCATTATTACCAACTGTAAAGACAAAAATCCCTATAACGAGTCCATCACCAATGCCCCGTACAGTCCCACTCGTCCCTGTCACGCACTAATATGACTCGAACTTCTGTAAATCGATTAAAAAATATTATCAGCCCCGATATCGCAAGGCGATTTTCAAGCGACTCTAAGCCTCGGCTCTCTCTCAGCAATGGAAACGGTACCAACAGATTGCTATCCCTCCGAGCGCAAAGTGGATGGACGAGAGTTCCGTTCCTTCCCTGAAATCATTAACTGACATAGATAAACCTTCGCTTACGCAACCGACAACCTCTCGGCGGATAATTAGCTCACGCAATTAAATATAACTTGGTACTTGATACACGTACACATACGTGGACTCATATGCCGAGGTAATCAGCACAGAGCTGCGTACCTGTGTCCAATGAAAATCCCTACCTAAATTCACGCTCCTATTCGATATAAAGTATACACGTTTCATACCTTGAATCATCCCATAGTAACTGGAACCTCCTTATATATTTTCCTTACGTACTGATAAGAGCGCTAAACACTATTCGCAGAATCTATAAAATGCCCGTGCTATTCAAAGCCTCGAGTTATAATGTTACCGAGAATTCCATGCGGAAGATCGTTATCATTTTGCGTACGTACGTACATACGTCCTCACGTCCTTAAGTCCCTAGATCCTTACGTCCGGCATCCCACGTCCGAGAGTAGCGGACAGAGACGAATGACTCGGCTTGAAATTTCACGAGATAACCGCCCTGGCCTACCTGGCATTCTTTGAAACTTTATCGCGAACGCCTAGAATTACGGCCATTTTTTTTTTCGTGCTTCTTAAAAAAATTCCCTAGATCAGCCATAAGCGCAAGTCACTAGGAAGGATTCTAGCACGGTAACAGGGTCTAGAATTTTTTTCAAAATTTTTTAACTACATTTTTTTATTCTACGTATCCCATTATTCACTGTCCACACTGTATATAGTAATCGTTACGATCGTCATAGTTGGTACACCAGGTATGTGGCTGAGGACTGCGTACAATGTCTTCGATGCATATGTGTCATATGAGTCATACGTGTATCGTACCAAAGTGAAGATGCATTTTCAGATCAGTACAGTCTCTGCTAAGCAAACTGAACGATTGGCTCGTTCACCAGTGTCCACCAGTTTACTAAACAGCGGGGGGGGCCTGTCTGCGATACGTGCTTCTCGAGAATGTGACTGTCCCAGGCCAGTGCAGTCCGACTCGGTACCGGGGCTACTTTCTCCAGGCATAACTGCACGACTCCTGGGTGCGCTCGTTGCACTCGTTGCCGGTCGACCAGATCCGATGCACTTGCTGTACAGTCCCGTAAAGCCCTGAAACGATCCGATAGACGATGGCTGTACCAATGCAGGTTTGGTTTTTTGGAAAAAAAATTTTTATCATATTCACGAGAGTCGTAACCAGCTACGTACGAGGCCGTTAACGCTAATCGCATGGGCAATTGTTATCAGTGATTTTATCCGGACACTAGAGAGCCAACCCCTCGATAAATAATCGTATAGAATTATCGATAAGATAAATCTTTATTTTGGAATAATATTTTTACACGCCGTATCAATTAATCGAGGATCTAATAATCGATCGGCTGTTTATCGATAGTCATCGATGGGCTTTACGAGATAATGTCTCCATTTCAGTGTTACGCCTTGATAATTGACGTAGGTCAGGTCTGACATTAATACCTAGGTTCGTGGCAGTGGTTTTTTTTTTTTGGAATCGAAAACGATTCTCCACCTGGAAGAATAGATTTCGAAGTTCGATTATTGATCCTTACCCCCCTTTTCCCTTCCTTTCTCCCCGTTATCGGTACCGCGGACAATTACCTGCCATTAAAGTAACTGCGGTCGGGTTCGCGGAATAAGATCGAGCAATTACGCGCGTTAACTGTATATAGCGATGTACTCGGGTTACAAAAGTTCCTCCGAGTCTAGATCGAATCTGATCTGCGGTTGCATTCAAGTGCAATCAACGTTTTGATCGGGCCGCTCGGTATCGATAACACCATCCATGCATGCGATGGTCGTTATCTCATGGCTAATCTCGTAAACGTGTTTATTATTACGCAGAAACACGCACGCATAATGGATGCACGGAATATGCGGTCGCCGATACAGTTGCATGGTGCATATGGGCTGCAATTAAATCAAATTGAAATTGTACGCACATTCATATGTGATTAGGAACCGGTGAAACGTGGGGGTAAGGGCAAGTCTCGAACGAGCGATTTATTACGCGCTGTCTGTAATGGGTATGGAAATTGCATGTGACTTAATAATATGGATTCCTAGTACGGCTGCTGGCTAATTGCGAACTTTGATCTTCAGAATGTTGCATTGTTGCGAAATTGAAGGATTCGCGAATTATCGCTTTATCAGTCAGCCGAGTGCATTTGATTAAATTTGTACTAATGACAGGTTGCGTCACGCTGTATTACGCACCTGGCATTTAACTCACTTAGCAATTCTCCTTCCGTCCTTAGACCAGCTCGTGTCAGTCTACTCATTGCATTTTATTGGTAATTTTGAATTTTTTTTTTTCATGGACGCTGCAGCAGTGTTTATGGCGATTAAGCTGCAGTTCATTTTAGCAGGTAGATAACCTGGCAGTAGGACGATAGCTGAGTACAGATGGACCTGCATCCCTGGTCCAGGGCGTAGTTGACGCTCCCTGTACGTATTGTAATTGACAAATTCGTCGGTGGAGGGCACCACCTGTCAATCGGTAGTCGAGTGGGAGGGGGTAGTGACTGGTAGGTGGAAAAATATTTTGATTTCGACTTTAGTCTTTCGCGAGCCGATCTCCCTTATCGATGTCCTGGACCGTCGCGTCGTTTCAATCTTCCTTTCTTCTACCCTCCATCTGCATCTCTCAGGTACGACGCATTCGTCACTTATTCATCTTCTCATCTGTCTGCTGAGAGGTAGATTCACTCGATCATGAACTTTTCTCTCTCTCTCTCTCTCTCTCCTTTGTGTCACCTAAGTTCGCCGTTTCTTCCGCCAGGCCTATACCTTCTTTGTGATATCACTTTGATATCACATTTGACTCCTACGAGTGTCTTCCTAGTCACCTGTTCAATTCCAATCAGCATCCGCTGGGAAAATTTTGCGCGCCGATAGACTGTTAACGTGTCAGTTGGAATGTTTCTAAAGATCATCCACTATCTGTATCATTCTCATGTTGTCTTTGAATCTCTTTGCCTCGGGTCTTCGTCCCGTTTCACACCACCCCCTCCCGTACCCTTTATCACCTTATCAGCACTCTCTTATTCCCAGTCGTTATTTATCGCGCGCTAAAAATCCGCGAATTCTTCGAGTCCGTATCCTAGAGTACGCGCAGTGCATTGAGAATCGAGTGACGAAAGACCGACTGGACCGGAACTAAGGAAACCTGAGAAGATGAGGACCAGGCCCAAAACATTGCTGATAAGGGATCTCGTGGTGAGTGACTGTTTTTCCTTTATTTTTGTCTCTATCAGTCGCCATGCCGAATGCTATGCTTTTCCTGCACTCGACGCGTACCCCAAATATATCAGACTTCAGTTATACATGTGCGAAATTTTGGCTATGCGTTTCCGGAAATACGTCATCGGTGTGTGATAAGGTCTTATCGAACAAACTTCTGTCTATATTTCTTCTCAGTGGACAATTGCAAATTCACTGTGTAATATGTCATTTTTACTCCGGCGCTGCATGTAAGGGTAAGAGGAGAAAGGAGATGAAGATACGGAGTGCATCGACTGCAAAGGCGAATGCACTTCCGCTATTTCCTTGGAAACGCCCCAAGGAGATAAGTCGTTTGTACAGCAGAAAACCGATCGGTTATTCTCGGAGCCCTTCGTGTACCTGAAACCCTTAATTTCACAGAGACCCCAACGACCCATATGACTACCAACTACCCTTACGATCTTGCACCCGTGAAACTTATACTGTCGAGTCATTTGTACCGTATATAATCAATGGACTGTATGCAATTAAACAAATTCGTTATCAGATACTGCACAAGCCGGTAATCACTATTGGAATGTTAAAAAAAAACAAACGATTCTGAAAATTCAATAATCTCATTGCAATTTTCCCATTCTGCATTTTGAATATATACACGATGCAACTGTAATTGCACTCGACGGATGCACCGAGATTGTAGAAATGCATAATTCACAATAGTGCAGTGCCTTCGTCACAGTTGAAGCTGGCTATCTCAAATTGATATTCGAGTTGACGTACGGACCTCTTGAGTTACGTAAATTCGGGAAAATCTGTATTCGCAGCATCCGAAGGAAATGAAGAGAGGATAAGATCGAAGGGGAGAAATGTGAGCTGTCGTACAGTTCGTTTCGTTACATACGCGTAGGCAAGTGCCTGCAGCCTTTTATTTGGCGCAGCATCCCTGGTCCATAGGAAAAGTTAGAGGTTCATTGTATTCCGGTTAAATTCTCGAGTTGCACACGGGTCGTATGTACCGGAAATGAAGTGCATTCTCTGCAAGTAAAAGTTACTTGGGCATCTTTGACAGGAGAGTCTGGATGAGTCGCGAACTCGAAATTGTTTTTGCCACCGTTGGTACTTCGCATTGACGAAAAGGAGGTGAAAGCGAATGATCTTGGATAATAGGAGATAAAGGGACGTCTTAGGTGACGTCTCAAACTAATGTACCAACTATCGTCAAAGTAACGTCTAAGTTAACGGGAAGTTATGTAGCTGCCAGGCGAGGGAGTCAGCATTCTGGACCATCCAGCATATCCGGGCATCGAACAAGAGAAGTCGGAGATGCTGGAGACGCGAAATTGTCTCCGTGAAGTTTCTCGCTCTCGGGAACGAAAAGGCAACGCTCGCCGGTTTCCATCGGGCGAATTCTCGTTGGACCTCGGGACACGTGTGAACTAGCCCGTAGATAATCTTAGTTTCTAATGGAATTGCTGGCGAAGGCCGTCAACAAGGAGTTTCGAAATTCCACAATCACCGTCGACGACTCTCGCACTTGGAACCGATGATTGATACTCGCGGTTATGGAATTGTCCTCGTCGATCGATTACCGCAATTCCATTCGGCATCCCTGTTACACCACGCGCGTTACTCGTATCACTCTGATACCGTACAAACTTTACTTCAACTACTTTATCTGGAATCGGCAATTCCAATTGGTTTCAACAGACTCGTGCCTACAGCTCTTTTTAAGCCTTCATACGCATAACGGCCCCGCAATTCCTTATATCCACTATAGTCTCCTATCCTTTTTCACGACGATTCCACATTCAGCGATACCTCCTCCTTTATCGTAGGTAACGTCCTCGATCTATTCGTACATGAGAATGTGCTATAGTAATCGTACTGTAAAGCCTGATTTCTATACAGGCGATCGCTACTGACTTGGAAAGGTAATCCAGGCGAACTAGTTTGATGAATCGTCTCTAGTGGTACTATTTGCTTCTATAGGAACCTATTAAAGATGCTGCATGGTTGTCGTACTACCTATATGTAGTACATATCTATCATACGTGCGTCACTTAAAATTACATACGTCATTTCCGGTTATAGCCTTCCCTATCGAAATTATAGCCGATCTGGGATAAATTGAATCAAAAAATTGTTGCTCTATTTGTTTTCCAAAAATATTACACATACCCGCAGTAATCTAATTGCGAAATATCAATGACCTTTGACATAGTTCACTCTGGCTCGACATTCAAGAATTGGCCTTTAGTTAACCTCCAAGCAGGGCCACGTTTGCAGCCGTACAAACGAGTAAAATGTTAATGTCTTTACGTAAGGTCGATAGTCTTGGGTGAAAAACGTAAAATCGTATTCCCCTCACTATTAATAATTGTTTTACTACGCAAAAGACTCTATTTATACGATTCCGAACTCGTATAAGAGCAGCGTCAGCTTCGTCAAACATAAGCTCGAGATAAGAAGAGGCAGCGAAAGGTTAATTACGAGAGAGCCGGCAATAAAGTCGTCCTTACTCTTAGCCAAGCTGAATTACAGCTTCTGCGCGGGATCGTTGCCGAGATTTATTGTAACGAAATGCAGAGCCGGGCTGCGTACCGGATATATGGCTTTTCTGCGTAGTGCATAAATTTCCGCCGGCGGCGTGTGTCTTAAGTTTCGGGTAATTTAATATTTTGCCCTTTAATGCCCGTCGGGCCCATAAAAAGCAACGTTACGCCATATACCTCCTATGCGTCCGCGATGCTCCACCCAGGCTGTACCTACACGGCATACGGTTATACGGCTACGGTAGAAAAGGCCAACTGGTACGTACCAATTGAATAAGACACGTGCAATCGTAACGTTCCTCAAATTGGCTGTCTGTCGAAACTGTTACTTTTGCTTTAATACGAAGTCACGGTCACGAGAGTACTTCGGCCGAAGTCAGACAGCTGGGTATTTTTAATCATCCTCTCGCAACTGGTTCCAATTGTCAACGTCAATTGGTTCGGTCTTTTCTTTCGAGGTGCTTCCAACTTGACGATTCGTTGTTCTAAATATCGTTCCAGAATATTAATACCGATAAGTAAAGAATACTCGTTATTTTTAACAGAACCGTCAGTCATCTTCGTTATTGAATAACATATAATTGCCCGTTGCTGTACATTAACTGCATACGTGTTGCTGTCCCATATATCAGGCTTGTCCGTAGCGAAACTTCACGCGGGTCAGTGTTACCAACGCTTCGATGTTTTACGAACGGCGGACAGAGACAGATTCACGTACATAATAGAACAAAATTAAAAAAAAATAAATTACTAAATTTTATCGTAACCCGGTATATTTCTTGGGTCGATGTTGAATTATTAGTTTTCTCATCTACTGAAACTTTCCCTGCTATTTTTTTTTTACGGCCTCTCTTATACCGCGAATCTGCATACCCCTCGTGGAGCAATACAAGACTGCAGTTAATCTTTTTTTTTCTTTTCTTTTTCTGTAGAAACTACACGGAATAGATCGCATTAAATTCCAAGAGGGTGGTGGGTGGGCTAGGGATGAGCCAGAAGGGAATTAACGTCGCAGCAAAAGAGTTACCGCGTGTAAAATTGATTTTCGGCCGCGAAACGGGTCTGTCCTTTCTACCCAGATGGAGGTTTAATAACAAGGACTCGTACTTCGTTTTATTGCAATCCTGCTCTCGCGCCAGTACGAAGGTTTCGTTTGGAATATATATAGGTATACGTATGGCAAATTTATATAGATGTATAGTATAAGTATTATGATACACGTAGATACATAGTAACCTTAATACGCAGTACGTACTATTAAACTGTGAGGAAAAGGGAGAAGCCTCCAGCATCCATGTATATGTATATATTAGTAGCTCGTACATTTTATTGCGATACTGATGGCAAAGAACGTCAGTCTCGCGATAAAAATGTTTAATATCCACTGACGTCATATCCTAACCTCTTTGGTCCTGGAACTGGCAGAGGGGCGGGAGAACAGGGGTCAAACGACGCGGAACGTCACTTGCATGTACTTACGGATGCAGAAGGATAATCTCCTTCAACGTCCACCGTCCCACGTGCCTCTCTCGTCTTTCGCGTTGGCGTCGAGAAATTTTTATTGAAATTTCTACGAAACACCATAAAATGCAGCCGAGTGCATACAATGTACGGCTGTATACAGCTGTCTATAAAACTTGATATTTTTTCTTTGCGTTGGTAAATTGGTTTTTTTTCTTCGGTCTGGATATGAAAAATTATAATTAAATTGGTTCATTCGTTATTCGGCGTATATTTGTGCCGGAGTGTGTGCGTCTGGCAGCAGTTGTGCAATTTTAATTTAACTATGGCTAAAGGTCTGTTTTCATGTAGCTGCGTTGTTGCCGGTTATATGTGCACTTAGTGCTAGGGTTTGAGGTATCATACATTGTTAAGGTACGCGAAAGAGTACGGTGTACGAGTGGTATGAAAATATCGGTACCTTCGTCGGAGTCGTTGGTGAATGTTGGTGAATGCGGGAATCGCAAAACGGTAGGTAATTGTTTGCAACTCCAGCTGCACATAAACTGTACAATTGCAATTCCACAAATCAGTCCAGTCGGCCAGGGTCGGGCAATTAACACGTTTGACTGAACCAGTTTTCAGGTAATGTAACTGACGTTGCGATTTCGGAATTGCCAATTCCTTAACAGGAAAGGGTTGACGAAAAAAATGATGAAATAGGTAAAATACATTTCTGGCTCGTACACATTTTTTAGATGCTCATAAAAATTGGGGTACATAAGACGAAACCGGTGTGGGCTATAGGCAATGCTTTTTTTTTCTATTTTCTATTAAAATCCACGATCTTTTATTTTTCCGTAAATTCGATCTCAGCCTGCGACGAAGATCAAAAGTGTAATCCGAGGAAAAATTCCTCTTTATGCCGAACGTAAAGCTCGGATATTCCTAGCCTGAAGCGAGAGACGAGCACAATGCAGTTTTCTTCAGGTTTTCCACACCCTGCCCATTTTACACGTGACATCGTTTGTATTGCCTGGCAGCCATGTTGGCTCCTACAAAAAGGGAAGCTTTTGCTGGACACGCGATACGTATACCTCGCCGCACGCTTACCTACTACATGGAGGCCTTCGATAGCGTTTTATTGGTAACTTGGTGCTATCGAACTGCCCTATATCCTTACGCTATCCTGTCGCCCGTTGTGGACGCTTAAAAAGCGACTTTCTACCTCCGGCTTCTTTTATATCGACGGCAAGCCAGCCCGAGAAACCGATACTTGGGAATCGCTCTGACGCTTCGTTATCGCTGTACCTACGTGGAGCCGCGCTCACAGGGCAAAGTGCGTCCGAGAACGTGGCGCGAGTTGCAATTGCAGTTGCAATTCGGAACGAGTGCAACGTACTTTATATTACTTGGGAAACGATGGCAATTCCAATTTCCATTACTGTTCGGAGTCATCGACGTCGATTTATTCGATTGATATATATATATATATATATATATATATACATGGCTGCATATCTCTATTTCCCGGGGATTCCCCGTAACTTTTTTAAAGGCGCCAATTTCAAATCTTAAATCTACCGCCTCGCGGCCTATCTTCGCGTAAAAGAGCGCAACCGCGTAACAGCAGGTTGCTATTCGATTCCTGCGTAATGCAAAATCGAGATACGTTACCTCCTATCTGCCGATCGCTAATGACTCAAATATCTCACTGATTGTGAAACGTTACACGTACGTTATATCAGCGGCATCGTAAATCACGTAAAAACAGCAAACCCCGCCGGTACTCGAATGTGGCTCAAAGAGGAAGTTATTTATTATTTTGTTGGAGTGAAGATATTTATTATGAATAACCGCGGATGCCATAAATAACGGAGGCATGCAAACAAACGTAAATTGCCCTGACGGCCCCAAGATCCTATACCTGTATATACATGTATACATACACACATTGCAAGTCTCTTACGTATGCAATCGTGTCTCGCTGCTTACTGCCGGGAAAGGGAACGATAATTATGTCGCCCAATGCGTACGCGCCGAAACTCCAACTGATTTATGGGAATACTTTGACTCGCAGTAATTTCGCTCCTTTACCCGCTACCACTTACATTAATAACCTGTTTCGTCGCTACTACCGCCACCACATGTAACGGCAACGTGTCGTGCTTTACCTGCTAATCATAATACCCGACTATTATCATACGAACCTGATAAGTGATTCGCGTGTATTTATATAAAAAAAAAATTCAATCCCCTCGTACGGATGCAATTTTTTTCACGTATTAATTTTGACACCCGCATATACAATTTCTTTATTTTTTCTTCCCCTAACAACAAATTTATTTTCCTCCTACAAAACACGCAATTCCTTATTACCACCACGTTATTTCACGCGTGCTTCCTCTTTGAAAATTCCACCGATTAGATACCCCATGCCAATTGCCACTACAAACTATCGATATTTCTTTCAGGCCTCAACTTCAGGTACTCTCCTCCTTGGTCCAGCCTCCGTCCTGATCTTGCAGATTCCTGACAGCGGTGAGTCATTTAAAAAATTTTATAATCCCTAACGAAGATCTCACTCCTGGACCCTACTCGAGAGATCGTACTCCCGTCTCTCTCGCGCGTTGATAATTTCATTAAGGGTCGTCCACACTGATTCGTCGTTGGTTCCTTTGCGCGTTCAACTCGCGCGACTAAAAATGCATTCGCGTACACAAACTTTCGTCAATGAGAACTGGTCGTAGCGACAAGAGACAGTTCATGCGGACAATGAGACAATAATAATTATTCGAAATGCTCGTACTCATTTTCATTGTTCTCGAGTAGGAAGCACACAGTATATTGATTTTGTCGCTCAATGAGAACTAGGTGTCGTCTTTATGTCCACGAGGTCTGCCTTGTACCCGAATCTCCCTATATATAATTAGCAACGTACGTTCCACAAATTCAAGGCGAATTCTCAACGTATCCAACTATATCTCTATATGGTACCCAGGATCTACACGGTAACGCATGGGGATGCGTTGTAATTTAAGCGACGGTGAGAAACGTGCCAGCTGACTGTAGCTGTTTCGTTCGCCATTGAAACCGACAACCGTTCGATTAGGCTACGTGTGGTTCACGCGTATTCGAGATTCGGCAGTTTCAATAATTCCGTAACAACTTCCGTATCCCCCATGAGAATCGGACCTGATGATTTCGAGCGGAGGGATCGGGGATGAAATAATTTTTAATTTCGTAATCGCTAGGATCATTTTTCCATCGGGTCCTTTCTCATGCCTGTATCTTGGAACGAGGGTCAATGACCTCCTGCAGCTGGAAATTTACGCGAAATCCCATCGAGCTTTCACGCCTGCAATCTAGTCAGCTTTTGTGTCCACTGGCGCATCCCTCATTGTTCCCTCGGCACTGCGTTACGTCTGTCTCGATCCAGTATCGCGTCCGATGTTCGCATAGATCATCCATTGTCGTACCGTGGCTCCTAGATCCTCTGTGGTACTTATGGATCCTGGATCCCGTATCGTGTTATTGGGTCCTGGTTCCCCTATCGTACTGTGGATCCTGGATCCTCTATCTACTCCTGGACGCGTCGGGCCGTGTGTTACGTCACAATGAGAATCGAGGACGAAAAAAAAGTACAGTGAAATTTTTTCTGTAGTTTCGTCAGACGCGTGTAAATTCGTATGGATAGTAATTATTTTTTCTACCTTTTTTTCATCTTCATGGTTCTGCGCGGGACGTCACGAATTCGTTTAAGAGAAAGTATATATGTATATTCGTCGGTTCTTGCGACCTGTGATAAAGAATTATACATTATCGGATGTCCTGTATCGCTTTATTTAATACGAACGTACCTGTCGATTATTACATTTTATCGATCCCGTGGTTATCGATTACGATTCGCTTCAGCCTCCTCGTACACAGGGGATATTTAACTTCGTAGCCAGACGATTTCGAGGATCGCTTCAATTTGCCAATGAGACACCCGTACGTTCTTACGTATTCGCTGCTGCGACTTTAACCCTCGTACACAGGTTTAAATACTTTGTTGGCTAGCTATAGGTATATGGGGGATAGATTACTAAAGGTACGTTCATAAGCGGGGAACTCTTAATTGAGATTTTTTTTCGTGTCTGGCCTTTCGAACGTCTTTTTCATTCTTTGTTCGTCGTCGAAGCACCAAACGGAAGTCGTCTATCTCCTGTCCATTCGTCGAGACGATTTACGTCAAGATGACGTAACCGGATCCGTCGTATCCGTCACGAGTATTATGCAAAATTCACAGGGCGCTTTGAAATTTCCTTACGACCGACTGAAAACTCGAGGTTACGTTGGGAACTGTGCGAATGACGGATAAGGATGTTTGGAGCGGGGGGGGGGGGGCATTTGAAAAAATGTGGGGGGGAAGATGAGACTGATAAGAAGATTGAGAAAGGAGAGTCACTCGAGGGGGTTAAATGTCTTATCGAGCCTCAAGGAAAAATGGCTTAAAAAATGGTTTCTCAAATAAGATTGTTGTTGCCTGTGAATGGAGCTTTAGTCTGATTTCGTTCCTTTGTAACAGCCTTCGCGAGCTTGGTATAAAGGCGCGTCTGCATGGTAGCGCGTTAAAAAGAAAAAGAATACACAGGGTCGTACGCGTTAATCGAATCGCTATCGACTCAGCTTATCGGGACTTGTAAGCGAGCCGTGTGACGCAGCGTCGCGACGCTGATTATACGGCTGATTTTTTTAAGGAGCGTTTCCAGGTTCGATTCGAGTCGCTTTATGGAAACCGACGGTATTAGGTACGTGTTCTGACGCTCTCGTGGTGTGTATATATATATATGAGTCAGGGTGGGTGTATGGACCGATTACGGCTGCTGTGAATCTCAGCGGGAAATCGCGACGACAACGGCTGCGTCTTATCGTGTTTTCATGCTAATATATCCGAGAGTCGGCGTCGAGACGCTTTTCCGCGAAGGGAACCACGGAAAGACGCGTCACGGACGAATCGTTTCTCGCTGCAGTAGGTTCTCGCGTTTTAAAGGAATCCGTCACTCGCGAGGAGACGCTCGATTCCTCGCCGGTACCTTGCGCTGAGAGCGTCGCGACGCCCTCCGTCGCTCGCTGTAAAACAGTCGTAGCGGATTTAACAGTCGATGACGCGCAGCGGGTTGATGGGGAAACATTTAGATCGTCGACGAACGGGTTGCCGGGGGTGCGACCCTACGCTTTTCTGCTTTTTCGCGTTTTCTGCGCGATCCATTCGAATCGTAAAGTCCTTTTATGACTGGGAAAAAAAAAGAAAATAATTTTTCACAGCTCGAGCTTTCATTGTAAAACCGCCTTGTTAGACCTTTGGCCATACGCTAAGTGTCAACGTTGTAACTCGAATGCGCTTTTTACTCCTTTTTTTTTATTTCTGCTGTATGCATTTTTTTTTATAAAATCTAGGTAAACGTTAATAAGGTGCAGCTTCTGCGTTCCTGACTTTGATATTCGCTATATGTTTTATCGCGAAACTTGTACAGGGAGACGACGATTTGTATAGGGAGGGGAGGGAGGGGGGATCGAACTTTATGAAATCCTTTCGCGAACGATGCAAATTGGCATAAAAGCGCAAAGCAAGGGAAAAGTGGGTACTTTGAATGGTGAAAATCTGAAAATCCACGGTATTCGATAAAATACCTCCCCTCTTATCCTCCTTCACTTCCTCCCCCCTACTTCCTCTCGCTGCCTCTTCCGGTACCACTCCTCTCGACTCTCAAACGCTGAAATCGCAGTAGTCGCTCCTTTTGGCCGATACTCGGTACACAGCGCCACTCGTACTCCACGTGGAAGCGCTATTCGCGCATAATTTAGCATTAATCTCCCGGCGGGATTTGGTCCATATCTTTGCTATAGAAGGAGGAAAATATCACTCGCGGATCCATTTCATCCCCGTGGGATTAAACGTCAGTGAGCTGGCGTCGTTTCACGTTGTATCTCCAAATAGAGTTTTCCTGTGTATTTATATTACATGGACCAACAGCATCCCGCTTGAATCTGAGAAAAATATTTCGCGACAGTCGCGCCTGGCTGAGGACATATTATACGAGATAGGTAAAAAGAAGTCTTTCTTCACTTTTCTCCTTGTCCTTTTCTCTCGTACAATTTTTGTTTCCCTGCTTTTTCCAATTCGCGAATTTGCGTCCCTGCACGCCTGGTGGGTTTCTAGTAGCGATCGGGTCTTGAAATTAATATGTGTGTTATTGGTATACAGACTATATATATATATTATATTCAGAGATTAAGGTAGGTTTCTAAATGAGGGCAGATAACGGTCGAGGAATTTTGTTTTATGCACAATCGAAGCTAAGTCGACTTTATTGCCTCCCACTTAATTGAACATCCAGTTGCCATCCGGCTGGGAAGTTTTAAGTTTCTTAACGAGTCTCAGTCGGTATATCTTGGACCATGAAAACCAATGGACTTCTTCAGTACGTATATATGTATATACACTTATATCCTTTTAACCATTGTTGCCCCGCGTCGAGGAAAAACATAATAGATCCGCTGAAGTATTTCATTAGAAGAGATAGCTCAGTACCGCCGCCATTTTACCGCTCCTGCGCAATGAAACTCGTAATTAGTTCAGAATAATGGGACACCCTTTATACTATTTTCATTCTAGTACCAGAATCTCTCTCTCTCTCTCTATGATTTTTTTACCCAAGACTTCTCTGTCCTTATCTTTCAGCTATTGGGTTTTCTTGAAAAATGCCTCTTTTTTCTCACTCTCTCTTTCTCTTTCTCGCCGCCCCGTAAGAACGTACCAACCCCGGCAAAAGTTTAGACTCTTCCCGTAAACCGTACAGTGGTTAAGTGGTACGCGCCGGTAAAGGATCAGACACGAGGATTTACGCTGCTTACACGGGGCGATTAATTCGCCTGGAAGCAGCGATGTTACGTCAAGTATGAACGTATCGTAAATTCTTTGCTAGTCGAGCACTGCGTTATCTAAGTCTTCTTCGAGAGCTAAACTCTCCGCGGGCTCCCTGAGAATTTATCGTCGCCGAAGGAGAAGACGCGAACCTTCGGGCGCGCGACTAAAGACGCGATTTACGTACCCGAGCGTCCAATTCACACGCGAGCGTCTATGCAAAATAAAAAAAATTGGCGGGTCGAATAAAATCCAAAAATTGGGGTAACCGGTGACGTGGAATTTTTCGATGGGGAAAAAGTTAACATGTAGGGAGATTAATCTGTAGAGTCTTATCGGACTCGATGCGTCGACTCTTTACCGTGTAAACTGGCATTAAACTTTCTACCCGTGCAAACGCCGTCTGTCGTATCACTCGAAACTCGGCTTTTAAGATCCGCACGCGAAATTCCTTGCGATTAATTTTAACTTAGCGAAATTGGCTTGTTGAATGTTGTAAAAAAAACTGGAAATTTTTTTCTATCGGGTGTCCAACTTTGCACTTCGCTTATTTCGTTGGATCGTAATTCTTCATATTTTTTGTCTTCGCGCGACATCGCGATTTTTCAATTTTTGCAATAAATTGCCAATTTTTATAATTCACTTCAGTACCGTCTCTGTCGTTCGAGCGGTGGGGTGCAGAGGGGGTCCCTTCTTCTTAAAGACACTTGCGCCTGACAGTCGCCTCATAGCAAAGCGTAATGGAGTGACTCGTTAGCGACTGTCGTCCTCGTGGAAACTGAGTAATTGAAGAATAATGGTAAAAAGAGGAGCGAATCGTAATTGTCAATTATTCAAAAGAATCGCGTCATTGTTTTGCGAGACGTTCGTAAAGGCGCTTTTCTAAGGCACTCCTGACTTGGGTACCGTGACGTCACTGGAGCGAGACGTAAAGGTGCACTCTTATCGGAATATCTCGAACTTGGAGCACGGAGGCACTCGCGGTTCACGAAATTGGGCAGTAGAACGAAATACTGGTCGTCGCGATTTTTCCACATGGAAACTCGACCGATCGGTATTCGCTCTTGATAAATTGCTTCGGCGTACGAGGGCGCGCGTCGATTTAATTAAAAGATCGTGTAATCAATTTCTTAATTATTTTTCGCGATACTCGCGCCGCTGAGAGAGAGAAAGAGAGGGGAAAAAAAGAAAGAGAAATCCCCTTGAAGCGCCGCCGCTTCCGTTATATCCGTATGTAATGCACACGTGACGTCGATATCTCCCTGTCAGATGAACGTTAACCATATGGATTACATATGTGATTATATTGACTCACGGTGACGTCAGTGTAACAGAATTATCGCACAGAGTATATGTTGTACATAATCGAAGCGAGCCTGTCGAATCTACCACTGCGGAAAGAAGAAAGAAAAAATTGACAGCAGGTACGTCTCTCTCTCTCTTACGCACGTGATTGCCGATAGCTCTGTCTCTCTCGCACTCGCGGGCGGTATAGGAAATTGAAAAAATCTAAGATCCCGGCCCTTCTCCGATTGCTCGGCCCAATTGGCAATTTTCGAAAAGCAATTTGAAAATATTTTCTTTCACTTTGCGAATAACAAATTTGACAAACGCCTGCTCTGCCAGAGCAATTGCCTGACGAACTCGATCGATCCGACCAACGTGACAGTCCTGTACATCTCCCGAGTGCCTGTACGTAAGAACAACGTGTGTACACTGCGTGTACTGTGTTTACCGGGATAAAATCTTAAGCTCCGTTCACTTCCGCCTTCCATCCGTTTTACTCAGGTTTTCACGTAATACCACGTAAATAAATCCATCTCCACGCACTTCCGACCTTACTCTACTGACCCTGTCCTGCAAATCGCATTGCTATACCGTGCACTCAGGCTCGCTGATAACAGTGATTAGTCCTTGCGTTTTTCATACGAGTCGATGACCCGCGACAGTCGTTCGATGTGATTAAAAATTTTTTTTAACTCGAGTCGCAATTCCGCCACCGCAATTCCGTCACAGTCACCGGAAACAGATCGGGTAGAAAGAAATAAGATTAAAAAATATACTGTATATAACACTATTGCTCTCCAACTCTTATCTATGACGAATCCATGCCGATCGCCGATGGACTTTGCCAATCCGGATTTTTTTTTTTCCCGATTTTCTTCCCTTATTTACATTGCCCGCCGATTATCGTCAGTCTCGATAGATCGTAAGTGGACCGATGACACCGGCAATTAATTGTGCCTATTACAAGACGCGATCGGCTTCCTCGTCCTATACCTACCGTATAATTAGACCGGCAGTTTACAAGCGCCTAAGCATATCAAACGAGAATGATCCCCGGGGACACCTGCGAGCGATTCCACTTTATGGAATTGCCGTGGACTTGTAATTTCAAATAAATTTTCTTTAATTTGACTCTCTTTCGCGTATATAATTTCTATATACGTATATAGAATACGTATATAAATACTTTCCGATTGGTCGATTCCGTTAAAAATTATTATATCGTTCTGATAAATAATAATAAATAATCGTCTTAAGCTCTCCTCACACCTGCCTATCGTTAGGTCGTATCTTACGTGTCCCTATGTGTCTGTATATTATACCGACGTACATAAAGTTAATCGCAATTCCTCGGCGATATCTACGACCACGTCTTCTATTGCTGCTTTATATACTGGGACGTACTAAAGGCGCATCCTCATTTCTATACTCGCCGTAATTACTCACTGTAACATCGATCACCAGGTAATTGCAATTTTTTTTTACCCTTTCTCGTACAGCATCACTCGAGACACCCGTCCCATCTTGATATCTCTCGAGCGGTTATCGCGACCATATCGCCATCTAACTTTTTCGCCATCGCCCTACGGCCGGCTTAATTAATGATAACGCGTACCTTAAAACTCTTCTGTGCGTGTATATATATATGTGTCTGTGTATACATACATATAGCTATCGTCCCCTCCGATCTCAGCCGAACATTTTCAAACGATCCGTTATCGCCGCTCCCATTCATCCACTCGGCCCACCAGAAATTCCAACGATCACTCATTCCCTTTTATCGCGCATTCCATTCACTCCCAATGTACATTACTTAAGCACAGAAAAGTTTCTGCAGTCTGAGCTTAATCGTTGTCCGAAGAATTTTCCTTATCCCCTCGCGTTATCAACCGTTTGATTATCCGTGAATTTTTAGTAGGTAAACATTTCACGCACGTCACTGTCCACTTTGTCGATCGAGCGTGTCGATCTATAAAAGTACCGTTTACCTATAAATCATAAAAAAATTGCAATAATTGTCTCCTCCCGAGAATCGATTGGGCGTTTATGAATTTCGTGAAATTTTTCACGTTCGACGTCATAATTTCGTTTTTCCTCGCGAAACTAACCAGTGAGTATTTTATTATCGAGTAGGGATACTTAAATTAATCTTAACGATAGTAAAGTCATTAATTAATTTTTGATCGATTCCTTCTTTAACGTATACCTCGCAATCGATCAATTTAATCGATTATGTAAGAGATGAGTCTTGGTATCGAATTTCAAGTGCTTCAGTGCCAGCGGTATATATATATATATATATATATATATATATATAGTGAAGATCGGTTATTAACCAGGAGTCAACCGAGACTCTCTAAATTATAGGAAATTTTAATGAGCGAATGATCGAACGCTCATCGTTAAAAAATCGGTATGCCGGTTCGATGAGGTTTTCGTGAATTTTTTGTCACGCGTACCAATGGTTGGCGTTTGAAAAAAAAAATAAATAACCACAAGCGTTACCGGTTAAAGGTTCACGCGTAGCATTGAGTTATTCGCGGCGCGATTACCTCTAATAATTTTAATCCATCAGACCCTCTACTTTTAACCAACACGGGTAACATTAATTTACCTTATACCCAGTGTGTCGAGGGGTCAACCTGTTATTTATCGTAAAATATGAGAGCTCGTGCCGAGCGAAACGCGGCCTTTATGTAATGGCGCAAAATGAATTACATTCAATCCGGTTGTATAGCGGCGGCTGCTACGGTCGCTCGGAAACGATACCCGTGACTCTCTCGTTATACCTTCGTTTTTTTCGTACTTGGGCTTTACTTGGATTCGCGATACGTTAGAGCGTTCACCTATCCCTTTCCTTCTCTTCCCTGACTCCTATACTCTACGGTCACCCGGTATACCCGCTTGTCGGTAACTTCCATAATTCATTATTTCTCATTGGAACGTGTCTGGTATTACGGCTCTGCGCTGTTGCTTTGCACTTCTGGCTTGTGTCTCTTTGGGATTCCGTGTACACAAAAGATTAATTTTCAGGGAGAATTATTATACGGTGTCCATTTTTTAAGAACAGAGTTTACCTTATAGACCCGTGAGTTTGATATGCGAGTTTCACAGTTTTCGGGTGGAGGGTATATTTTTTAAATTGTCTGTACCCTATCGGCATATCTGAAAATTTGCTAATTTGGTTCTGTAATGATTCGTGAATGGTGTGAAAAGTAAAATCGGTATTTTTGAAGTACCCTGTATAGTACCGATATCCCGGGCTCGGCCTTGCGAGTCCTTTCCCTTTGTTACTGGGCAAATTAATTGATCCTCATTCGGTATGGCAAAACCGAAGGAAAATAAATCACGCGTCACATGGGCCGCGTCTGCCACTGTGTTATACGCAGGTAAATGTAATAGCCAGAAATAAAAGTTTCGATCGATGAGACTGTGGGACATGCACAGGGAAGCTGTAGTGGTAAGATTCGATTATCGATTAGACATGTGTTGAGAATAAAATAATTCGACAATCAGTCATTATCATTAATTAATCCAGCACGTGACGCTCCTTGCCCGAATCGCATTCGAACTTTGACTTGACGTTAACGTTTGACGTCACACGGATAAAGTTCCTAGAGTCGAATTCATATCTTACGCAGCATCCCGTACGTCACACGTGTGCACCAGATTAAATTAAGTCACGTGTGCAAAGTAGCTCGAAAGCTCCATAAGCAAGTCCAGGTATCCATTCATTTTCTGCGTCTACCATAACGTGAAATAAAAATAGTAACAAAAAATCGTGTCGAGTATTTCCCAAATCTAACGTTACGCACGTGTGATTACAGTACACGCACGGTTACGATCTCTGGTACTCGCGTTACCGGATCATTATTGTACCTCGCGCTTCACCTGTACCTCCTACCAAATTCCCAGACTCTTTTCGCGCCGTAACCGAACTTCTCGGTGCTTGTTCGAACTTTTGAAAATCTTTACGATCCATAAAGGCTCGCGCGCAAGAGTCCGGCAATAAATTCGCCGTATGAGAGCCATTAAGCTCGTCTCGCAATTGGGATGCGTTATGCCTCGAGACGAACCCTAAAACAAACAGAAAATCTTTACCAAATGGCGCTCACGTCCTACGGGCCGTCGTTTTGGCTTCCTTTCGAATCATTATGTCCACTTGGGGTCGTTTCATAAATAACCGACGCTACAAACTTTCGACCGCATGTGTGGCCGGACACTGTGCATAGCCAACCGTGGAACAGTAATGGACGTCGCGAACAAGATAATTCTTTGCCCGGGCTCGCCACTCGAATTTCCATTAACTGCGGTGCAGTTAAAAAAAAAGATATACACGGCCATCACGGTTTTGCTTATTTTACTTCGGGTACCGTATACGTCTTGCTAGTGGATTATGCGTTCGACGCTTATGGGAATTTTTTTTTCTCGAAATTCTCAAATTCACGACAAAGCCGTTTCATTGGTACACCTTGTTGCTTGGGCGAAATGAAATGTTAGTTGACAAATTAATCAGCTTAAACGCGTAATGCATTGCTTTGTCACACGTGTAGCTTCTAATTATCTTAGCTACGTATATACATGTGTATATATACACGATGATAATCATAATGGTTACTGGTATTCACGTATTTAATGCATATACACACGTAGGAGGCCTTTGCTCGACAGAGAGTGGAAAACGTAACCTGGAAGTAGATTGTGCTTCGTAATGAGCCAGTAATGAGGTATTTAGTACGAGCGACTGGAAACGACAAAAGGGAGCCAGAGCCGCGCTGGCAAAGCGACCATGGCAACGTAACGGAGGATCTATTGTGCCTTGCCGAAGCTGTTAGGTCTTGTAACAATCTGTCATATAACAGTGTGTATATAATATACATAGAAAGATCCCACAAGACCAAGTAAAGGCTGGAGCGCCTCTACCGAAGGATTCAGGAAACTCATCAGCATCGATTAAGATTATTTTCATTTGTCTCCAAGGAAGCGCCAAAGCGTCTCGTTACCATCTTCCGGAATTCCTCGGGTGGGTATTTGGTAATTCCTAAAATAGTTTTCCCCCCATAATAATTTCAAATCCAAATTTTCGAGCTCGCACCTCGATTCCCATACGAAAAGTTGAAATAATTAACGCTTAATTGGATTGTATCACCCGATAGGTATTCCCATTGGTCCACGTAATATTAGACGTATCAGCAGTGCACGATTATCGGATATCGATATCGCGAGAATCTTGCGACAAAGTAATATCGCGTTTTAACCCGTTTCAGTTTTTAATCTCGAAATTTGAGATTACGGTCCAGCCAGATGACAAAATTTCATCCGACTGTAAACGAGTCTTTCGAAGTTCTTTTTTTCTTTAATAAACGACTGCTCCTTATCCCTGAAGTCAAGAAAGTCGCAGGAATTATTTTTCTTTCTTCCGAATATGAAAAAACAAAAATGGCAGAATTCGCATGTACCAGGTGGACCGGGAAAACAATCTCTCTACCGAGAAATTCTCTTGGTCTTCTGGAATAATGATAATTCGGACAGCCGAGCTATGGGGGAGCATTGGAAAAGCCCAGGGCTTCGTTAAAATGCTAAAGAGCCTGGGTGCTCCGACGTTAAGTACGTTCTCGTGGAAGCTGTCTTCAGTATGTTCGTGTGTATATCTATATATTATTATATATATATACCGTGGGTACCGACCTCGGACGCGCGGCCCTGTGTCTGGTACATCTAGGTATAAGTACCTACGCGAGAAACTTAATTTATGAAGGTCATGGCGGGTGTCGGTGACATCTATTAATTACGCTAAGACACAGACACATTCGGGCACCCCCTTACGGCCAGGAGGTTCCCTCATTCCTTGCGCTGCCCCCCTTAACAGCCGCCCCTGCCCCCATACCGCCCCCCGTCATCGAGTCAGCAAACGCCTTTGTGTCACCTATCTCGTCTTCAGCATGAAAACCCGTGTCTATTTTGTCCCAAGATTCCCATGGCGACCCCCCCCCTCCCCCCTCGGTCCCCTCGCTCACCCCTTATAAATCCCCCCCACCCCACCCCACCCCAACCGCAAACACATAACATCACTTTGTACATGGCCAACTCATCCTGACTCTTGAGTTCAGATGAACGCGGACCCCCGCTGGAGGCACTTGCGCCTCTACGTTAAGGGTGAGTTCACACTGGGTCACTGCAAAATATTGTTGTCGCAAAGCTTCAATGTCTCGCGGCATGGAATTCACTTTTTCGTCCCTTGTCTTCGTGTTCCCCCTGTTATTTCGCCGAGTTAGGGTTGTTTCGTGCGCGAACCTCGTATCAGGGTGTGATATCGAGTCGGCAAGAAAGGTCACGGGGGTAGCAAAAATTATGATGAACGACCTCGCGGCGTTGGTCCGTAGTCAGATTTTGATTTTTGGAAAAGTTTTTTTACTACCTTTCCCCCTCCTGCTTCTTTGACACCCGGTACGTATGATCCGACGTACAGTGTGGTATATCCTTTTGACGTAGGGACGTCTCGAAGTCTCGCATCATCCGTTAGGGTAATTTGGATTCATAACAGGCGAAAGGTACATCAGGGAAATGAGTTCTCTGAAGTTTTCTGCCTCGGCAGATGAAGATTTATAGTCGGCTGAGTCTAGCCGAGCGGGATGGAAACTTTGAAGCCGAATATACCGGGCGTTTCCTATATCCAGTATAGATATTTCAAGGGATTTCGTTGATGCAACCATACCTCCCCTGTACGTGCATGCACACCGGGTAATACGCAAACTATATGTCTCACGTGACTGCTGGGGCTTTTCAATGCCGTCGTTGTGCACGGTGCCTAACCTTACCCGAATGCATCCTAACACGAATTCTCCTTAGGTATATGAAGTTTTGACGGCTAATATATGTGTCATCATTATATGAATATAAGAATATGATGAGGAAATAAAGTATGCGTACAGTATGTACGTACAGCATGTATACAGTGTATTGTATATACCGTAAATTACCGTTCACATGAACGCTGACTGGTTCGCTAATTTAATTGATAACAGCTCCCACGTGTGTATCCCGGCGGTGCTATGCATTAAAGTAAATAAACGAATGCATCCCTCGGGACGTGTGAGTGCCCCTTTATTTATTGACACAAGAAAGCGGCCGTCTGCGTCATATATCAGCGTGGTTCCTGCCCGATTTCGCATTTTTTTTTTCAAAAATTAAAAATAAAAATAGCCAAATTCGTTTCGTCAGCTCAATGATCGGCTGGCACGACGATCCCAATTACAGGGACTTTGAGAACCCGGTTCACGCCGGGTTAAAACGCGATGATAAAAATGATAAAAGTCATAGGGTGCAGGACAGTTAATTTTTTTTGGAAACTGCAGGTGCATCTGTATCATACCTATGTATACGAGTCGTGCAAGGAACGAATGATGTTCAGGTGATGATTATTATTATACATGATGGATGAACAATAATAACAACAGCATTGATAACGATCGTCTCGGTACATAAATTCAATCACGATCCTCGAGCTTAAAATCGGCGCTAACAAGCACTGCCATAGAAACCGGTCGGAGCCATCGAAAGCGTCTCCTGACGGGATGGCGTAATTAATAAATAATTATCCGATAGTAACGGAAGCAATTTCCAGGCCGAGACATTTTTACCCGTAAGCACTGTAGGAGCGTGCGTCTTGCTAGGCACGTAGCACTTGGTCTCTCTCTCTCTCTCTCTCTCTCTCTCTCTCTCGCTCTCTCGCTCTTGTGCTGCAAGTATGTACTACTTGCTTATACCGTGTATTTATATATATATATATATATATATATTTGACTAGCATGCAGTGCTGTGCACAGTGCAACGCAGCTGGGCACTGTTACCCTTGCAGTTGGTTGAGGTATGCACTCTCTATATTTACCCAGTAATTAACTGCGTTATGCATATATATAAATGTTACGCCGTGGAACTCTCGTTCAATGAATTGTAATCATAAAACCCAATCCATACGGTATTACGTGCTCATAGGCAGGAACGTTTGTCCCTAACTAACCTTGCAATGCCACTGCGACGTCTCGGTAACTGCATATGGGTGCATATATGTTTGCGTGTACACACATATATATACACGTATAAAGTAAAGGTAGTAACTGGTCGCACATAGCTTAAAGTGCATAGCGCATACACGCGACAATCATCAGCCTAAGGCGCATTTGTTACTTTTGTGGTTACCTTCGCGTTAAGCACTGAAATCAACACCTGCGAGCTTCCAAGGAAGCGAGTCTGGGGCTTTACGAGCGTAAGAAATTCGTAGCGAACGCCCGTCGCTTGCTTCTATTGTAAATTGCCCTTAGTCGCGCGATACCACCGTGCCACTTGCTATATATATATATATATATATATATATATATATATATATATTTATGCGCGCTCGCGCGAGTGTATACGCCGTCGCGACGCTCTCGAAGACCGCGAGAGCTCTACCTAGAAATGCGCCTTAACGACTTCTATGCTATCGTATTTCGAGAAATATCATTGCTCCTTATCCCGCCGACGCTGGCTCTGCGTTGAAAACCCGGCTTTACGGTGTGCCTGCGGGTAGTGGCATTGGGGGGAAAATGGTTTGTCGGTATATCTATGGCACGAATTTAATGTATACATTTTTATACCTATATACATATTTACAATCGCGCGATGGATATAGCCCTGCTTTTTTTGGGGAAAAAAATGTTGATATTTGAATTATTACGAAAAATTGGAAAATTCAGCCGAGGAAAGTTTTTTTTTTTCTTTTTCCAAAAGCGCGAACTTCCCTCGTAACGATCGTTCGAAATAAAATTACGTGAACGGAATCGAATCAAGGGATGTAAATAAAATCGCTGAGGGTAGTTCGTCCCAGGGGGTGGATGTTCTCCCTTTTCAGGTCTGACCCTCTAATTAAAATGTAATTCCAGGGATGACGCGGCGTCCTCAAAAGTGAAGGTCGCAGGGGTCCTCCAGGGATCTTCGAAGGGGATGAACGGACGATCCCAAGAAAAGGGATGGGGTTTACACTGTGCCCTCTTGTATCTTTCCCAAGGGATGCTGACTCTCTGGTTTAAGGGTTGAAATTGCTAACGAGGTACCGCCGGCTGAGGGACACTGCCGGAATACCTTAATTATCATCTCGTTGACAATTAACAATTACTCCTATGATTAACTCTGCTATCATTTATACCGCTCGTCCTATACAGATTTGACACTGTGACCCTCTTCTGATTATACATATCTAAAGGGAATATCGTACGTTTATTTTTCTTCTACAGCCTTTGGCGTACCTCAGACAATGCTTTGTCTCCGGAAGAAAAAATTCCCAGGTAATTCTTATCACGGCAAGAGAACGCGCAGCAGCCTCGCGCGTATTTACTCTCGTACGGTTAAGAATTACAAGTCGCTCCGGGAGACAGGTTGTTCCACTAATGGGCCTGCG
This sequence comes from Trachelus tabidus, assembly GCA_030142655.1. Lineage (NCBI taxonomy): Eukaryota > Metazoa > Arthropoda > Insecta > Hymenoptera > Cephidae > Trachelus > Trachelus tabidus. The sequence continues at coordinate 53,356 of JARQTI010000419.1, read as the reverse complement.
CGTCGCCGGCTGATTTATTTAGAAGCGCACTCTTGAGAATAGCCTATGTCTGCGAGTCAGCCTACATGGAAATCAGGCTTGACGCCACCTACGACTCGAAGGTAGGCCAGACGGTTGTTACGAGGATCGGGTGAAAATTTTTTTTGGATTGACGAAATGACAAAATTTTATTGGAAGTATTTATTGACTTTTGAAAAAGCTGTGTAGCTTGCTTTTTTTGGAAATTATTTGTCCGAGCCGCGTAGCATTCTTGTACTATTAAATTCCATTCGGTTTTCCTTATCACCCAACAATTCAGTCATCCGGTATCTCGACGCAGCCGGTACCTGGCCAATGGGTCGCGGTTACGAAATCTATAGCGAACAGTTTGCCGAGAAGCTGTGACCACTGGTCGATCGGTACAGGTCGTTTGGCAAACAGATTCCCGAAGGGGGTGGAACGGATTGGGGGTGAAAGTCCAAAGATACGGATGGTGCATATAGGTAGAGGGTATATGTATACCGGGTGTATGATTTTACGCAAGTAAAACAGTGACTCCTGGGCTAACTTCGGTGCTGACTCTTTGGAGCCTGTACAAGAGATTCTTGGTACTTGCAGTGAAGTTAATTTACTTTAGCCTTGCTCGACCGTTTCCTGGGGCTTGGAGATAAGGGAAATTTTGAAAATTTTGAATTTTTTTATTTATGAAAAAATTTTCTCTCGCACTTTGAACCTTTTTGGGGATTTTTTTTCTCGGTATTAGAATAATTGAGAGCAGTTGGCTGCACGTCCTTGGCCAATCGTCCTGCTGAGACTGCATGGCTTTAACGTAGGGTTATATAAGTTGGTCCTTTTTATTAGTATACCAATTACATACGAGTAGTGCGCAGTCGGGATAATTTAGATAAAAAATAGGGGTGGGAGGGGGTGGGAGGGAAACAGCGTCGGGAAATAATTTATTCTTTCATTTCATTTCTTTGCTCGCTCAGCCGCGCGCCGAGGCTCTTGCCTCTGTTTATAAGTCTGGTCGCTACCGGAGCGAAGATTAAAACGGTCCAGGATAATGAGAACTGTGTGTTGGTATATGGGACAGAACTCTTCCCCTCCTCTCTGTCATCCCCCCCTTTTGCTCTCTTCCACTTTCCCTCCTGTACCTTTCTTTTTTAAATTCTCATTTCTACCTTCACTCTGTATGTGCTATCCATCTTCCGTTCTGCAGATGCACACCCCCTCTCACTCTTTTAGTTTTACTTTTCTCCGAGACTCCGCGTAACTTTAGTCTCTGTTTTAAATTTTGTAAAATCACATTGTTCCGGCTAAATGTTTTTTATTCAAAAATTATTTTTTTTAATATTTTCGCCCGAATTTCACCAGCGACAATCGCACGCGCGAGCGTCGAATCTCCGCGTAGTAAAATCCTGAATCGGAGGTTAATTTTACGTCCGACGATTCTCAGAGGCACAGCATCCGGAGAAGAGTGATCGATAGTTGGACCAATAATGAAATTCGGCGGCGACATAATAAAATGCAAATGTCTAACGGTTAGGGAATATCCCGTGGGACATGGTTGTGCCTGAGCATTAAGTCACATTGACGCGAGCAGATGGTATAGAAACTCGCCTGCAGGACGTATACGATAAACGTTCGCGCCGTAGACGAGCTGGGAAATTGGAATTTAAATAAATTTCCCCATGAAAGCGGAACCGGCACGATCGGTCCCGTAGCTTTCCATAGGGATGATAAATCGCAGTTATTGCCGATGCGACGCAACTGACATCCAGCTACGACAATATAGAGATAACCCGTATAGATTTTACATCCGATAAGGATATACCAGTCCATTTTTTGTCGTTCCCCTATTCCAGACTTCCTTAACGGCTGATCCACTTCCGTTCCGTCATTTTGACAGACCACTTCCGGATCTTCGAGCCTCTGAGACCAGGAATGCCGCGTTATCAAAACACACCTAGCCTGACCTGACCCAGTCTCACGAGCCATAGGAACCTCGTGCAGACTAAAAAGCGTCACCGTGTAATCCCAGTACCGGAAGTGGCCCCTGTACGAGTTCAGAGTCTCAAACACGTGAGACTCTACATCCGCCAGCAAAAAGATTCGCGTTATACCGAAGGATGCACGTGTCGCTGAGAGCAAAGATAATGGCGAACACGAAAGTGCACCTTTAACTCGTTCGCAATCTCGATTATTAATGACTGTCTGTCGTTACGCTCGTAGGCCCGCATCCATTTACATTACGTATTGCGCCGGCAATTCACGTCCAGAGGCGCAAACTTAAATAGTCGTAATGGCCTCGTAATTAAACTGGCGATTAAACCAGGATCCTAGGTTAGACTTGCTTAACGGGGATATTCGGTCTGGGAATTTTCACCTAGCGGTGAGAACTGGTACTACTCGAGTCGCGAACGGTTAACCTCGAATTGGATGTCGTATCTCTTTTTTTAATCTCGTGCAAATAACATTGTTATCGTCGGGTCGGCGAAGATAAAAAATTTTTTAATTATCAGTATCTGATCTTCTCGTATCCGCTTCTTTTCTGCAGACCTCGTACGACACTTCCGGCTCGACGGGATCGCATCCGCTCTTCTCGTTAACTCACGGAAATGCGTTGTGACTCGTGCGACTTGGACACGTTTTACTTTTCGTTCTCCTCGACCGTGTTTTGCGACACCCTGTAGATACTCCACGTTGGACCCCATAAATAATTCATGGCGTACACATCGCGTCGCGTTAACATGAAATATGGATCGAAATCAAGAGGAGACCGGAGCTGAAAAAAGAAGACGATTCGAAAGGGAGACTCGTCTTTTTGAAAATGCATCTTTTATTCACGCTCATTTTTTTCACCTCTTCTTCCCACTTACTTTTGCCTTAACCCTTTGCAAACTTCGATCAGTGCCTATGGCTTCCCTAGTAATTTTCCTACGCGTGAACGTTCCTAAGGTTTTTTTTTTTTTTTTCATATACACAGTGAACTCCGGTAGAATGTCATTAGGAAAATTGTCATGCTCCAAGCCTATGGCTGTGTATTGAATTTGTATAGTCTGTTCGACATAATAAATCCTCGTTTCGTCGCCCGCGACGATAAATACAAGGTCGTGGAAAATCTGATCAGGATCCTTTGAAATTCCCTAGGATCTGACGTCACTACGTTCCTCTCATGCGATCTCGAACTCTCGATCACAGGATCGAGCGTAAATATTAACCACGAGCAACTCGAGTCCGAATTCCGGTTCTCTTAATTGAACCAAAGTTCAGTAACAGGAAAGAGTCGCCCGTATGAATAAAAAAGAAAAATTTCCATCTCGATTCAGTCCCGCCACGCTGTTCGCTCGACCGATGCTGCTTTTATATTAACGACCGTCGCCGTTCGCCACTGACGTCACGATAGCGCGTTACCAGTCAAAGACAAGATCTGGCGCGCCAGCCAAAGAAACCAGTCGGGGCTGCTTTTCATACTCGGGAAAGCCAATACGGCGAACTTATAACACGCGATAAAAACTTTTCGCCAGCCTTAAGCCGCGCATCGCAACGGCACCGTAAAGCTCTATCTCGGCCAGTCGGAAACTTCTTTACCGCTAAAGCCCTCAACAGGATTAGATCGAGTGGTACCCGATGAAATTCGAAACTGAGTTCTCCGGAAGTTCTGGCGGACAGCCGCTATCAGAGCCTGAGTCCGTGATGGAAATGAATAAAAGTTTGAAAAAAAAATCCAGCCAATAACATTAATTCCAATACACCCGTTACCTTCCATCTCCTTTCCAAAATTTCATCTACTTCCGGTCCAGCATCCCTGATCTCAAATTTAACAAATCAAATTCCATACCCGTCTAACGTATCGACTCTACACACGTATCACCCTGTACATACACAGTTCACCGTTCGCCGTCACAGCCAGACTCGTTATCGGCTAAGAAGAAGAGAGCGATGATTTTCCAAGAAATCCTTCACCAAGTGGATCTCGTACCCTGAATCACTCCAGGATTACGGGTACAGGCAGCATCCGCAAAAGTGATGCCTGGGAAGAAGGAGGAGGCAGACTAACAGTGTTTCTCTCGGTGTTACAGAGCAACGGATAATTGGTCCTAATAGGCGTCTTGGGGACGACTGCCCGTTACGTGTCCCCCCGCCCCCCCCCCTCCGTTCCCTGTTTCTTTGCCCCACCCTGTTGTCCCGGGACCCCTGGGATTTCCCACTCGATGCCCTCGCGTCCTGGACGTCCCCGTAATGGAATAGACGTTTCGTTACGTCCTCCTTGACTATTGCCAATCCCCCGTAGCATTCCGGTTGCCATTAAAAAAAAAATATCTCCGGCCCAGTCGGCCAACCTCATTACCAACGTGATAGATGGAACAGCTATCAATTACTGTTTATGACGTACAGCACTGGGATAAAGACCACTTGACGCTCTTAAACTTTAACGCGTTATTAACGTATCGAATAACATTGCAAATTCCCGTATCTCGCTTGGTATTATAATTAATCGTCTTGCACAGACTGTACTGTGTCGTCACGCGTGAGAATATCGCCAAGGATCGTTGGGATCTATCGGATCCCGATTGTTGCGCTATCCTTGTAAAACGAGTAGAAAATCTCTTATAGATTTACGATTGATTCCCTCCCATATACAAAAAATCTTTGCGGCCCTGTATAATACCACCATATTCTCTTCCACGTTACTCTTACGGTCTACACTTAATACACCGAGTCGTATATTTATTTTTATTTTACACCCCTAATACGTGTACCCCGTACGGTTACGTATGTATTCCAGGCGTCTACTATTCCTACTTTGAGTTTTACGGGCTTCACGTTTTCTACCCCCCCTTTTTTGTTCATACCGTCCCCTCCCCTTTTATGGGATACAATAGAGTTATAAAGGGAGTTATCATTTACAGTGTCGAAAGTGTCTTTTCTTTTCAGTCGTTTAGATAAGAATGTAGAAAATATTGGTATAAGAAATAAAAATAATTTTACACCCTGTATATCTGTACAAATATTTATGTATATATCAATACGTCTCCCTTAAAATATCTCGGCAGAATACTGCCTGGTAGCACGTGACGCTTTAACGCATAGGACGCAATAGGCGTAACGCGAAAGAAGATGCCAGTCTCTCTAGTCAAGATAAGATTAACGGTCTCGTTACAGAATAGACATTTGAGGATCGATTCGTTATCCCAGCTTCTCGTATGGTAGTTTGCAAAACATTCGCGGCACTTCGCACGCTATAAATTCCCGTCAGCCATCGCTGTAGCCGAAGATCGTTCTAAGGCAGAGGGAATCGGTGCCGAAGCTGTTACGCCTTAACACGAAGACAGGCGGGGCTGCCTAAACTCTTGGCTATTGCTCTTATTCCAGAAGCATGTAGGTAGACGCTGCTGTGCACGTGATGCGGTTATAAAGGTTAGGTCTGATTTACATGAAAATAATTTTATTACGGCTTTTGGCTACTTTTCAGTTTATTTTTACGACGCGATACTCTGGCTGCTGGGAGGGTCGGGAGAGAAAATCTTTTTTTTTTATATTAATTTTCCATTCATCTTTAAAGTCGTCGCTTCGTGGAAACGCCAAGCGTCCTCGCCGGAAGTTAATTTAATTTCCCTGGCAAACGTAATAAAGTTACGGAGCGAGTAGAAACGTTTTCCAAGGCGGGCGAAAGGCTTTCGTACAGCCTCCGGGCATTTGCTATCCGCTGGACCATGTTGGACGGTTGTCATCTGGTCAAAGGAAGGCTTTGCTCGGTCTTGGATGAATTTACTGTAGTGTGTGTGTGTATATATATTTTTGTCGTCCATGCTCGAATTGATTGCAGTGGTCCATTTGTAAGGGATGAGACTGGGAGAACATATGGGATTCATATCTTTGGTGGTTATCGGTTGGGAATTTACTTCCGGTATTTGTATCTTTTTTTTGTGTGCGTGATTTATTTTTTTTCGAGCATATGTATGTGATTCTGGAACTTCAATTGAGATGAGATCTGGAGAAGCAGATGATCCGGTATCTTGTCGGATACCCGGAAGCGGTGGGTACCAATGTACCAATATGGACGGAGACTATGGAGAACGTATTTATCTCGGGACGCAGAGCGTATGGAAAATAAAGAACGACTCTGTTATTACGGCTCTATCCGTTAGTTGATCATCATTAGAGACCATCGGGGATTCGTAGTTTCTCACAGAGGCCGCCCATCCGTCACGGCGCCACTATCGCTCACGTAGCAACAAGCCGTTTCTCCTAATGCTCGAGCAAATCGTTGGGCTTTGTCGGGAATGCCGACATTGGCATAGCCCATTTCCGTAACAAGGTTTGAAAGTTTTTTTGAGAAAAAAAAATATAGTTATTATCCCGCGATTCACTTTCTCCTCTCGCTGCAAAACAGAGACCGTCTTGCGACTGTAGGAATTTTTTAAAATGAATCTTGAACGAAATTGGGACGTGAATAAATTTTAAAAAATGAATCGAACGCAATTTCTGTGTAATTTGAATCGACCCGAGTCATTGAAATAGACTCGAGTCAATATTCCATTGCTCGTTTGTCGTGTTCTCTGCTCCTCTTACAGTCTCCATGGAACTGTCTTGAGCAAATAGAAAGTCGCCTTTAGAAATCTGTACGTTATTGCCAGTTTTTGCTTGACTTAGATTCGATCATTTTTCAGCTGAAAAGAAACGATTTAATTTTCCAATAGCTTACACGCTCAAGTCCTTGTCGCTCGTTAAGGATTATCCTGAAGAATGGCGTTGATCTCTACGGCGCTGAGATTCCCAATGAATTTTCAATTAACCTCGATATTTATTATCCCGATTAAGTTATCTCTATACGTGTACACACTTTTAACAATTATTTTCCATTTATCAACCAGGAATCTTATCTCTTGATTTATACTCGCGTCTTATCGGAAGATTCGAGAGCGTCCGACGTTACATGAAAATGGTCCTTTTGTTCTGGGGAAAATAAAAAGTATTTCCAAAAGTCACGTTTCCACGGGAGATGACAGAAGTTCAAGGCTGACACGTAGAAATAATAATTAACCGAAGGTCCCTGACAATTGAATTAGCAGACGGTCGTGTCTTGCGAACGTCTTACGATTTGGCTCTCGGGGTCAGGACGACCCGTGACGTACAAAAAAAAAAAAGAAAAAAAATGAGATCAGGCTATACGAGTAGGACTGAAGGGATGCTGTTAAATTCACAAATCATGGACCAATAAGATCAGTCTTGATCCTCCGTGAATCTCGCGACGCCACTTCAATCTGTAATTTCACGTGTCCTTTACGATATATCTATATATCATTTTTTTCTTTATTTAATTTCCATCTTTCATCAAATTCTCTTATTCCTCAAGCTTCGTTCCCATGCTCTTGTATCCCGTTGCGACTGCAACACGCTCTTTCGCACCGTTATGAAAGCACGCCTTGAGCCTGCAAAGAAAACAGTTTACCCTGAAAGTGATATTTATGAGGAGAGCCAAGCCTTAATCATCGACGCGGTGTAACGCGGGAAAATTCAAATACGCTAAGAGCGATGATTAACCATTAGGAAAAGCAAAGAAGGCGGATCCGCGTGTAAAATAAGAAACTCGAGGAAAAAAAAAGAAAAATTATTAAAAAACCCGGAAGTTAATAGCGTCTGCAAAATTGTATTTATTTTCTTAATAAAACCGCTTGGAATTTCATTCCTTGGCACACGTGAGCGAACCAGTATTTAATCGAATTACGAGGCTGAAAATGATGTTGTTTAATTGGCCGTCGGTTACGCGTAAGATCAAGAAAAACGAGCAACGTAATATTTCACCGAGAGAGAGAGAGAGAGACATAGACAAACCCATAACGTGTAATATGACTGTAAGCCAAGAAAATAAATACTCCAGCATCCATAGGTAACTTACGAGAACGTATCATTAACTTTATCGCTTTATATTTCCAGACTTAAAATTTCCTCACGAAAGTCTCTTTTGGACGCCCGAAAGCGACTTTCTCAAAACTCAACCAGTAACCCTTTTACATCGCACCTACTAACAGCTGTTCGGATACTCGGCTGTAAAGTAACCGCAATGCATTCTGGTATCGCTCGATTATATTTCTTTCGCCCTGCACTGCAAGCGTCGGCCACTCTTGCGCACTGACTACATCGAGTCGACGTTCTCGACTACTCCGTGATACCTGTCCAGGTAGCAGGTATAAATCCACGCGATGGAATTCAAGAACGCGACACCCGTTAGATCGCTCTGAACAACACGAAAATTACTGTCCTCGCTTTTGCTCGAATCACGATTCCCGGGGAGGCAGGAGAGGTTATAGGATATTTAATAAGAAAAAATTGTTACAATTAAAAATCTTTTTATTCGTCACGACTGGGAATACAGGTAACGAAGTTGCGAGAGGTTATGTTTCAATTTATATTTAATATCAAATTATGACATTCGGACAGGTGCTTATTGAATAATTAAACGCGTTTCGTGTGATTCTATTATTACTTCGGCATTGTTAACGTTAAATTACATTTTTTTTATTTAATTAATCAACTGCTATATATATCTATATAATGCGCAGTGCCAATGGATGGCGTCGAGACGCCAGCGGGACGCTCTTGTTCGCGCGGTTAAAGATTAATAGAGCTCGGACTACGAAGCTATCTACAGGGCTAATAAAAAGATACGTGAAAAGAAAGATCAAGAGAAAGATCGACACCGTTAACGCAGACCCACGTAATAATCTCTTAGAGATTAATCTCTGGATCGATAACTAGATAAGTTTGTCGTAATGATTTTTTTTCTCTTGGATTGCCATATATATGCATACGCGAATTTCATCGACACAGCATCCACGTATTTGATCGATAGCGTATAAAGGAGCCGATGATAATAGGCGTCCCCTGTTATCGGTCCCGCATGAAGCGCGGTTTAATTAAAACAATAAAGTTCTTGTACGACGGGAGCCAAGAAAAACGGGGGGGCCGATTGCTCGTGGCCCGTGATTGATGGATACGTCACTGGATGAATAATAGTCCTGCCGACTGCGATGGAAACAAGCCACGAGTCAGGAAACGTGCGTCTAATTGTATTTTTCTATTTTTTCCCCTCCCCTCCCCGCTTACTCCTTTCCCTAATGTCTATTTCCTTTTCTATCCTCCTCGCCCTCTTTGTCGCTGCGAGTCAATCGCTATGGCGATCCGACGTAGCCCCGTTGAAAATCCACCCTTTGGTCCCCACCGCGGAAAGTCGACGTGGTTGAAAAAAATTTGGACAGTCGAATCTTCACGTGAACGACACGACGTTCGTCATACTTTATTGGAAATTTATGAAAAGGGCCTTACGGCCTGAACTGTGCCGTTAAACGTTAACGAAGTGCCAATAGAAAATTTCCCTTAAAAAAATTAATATAATAATTTTAATAATAACTTTCTCGCAAACAATCGAAAAGCATCTTTTATTCAAATTAACGACGGCGTATCGGTACTCGAATAAATTCAACGAATCTACCTGTAATTAATGAAGTCGTAGATTGAGCTTCTCAGCGTGTCCGCCTTTTTCCACGTAACTCTGTTATTTCTCCTGCGCCATTATTTCTCTTTCCCTTTATCCCGTGTATCAAAGCCTTTCGAATACCCCTTTGCCATTTGTTTCGACCAAGTTTTACTTAAGGGGAAAACCAGCGCCTCCGCACCGAAGAAACTCGTTTCCATTCAGATCTTTTCTTATGTAGGGCGGATACAGAGAAAGACCAGGGGGAGCAGGGGGGGCAGGGGGGAGGAAGTCTCCTTCGTTTCACAGAAAGCTCGAAAAGTTCAGTTCCCGCTTTATACGTGAAATTGATGATTTTATCGTAGGGGCATCGTTTACTTGTTTAGAGAAAAAAATTATTCAAACCCCAAAAAAGATGCTGTCCAATAACGAAAAATAAATTTTGTTTCTTATGTTTTTTTTTTACAACGAACATTCCGTGAATAATATATGCGTAATATATATGTAAGTATTTTTGAGATTTTTTTACAAAAATATCTTCAACGTTGTTCTACGTATCGTGCTAATTGTCGTGTGTGAACGGAACACAAAAAATATATATATATATAATGAAATTGTATATTTCCATGACGAGAGAAATTTGCCCGAGAAACTCTTTAGAAAGTAACGTACGTTGCGATTCAAACGACTCGAAAGCAATTCCGTCCTCCATTCGATGCTCGACAAATTGAAAACTGAGAACCTTTATGCCCATTTGATGTCTAGCGCGATCGCGCTAGGGCGAAGTGTCGCCGCGACGCCTGGCGTCGGCTCTACTTTTTCACGTGTAAACCTAACCCCGGGGCTGTTTCTGCCTTTGTACCGTTTGTACGTAAGCTACCTGCTGTACGTACGTGTATAAAAAAAAACTATGTATAGAATTTAACGAAGGAATCGAGAAAGAGTGAAAAGACTTGTTTACGTAATTTCTGTTTAGAATTCTCGATCGATTTTCCACCCTGTGTTACGATTACTTTGAACTTTCGTCCGCGAGGTGAAATTGAGCTTTCCCCAAAAAACTTGAAAATTACAATTTTCGTCTTATCTCAATTTTGATAAGTGACAATTGATTTCCTGTAAGGATCCGGTAGTTCAATCGAAATCGTACGTGTGATTAATGTCACTTGACGGAAACACGAGTTAGCCATGGCTAACTACACGGAGTAGATAAGCATACTTGAAACTTATGTTCTAGAGTTATCTTAGACGTTACAGCTATATAAATACATATGAATATACATACGAAAGTATACAAGAGATATGAAAGGCGATTTAAACGTGGAAGAAGCACGTATGAGATCAAAAGGATCTATAGAAACTCTGATCACCAAATATCAAAATATCTCCAGCTACCTGGCTGAAGCAAAATCCCCAGCGCGAAGCCCCGCGCAACCAGCCCCCAGGATGTATTAAACGTTCAAACAGTAAATTCTGTCCTGTCCACACAGCGCGCGGCCGCGTAATTAGGCGGAGCCTGAAGTTACGCACACTTGAGGTTTCCGGCGATTGGCTTCGGATATTAGATACATTTGTCACGGTCTGGCACCCATGAGCTGAGATCTCTAAACTCTAATAAAATAAACGCATACAGGTACATGCTCGTAAACACAGTGAAAAAAGAGACAGAAAAAAGGATGAAGTTTAATTAAAGAAAATGTGCACGGTAGAAATATTTTGGACACACGTTAGACTGAGATTTATAATTTTAAACAAAAACAATCGTTGACTGTAGTGAAGTAGATAATTAGTAGGTTAATTAAGAACCGCAACGAAGTATATCGGTCAGGCTGTAATTATAGAAATTGTAAGCGCACCGATGAAATTTTAATCAAATGAAATTCTGACGATCGAGTAGATACCTACGCGCGTACTTTAGTACGAGAATTGTATATAAAGCTGTAGTGACCTACTTAAAGCTCGAATTAATTCACGTCCGGGGTCGTTCGGCCGAATTCAAATTAAACCGTAAACGATCTTCGTAAATGGCGTTAAGCGTTCTTGCGGCACGAAGCACGCGGGACTTACGGCTGTGTATATAAATAGCGAGAGAGAACTCTGAACTATTCTTATCGTTGTCCACAGCATCTTCCTGCATACTTTTATCCTTGAAACGCAGTTCGCCTGAATCCATCATTTCGCTTCCTTACCGACGGGTCACCACTGTCTACCCCATTATACACGTTGAATCTGCTTTACCGACCGTACTGCCTATACACTATGCATACTGTCCATACATACTACACATACTATACCTATATTTACTTTTCCTACCTATCTACAGCATGCCTACTAATACCTATCAGTATCCCCCGTGTTCGCAGACCGGAAGCTAAACGGATTATGACAGATAGCTTCCCGTCACGTTGTTTACCTAGTTCTCGTTATTAGAGAACAGCCGCATTTTTCTTGCCGCATTATAATGCCTCGTCTCGTTCCATGAATAATTTTCACGTAACGCCAACCGCGCAAAGCGTAACTCACGAACGCACTGTTTCGTTAGTAAAATCGAAAGCGTTCGTTTACGTTAACAAAGTTGATTTGAAATTCGGAAATTTTTTTTCAAAATCAAAAAAATTCCCGATCATCGCACGCGATTCAACCGCATTCGCCACGCGACTTCGAAGCCACGCATACGTCAGTAAGGCGCTATACGTTATTACAGTAATTATAATTACCACGAGCCTCGTAACACACGGTAAATCGTAACGAAGATTTAGATTGCGGATAGGGATAGGACATTAAGTTGAGTAATAGTCGAGTAACGCACTAGTCATTACCAGTGTTTCTCTCTCTCTCTTACACAGGACGTTATTTTCTTGTCTATCTTCGTTCCTTCTCTCTCTCATGAGCTCCGTGTACAATTTTCTCTCGCTTCTATGGCCATCAATAATATCCCATACGTGGACATACAGGAAGTCGTGGAAACCGGAAACAACCTGGTCCAGGGTCACTCTGCACCCTTGTCCATAGCGGTCGAGTACAGGGACTTTGGATTGAATTAAAGAAAAATTTATTAAAAAAAAAACTGAAAATATCCCTTTAAACGCCGACGTCCACGATCGGTCGTAACCGCAGAGCGTAAACAGCGAAATCCAATGTAAAAGGAAGGTGCAGCTTTTCACGGTGGCGGCAACGGCGGTTTCGTGCCAAAGAAATTTCCGGCGAGTTTCAAAGTTTCCTTTGGCTGAGCTGCAGAACGCTCGAGGGTTTCGCGGAACCAACACAAATCTGGCAGCACTTGCACGGAAAACTTTGGACAATTTCCGAGAGTTTGGCGGGTTGATGAGCGTCGCGGAACACGAGAGGGTGAAAATTCGAGGTTTTCGGGCTGCTGGTTGAGCTTTGCAAGAGGGCGGGGGGAGGGGGGGAGGTAACGTTCCTTGATACCAGTAGCGACGCTTTCCCGGATTCTACCTAGTAGCAATGGCCCTGGCATACCTCCTGGGGTAAACTATGCGTGTAATATGCCGGATTATTTTACTCCCGGCTTCTCTAACCGGGACCGGAAGCTCTCTTCTGGCCGATGCGGAGACTCGACGGCATCTTCAAAACTTTAACCAAGTTTACGTTGATACGTTGCTGGTTGTCTATGTCTGGTTAGCGATTGAGCTTTTCCGTTTACGTATCCTAGTTTTCTTCTGGCAGTTCGCGTCACGGGTTACGCTTAAGAAGCATCTTTCTGATACGTAAGATCATTGGCACTGCCCTTTTTTTAAATTCTTAAAAATTATTCAGCAATAGGCTTTTTAAATTGTTCTCGAGGAGTTCCATAGTTCCTGATAGATTTTAACAATAGTTCTGGTATATTATATCGTTAAAATAGGAATTTTCCAAAAATTGAGGTGCTATACGTGTGTCAGCTGCAGCATCGCACTTTTTAAAAGTATCTTATATGCCACAACTAGGGTTTAGTAATAATCTTGAAGCTGCATCCACAGCTCAGTCCCCAGCGACGTGTCTCGAATCCTAGTACGAAATATCCCAAATATTCAAAGCACTGTGCAACAATCCTGCGAGTCCTAAGGAAGCGATTAGATCCGCATGGATCTTTAGGAACTTTCTAAGCACTCTCTCCTCTCTCTCTCTCTGTCTTTCTCTACGGCCATATATCACTCTCTCACTTACTTTCTCAATTCTTTCCTCTCGTATTATTTATCTGACCTTGACCGTTAACTTACTATACAACCTGAGGACTTGGCCCTGGAACCAGATGACTTTCTGAAATAGCCTGTACCCGCAGGAGCTCCCCTGATGAATTAATTATCCTCATCTTTATCCTATACGAGATGAAATCTAGATCTGTTTTAGCCACAGCTTCCCTTATCTATAGTAACTATAGGAGCCGATCAAACGGGGACGATTTTCATTCGAGTAACATCGAACCGTTGCGATCAGCCAGTACAGTACTGATAATTAATATCATTTATTTAGGAAATTATTATATATATATAGGATTAGGAAATTTCTTTGATCATTTCCGTCTGGAATGAATTTCTGATTAATTTTTTTTTTGCTTTTCTAGCCAATTATCACTTTTTAACCCGGAGTATTCGGTATCATTTTATTCGAAAATGAGGTAGCGTCTCGTATTTCATTGGCTGACCGCGAAGCAGAGGCGCGGGAATATTCGAATCGTTCTCCGAAACGTTGGCTGCGTCGCCGACGTCGATTCGACTGAATAATCAGTAGGAACGGAGAAGTAATCAAAATCCGACTGGAAACCCAATGCAAATACGAGATTAAAAGACACTCGGCTCTAATTCGCTGAGCGACTTCGTGTCCCACTAATTGCACCCCCCCCCTCCCATTCCTAGTCCTATTTAAACCCCTCGAGACTTCTAACCATCCCCTTTCGTTTTAACTATTTTTTTTCCCTAACTACCCTCGGATTCTTCTTCTGATATACTTTGCTTGGCTGACTCTGTAAGGTTGGTACCACCTACCTACCCCTAAGATTTTCCAGAGGAAGGGATTCAGCTCTGCGTAACGCGGATTTCTTATTTCCATCGTTTCTCGCTCTTACTACGTTCTCCTCTATTTGTTCGTTTTATTAACTTTCATTCCTTTCGCTACTTTGCTTTTCTATACCGCCGACCCCTTATCGTCGCTCGACTTTAAACTCCGCCTTTACTTTTTCTTGACTCTTTGATTTTCTTTTTTTTCCGCAAATTCAATCTACGATCCACAAGCCGATATACCGATATCAGCAATTAAGATTGACTGTGGTAACGTTGCCGATGAAATTATTGTAAATTTTATTAATACTCGACAAAATCCAGACGATCGAGAATTGAGACTTTTTTTCTTCTCTTTTTTCAAAATTTATTTACATTCACTCGTCACTCCATTATCTGACTCTTGTATTAATAATTTTTATGACGATCGTCATTTTCGTACATTTTGTATACCTGTATATTATCCTTAATAATATCGACGCACGACTAAATGAAAAAGCTTTTAAAACAAAATTTCTGTTTAATTACTTCTCTATTACGCAAATTGGCACCGATCAAATATTTACGTTGCATCTTCTACGCGGACACTACGCGTTTAACGTTGCTCGAAGCCAATTACGAGTGGCCGATTGATATAGTGGTACAGTCATTATAAAAATTTGTATTTACTACTCAAAAGATCGAGTTATCAAATTAATCATCACGAAATGGCCTACATCGAGAGAGGCAATTCAACTTGACTGCATTCATGAGATATATCTCAATTATCAATGACCCATTAATCGGTCAAGTTATCAGATAAGAATAAAATTACGTTTCCCCTATTTGTCCCTATTGTCAATTTCTTTACAATCAATCTTCAATCCAATCATCGATCCTGTCGTTATAATAAAGTTGGATGCGGCCAAGTTCGTTGACATTCGATAAACGTTATCACCACATTTTTCCACGTTTACGTGTAATCTTTTTTTTTTCAAAATCGACTCACCGTGACTATAAATCTTATTGGTGCCTTCGTCGCCGAGTGTGTAGGCATTCCTTGTACGTATCGCGAGGCCAGGAGCGTACATTGGGCATTCTGAGGGCTCCAGTCAGGGCGTGGTAGAATTTAATATTCGATCGAATTGATATTCCTATCGTTCCCAGTAGCATCCGAACTGAGTTTTCTCATTCTCTCTCTGTCTCTTTCTCCACTTCACTTTCCTCTTCCAGTGCCGTCTTATTCAATCTTCCGTCTCACTCCCGCCCCATCAGCCATTCATTGCTACGGACCTGAATTTCTAATTGCTTCTTCGTTTCCACGAGATACGCAATTCGGATGAGCTCCCGGAACTCGTATGTGTCCGTTATCGTGCGAGTATTTGATGCGATAAAAAAGATTGATCATTAAAGAATTTATAAAAAATTACAATCTCGGTACTTTAAACGGATGCTGCGCGAGTGAGATGATATACGGTGGCAGTAAGTAACGAAGCGAAGAGGAGATGCTTTGAGAGTCTGAAAAGTGAAGGGAAGCCGTATTACGCAATCACGATAAAAGACAATATCGCCCTAATGAGGAAGTGCCGTGGGGCGACTTTTTTTCTTCTTTTTTTACTACGGCTGCATACGATGAAGATCACTTACTTGTTACGGTGGACCGTAAAGAGTTTCCGAAGTAATGAAGCGAAGCCACCGTATAAAAGTCAATGAGCCACCTGGCGGGAAAGATGGGAACAAGGACGCCGAGTATCGGGAGGATAAAACGCGAACCGTGTGGATTATTAAAAAATTCTACGATCCTTAAAACCATTTTTCAATAGACTCTATCAGCCTGAGTGGATCCACGGGTTAGACTGGGTAGTGGCAATCAGTTTAATCAGCAATCACTTTGCCGTATTAGAAATGACAGATAAATTATAATTTTTTTTTATATCTATTAACAACGAAATTGCGTCATTGGATCATCATGATATTTCAAATTGATTAAGAGTTATGACCTATCGAAATTGAATCTACGGGTCAGGCGAGAAAGGGTATTGCCTACGATTTCATATTTAATGCGTCTGTCTTTGTCTTACGCACGTGAATACGCATAAGCGTGTCTCTCTCGCACTCGCATCGGGTATGGGAAATTCGAAAAATCTTGAGGATTCGGCCTCTCCGATTAATTTGCGTTATTATGAAATCAATGAACCGGAAAAAAATCAATTTTTTTTTCTTTTGGTAGTTTGGTATATTATTTTTAATAATATTGTTTTTCATGTATATTCGCACACAAACGATGTCGCGTAGGTTAACTGCAGCTGCACTTCTCGTGCATCCGAATCTTGCATTCCTCCTGCGCGCATACGACCAGACGGCAATAACCCAAGACCGAAGTTCGAACTTTTGGAAGATCGTGATCTCAGGTGTTCTAAAGATTCGGCAGTCGGGACACGCCCGGTCCATTTCGTAACAGAAAGCGCCTAAGGATTCATCTCGGTAAAGCCGATTAAAGTGAAGCCGACTTGCGTACGCCGAGTCGCCGTGGAATATTCAATAACAGAAACAGCCCGTGTCCTTTCATCTCATTCGTACCAAATCACGCGCAGCCACTTGATCACACACGTAATCCAATATGCAACATAAGGAAGAGTTCGAATCTCATATAAAGATATAGAAAAAAAAATGAAAACAAATAAAAAAATTTTCATCTCTCCTACGCCATTGATAAAGATAACAATTTTCAACCCCCATCGCTCTTATCAACCCTCTCGAGGCACTCTATTAAATTCCATCGAGCGAACGTCCCCCTTAAATCTATAAGATCTTTCAATTAACCAGAAACACCCGTCAACAAACAATATACCTATAGACTCATCTTCCCAAGGTACAGCATCCCAAAGGACCAGCCAGTATAAATCTTCCGGCAATCGATCTCGCTAATGACACCGGAAATCCTAGAGTACCAAGATAGCACTACGAGATCCCATATACAGTCCTTATGCATATGACGAATCGATACACGTTACGCAATCGTATGTAAAATGTGAATATGACGTATGCACACATATGTGTACATATGTGCACGATCCGAAGAGAACGATTCTCCTGTCTCATCTTCTCCTGTTACCTTCATTTCCGAACTGTTCTATCTGCATCCAGGTACCATCGTGCGTGTAACACACGTGACGCACGCGTCACGTATGACACGTAGGAAATATCACGTATCTCGTACCTGTGTACATATAGAATATAGCGTATGTGGAATATTTCCATTTGAACGTATACAGACGTATGGGTACTTGGAGCTCACACGAGGTGAGGGTCAGCGCACATGTGCTCACCTTTATTGGGCAATATATTTCTTCGTATCACGTCGTGCCGGGGCCGAAGTCAAGCTGGTTCGACCCCCGATTACCCTTACGATAACTTATCGTACAATCAGCGAGATGTGACGTGACGCACGCCTGCCTGTCCTCCGTATTCATCCTGCTGCCTACGTACCGTACCTGTATCCTACATGTCCTGTCACATATGTGGGAAAGAAAAGCTACGACCTTCGCGCACCGGCACGCTCTGCCCTTTGGATTTATTTAATTAATAGACAATCGAACGATTGTTAAACATCTGTCAGTTTCGTTTCCACGTGGCAAACGGTGACAGGGCTGTCAGATCGTTACACGTGTCTAATAGCCACTAGACACGTGATAGTAATACTTTTGACGTTTGGATAGAAAAAATTTTTTCTTTACCACTGGATTTAATAGTTTGATTTTTTATGTGGAATTATAGGGGGAGAAAATTTGTAACTACTTGCAAAAATGGTGTCGCGAATTTTTTCTCTTATCGCATTTGGCTACCGATAGGGAAAGTGGTACAGGGGAGGCTGCATTAAAATTTAACTCACGGCCTGAAACTTGAAGAGGACTCCGTCATCGGTAACGTCGTGAACCTAATAACTTTGGCTTATCTCAAGTTGCGAAATAAGAGGACGCCATTTGAGGTTTAACGAGGGGGGGGGGAGTCCTTATCAGTTGGATTCACACAGGGCACGAGGTATGTACAAAGGGGAGTCGTGAAATCTTCAAAACGTAATGAGTAATAGTTGAGTCCGGTTACAGCTGAATACACGTAATCTTATCTATTTAGGTGAAAAGTAATAAGATTACGAAATTTGTCAGTTTTATTTTTAACGGCTTAAAAATCATGTTAAATTTCTGTCAAGGCTTCTCGCTGAAAAAAATCTACATCCGGTAAATTTTTCCCGTGGTATACTTTCTCATTGACGTATAGGCCTATTTTTCAGGGACCTCAGGACATATTGACCCAGTACATTTAAAGCAACGTCCACACGTAATCCTGTTATCCTCCGCGTATAGAAAACGTCGAATCCCGAACATTTTGATACATGAAATTATCATATAAACAAAAGTTAATGTATCGCGAATCCAAATTTTGCAATTAAAATAAATTATAAATAATTCATAATACGATAAAATTAATCATTTAACTCATCGTGCATGGAATCGTCTCCACATAAACATAAGAAAGTCTTAAAAACGGACCCCTAAAAAATTTTCAAAAAAAAAATTGATCCACAATCCAATGTCGCTAAATATAAATAAGTATAAATTAGTAAACTGTAAACGGTAAGAAAAGTTTGTAAAAAAAGATCCAAGCAAGACAAAGCTATTAAGATTTCATATCGGTCCATAGCCAATCCCGTTTGACTGAAATGAGTGAGTGGAGGGGGGGATATACTCGGTGCCCTAGAATTTACATGAACCATAATTCATTTCATTGCCGATAAATAACGCTAATGACAGTTGAATGGCTGGGAAGGAGAGAACAGCGGCCAACAAGGGCAGCCGCGTACAATTCCTGGCTCGTGTCTTGAGCAGAATACCGAACATTCACCATTGGGCCGTATCCTCCATTAGACGTAGAAGATCAATGCAGACGGATTATTGAATTCCCATACGCATAAGAACTCCACGATAAGAGCCCTTGGGTAGGCGTAGTACGCGCTGATAAGGAAGATAAAAAAAGCGTATAGAAAAAAAATTAAAGGTAGACGTTTGTATTAACCGTTAAAGTTTTCACGCTAGATGTCATTTCAGATTTTCGTAATGGCCGATCTTCAACGAGGCGATCGGTGTCGATATCGCCGATTGTAAATTCCCTCCTTGTATACTTACAGGATAAATGCGCCTTTATACAGCGATCGGTTCTTACGACCAATACTGTAAAGCTATATAGATACAGTTACAGTGGCAATAACAGTAGCTGAACCGATCGGAGCAACGATTCCGCATTGTTCTACAGCAGCAATAAATGTCAGTCGCTCGCGTTCATGTGGGTTCGCCAAAGGCACGCTTTCTTGTATGTAAGCCATGTCCGCGAATCCTCCTGCAGGTATCAGGACTACGTTGATACCGTGAGCATAGTTATGGTACATGGAAAAAATGGTCTTCGGTGATCAGTGAGAAATCAGTGATCCTCGATAAGAATACGTACTCCGTACGTGCGTATGATAAATGCATAAGAGCGGAAATGATAATACGACTACCGTGTAGATAAGAACGTTAATATTTTTCAGGCCCTCTAACGCATGCCATTCGTCTTGTCGACGACATCGATTAATTGCAAACTCCCCGTGAGGCGAATCGTGCCCATTGCGCATACATGCCATATGTACACATGCGTGTTCTCAATTTCATATTCATATCCGACAAGATGGGAATTCGGTACCGTCTCTTTCACCCCAGAGGTATGTGTATAATATACACTGTATATATGAATCAATTCGACTCCACATATGTCACATATGACCGGTTGGACTTCCACGTGAATTCGCGTATCCTTGTAATTTTTACTCGTACCGACCTTCGTCGTGCTCAAATTGCGTCAATTATCATAAAAGAGCAGGATTCTGGGTGGCTGGACCAGGAGTCCCGGGGAGCCAAGAAGATGCAACGTGGTAGTAAAACATGACGCGGAAGTCGAACTGCAGGACGGACAAGTAGGACAACCGTGCTACTTGCCGGTATCCCACTTGCAAAGTCTCTCTTACACGATCGTATATCGTGTGACACGGCAGCGAGTTGCATAATTGCTCGTTACAGAAACGATCCCTTTTTCCAGCCTAGTGTGCAACTTCGGAGCGTTCCTTTTCGCCATAGCCGAAGGTGTCGTGAATCTCTTTTAACTTTCGAGTTACAGGTGCGACCGACTCACGTGCTGAGTGCATATATAGGCTGTTAGCATGTAAGTACACCCATGTAGGTGGCATGGACCTGAAATAGCATAGGAGAGTATTAGCGTGTGGGAGAGGAAGACAGAAGGACGCTGAGCATCGCGACGCTTTAACGACCTGTGTAACAGTATCTTTGTACTGAATAAATATACCTATATACGTTATTAACCTTTGATACGCGGGTCAAAGGTCACTCTTCTAGACTGCCATTGATCATTGTACGGACGGACCAAGAGGTCGGTGCTGTAACCGTATGTAAATTATATTTCGATAAACAATCTAACGAATCTGATAAAAATTATTGATAACGACCTCACCTGGGTCAACGATCGATCGTTCGCTTATCGCACTCAACAATGTCTGGATTTGATATCGGTACTGTGCAGATCGGCTGGAATATCTTGTTGTGGCGATAGTCCTCGATTCTGGTTCCCGATAACTCCGACGTGACCTTCCAGATTAATTAACTGGGGGGGGGGGAGGGGAGGGGGGGTCTCGCGCTGGGTATCCGGAGTCTTGCAAGAAGCTTGCTTTCCGAGTTCCTCCGATCCCCAAGAGAGAAACAGAGTATAAGACGGAAGAGACAAGGGAGGGTTTGGTGGCGGTACGATGGGACTGAGGGTGGGTTGGGTACGAGGGGGATGGGGCGGGGGAGGAGGAGGGGGATCTTACAAGATAGATCGTACTACTCCGTTCACGGCCTTATTACATCGTAAATTCCCGCTTAGTGATGGATAACATTAAGCCATCGGCTACGACAAATTACTTAACTCCGCCGATATCAGGTGCACCCGGTATTGCTTATCTCGGAAGTTTTTTTTTTTAGTGTAAAAGTTGAGTCGATACATGGATCATGTGTCGGTCGATTGATTTTAGACGGCCTGTAGATGATAAGAGCTATTTTCTTTTTTCTATATAGGAAAGATATTGCCAATTTTTTTGTATACTTACAATTAGATTTTGTGGGTGTGACGTCACTTTTTTTTTACATGCGTAAGCAAAACTAGTCATTTTCATTAGAGCGACTGATGTGTCTAATTGTGGGGAGTGGGCCGAGTACGTGAAAGCCATTAATGGCACTCGTGGCTCACGTGAAAGATTGAAAAGATGATTTAATTTAACATAACCTCCCATGGTGAGATCGCGTGTTTTAATTTGGACCAACGTACGACAGGATTTTCCTTTTATTTTTAATGTCCACCTCGTGTTTCCGGTACGCGTCGCTTTCGCCCGTGCTTTTGGATTACAGCTGGGAAAAGCTCCCGTGAGACTCCTGTAGCGTCATCTACATGGATAACGTTTTTACGGCCGTTGAAAATTTTTCTGTTTCGACTTACTTCCGGTTTACGCGAAAGTGTAATGTATGCATAATACTTGGAAGTATCTCAGACTGCAGTGTTTTTTTTTCTTTTGTTTTTTCCTTCGCTTCTCCACACATTTTCCTTACCTCTATCTCCCGGTCGAGCGAAGCTTAGGAACTTTTAGTTGGCAATATGTCCGTTCAAGTTTCGCGTAACGGCCGGCGAGCTTTTTCCCGTCGGATATAAGAAGCAATCGAGTGACTGGAGGGAATTGGAGATGCACGTCAGGCAATGCATAAAATCGATCGGTTCGTATATTAAAAAAATTCCTCGTTATAGATACCTCCGGGCCCGTATGGGGAATCTCTATCGGACGATCCAATGAGGAACTCGGATTGATGCATCTCCTCTTTGTTTGGCCACGTTCAATAAATACCTGAAGCTGTTTCCCGTGACCTGTACTGCATGTGTATGCTTATACGAACCAGCACACGTACGTTGATCCGTATAGCGTATAATATTATACGTATACTATATACAGCGTATGCATATTCCTACATATACAGCATTCCAGTAGGCAATCTCGACGTTATTGGTCATCGATATCCGAATCGCACATTTCCATAAGTGTGCACGTATTATGCACGCATGTATGTATCACTGAATTAGTCGGGAAATGTAGTCCGACGGAATTCTCATCAACTCTTTTGAAAATGTTCAGCTTCCGGTTAAAATTGCTTCTCGTAATATTGCACCTGAGAAGGAAAGACATGCTTTGCTCTTTTCATTTTTTTTTCAATCCCGTACCAGCCACCGTCCTTACCTGCAGTTCACGTTAGCATTAAATTCACCGGGTCGAGTTTCTGCACGACAGCGATTCGAATATTTGGGCTGAATTCAGGTGCTGCCATCTGACGCATTTAACTGTCGTGACTTCAGAATAGAAACCCATTCGTTTTCATTCTCGATCTCGTTAAGTTTACGTGAGTATTCGATGCCCGTTGTCGGACTTGCTCGACAGTGGCGCCACCGTCGACAATGCGTTAAGAGGCATTGTTTCTGTCGACAAGGAAACGGGGACGGAGATTGAAGGAAAGAAGAAAAAAAATCGTATCTACTCGCTACTGTTTCTACGTTATTGCTCGCCACAGATTCCCCAATGCAATTCTCTTGGAGAGCTAGGAAATGTCCACTCTCTCGCGTCCGCCAGTCGCGCGGTAAAAAGAAAAATCCGATAGCGACATAGTTGTCGGCACTCGACGTACCGTTGACGACTGCAGCGCCGCGCCCGGCGATTTGTAGCACTGCGACCACGTGACCTCAACGGACAAAATGTGCGTCCCGAATCAACGTACATGGAAATTGTCAGCGGCTCGTGAAGAGCGAAACATCTTTCCGAAGAAGTACGATTATTTCGTACGTCGTACGCCAGCTGAAGTACGGTCGGCGGACGATGCTTTTCAGACGGAATTTACACGCGGGATAGTGGCCCGAGAAACGATCCAAATTTCGCGTCGCGACGATGAAAATCGCTCGTTGAGGATCGCCGGCTCGTTCGGGTCGCCTCGCTGTAATATCGACATTACAAGTCGAATAAAAGTTACCGACGTCGCTGCTGAATGGGCTTGAAATCTCATGAAAAATCAAAGCAAAGCGTACAACGATTTCTAGGTTATTATCGCGCACGATGTATATGCTCCCGTATACGTACAGGTGAGCTGCGCCTATACTGCGTTTATTGATTACAGGAGCGCGAGGGATGCATTTCAAGCCGCGAATGCAATTTCGCGCGTTCACTTAGTTCGTTGAGCGCGTTGGAAAGTACTGTTCGGCCCACCGACCGCGATACGATAACTGCACTGCACTCTATCATATCTCCGCGAAAGGTAGATAATAATCTCCCCTCATACTTCTGCACAATGCAAATTTAATTAAATGGAACATCCTGACGGCGAATGTCCCAACCCCTTTCGTAACACAATACTGGGTTGTACTTAGCACTGATACTGTGTACTGGCTACCAGTATTATGCATATATATATATATATAGTCATCACTTGGTTCCATGAAATATACTCTCCTTGCACAAATATCATTATACTTATTACCTATGGTAGAATAATTTAATACTCGTTACAGAGGAAAATAATTTTGTAATTGTAATCCCGCTAGACGATTATTACGCAATATGTTTTAACTATCTCATTCATACCAAGCTGAGAATACGTCCAAATATGGGTATTTTTTTTTTTTTTTAATACCAACCATAAAGTTGTATTAGCAAAGGGAGAATATGGCATTCTGTAATTCTTACATGGGAATCATCAGTAGAAAGTTGTCCGCGATTCTTTTATTTCACGTTGAATGAAAATCTGTGGTTTTCTTTTTTTGAGCTCTGCCAAAACGACGTTCTTAAGAATTCGATAAGTACTCTATTATTCAATATAACGCGTGACCCTGTGTGAAATATTAATTGATCAAAAATTCAGCCTCGTTCCGATAACCAATAATAAAAATTGATAAGACGATAACATTTTCCTCAAACTCGGCAGCGTTTCCTAAACTATTATCTGCCTGTACCCGCGAAGTACGTTTGCTTGGCAATAATTTGCAGTTGAAAAACGAAATTGGCAATATGGGAAATTGAAAAATTAAAAAAAACCTTTCGTTTATGGTTACTACTGGGTTCTCTGAAGTATCCCTATTTTCACGTAATCATATACCCGGCAGAATTGCATTACCGTGAGTCCGCGAAACTGCAGTTTTTCGCGTAACTTTAACAATGCTGGAAACGTATAAAATATTTTCATAGGTTAGTCTAAATTCTAAAATCAACCCCCTTGGCAATTACTATTTATGCTTATCGATTAGTAGATTCTACCACTGAGAATAATGCATCGTCGAATTCCTGCGAAACAGTAACTTTTATAAATTAATCGAATTCTTCCTAAAATGTATTTTGAATTTACATATAATAAATACCAGACACCCTTAACCTTACGTTCTACCGAGTATCGACGTCAGCATAATCTGTACTCTTCGTTGAAGTACAGTGGGAAAGATTTTTCAGAAACATTAAGTACACCCGATATACCGTAGAGCGGCCAGAAATGTATACACGTTTGAAACATAAACGTTCCGCCGTGCGATACTCGTTAAAACTCATTTACCGCATTCCGCCATAAGATACGAAATTCGCAAGAAATACTGTCGCAGAATTCATTTCCGCGAACCTACACACTCCCGCGTGTATCGATAACGAGTGGATACGCGGAGTGGTGAAGATGGGCTAGAATAAAAAAAAAAAGCTGAAACGAAGCGTGACTGAAAAAATAATGAATAAAAAATATCCATAAGTAAATACAGCAGATACCGTACGAGGATCGTCTATATCGAATAATAATACAAACGAAAGCGTCGCGACGCTCTTTCGCATGAATTCACAGAAGAGTCGACTGAATTCCTCGGAAGGGGAGGCGGGTAGGGGGGTTCAAAAATATGAATTGATTTTACGCAATTCCCACTGTACACAGTCAACTTCGTTCAGCTGTAAAATACACGGCGTAAGACATCCTAGCAACGAAACCAATTGGAAGTCCAAGTCCTCCCAGCTTACCGTTATACAGGACGGCGTTCAGCGATCAGGAAACAAGTCGAAGCTCCAGTAGATTTTCTACGTGTCAGTGACTAGGCGTAAAGAAGAAGAAGAGATGGATAAAAGAAAGTAAAAAGAAAAAAAATATATCTCCAAGAGAAATCCTTAGATCGGACGTTTCGCAGTCGATTGGCTAAACGAGGTGCCAGTAGTTAAGGAGTGACACGATCAGACTTATTAGATGAAAAGTCCACGTGTCGGTAGCTGTCATTTGATATACAGGGTGACCGAGAAGTAACGTTATTTTGAATAGAAAGCAGCTTTTCCTCTTCTCATTCTCATATACCCGGATGCTTCCTGAACAACGTAGAGGATGTCAGCGTCGTTGGTTGACGTCGGTCCAGTGTCAAACAGTGTCCGGCGACAAATTGAGCCCCGAGCGTCGCGACGCTGACGTTCATCTGGTGTTTACGGAGGCTGTTAATTACCTGGATCCAACCGTCAGACACGACTTGGCGTGGAGTAGCTTAACTGCTGTTGTGTCCGCTATACGGTACCCTTACTGGTACTCCCTTCGCCTACCCTTACCTACCCTTGGATATGGAATTGCATGCAAATCACATGGACAGTGCAGTGGCAGCAGAAACTCAGCGCAATTCCTGGTCCAGACGTGCACCTTGCGTTGCTGAGGATTTCTCACCAAGGATGCTGTAAATCACTCTTACGCCACTGTCTAAGAGAATTTAGTTCCTGGCCAATTGAATGCAGTTCTACATGCACTTTATGCAGTTTGTACAGGCACGTCTACCCGTATGTAAATTGAAGGCTACACTTCCAGTAAATAAGACTGGTTTGGTTTGATGTCGCTGAACGTTTCTTTATTTTTTTTCTCGGGTATAATTCGTTATGAAGATTGATTAAAAAATTATAAATTCATCTCGAGTCATCATTGAATTACTGTGGATTAAAATGGACCAGATTTCTCGCGAGATAAATCTCCAGTTTATTCCATGATCCCTTGCAATTAAATCTCGTTGATCGATACGGATAAGTGGATACGGATTTTTATATACATAAAATTGACAAAAATATATATATGTCTCTTCTGGACGATTAAAGGATCAAGTTGAGCCTGATGACGTTCGCCGTATAAGAAGATGAGATGATTTCAGCGATGCGTCCTCACAGGAGCAAGGTACCGATCGGATGAGATGCTGCGTCAGGAGCACGGAGAGAGGCAGACTTGTAATGAAACAGGTGGCGATCCTGTTCACCTTGAGAGCACCATGAAAAATTGCACCTGTCCCATAACGCCATGGTCCACAGTCCCATGGTCCTTAAATTTTCGTTTGGTCCTGTTCCTGGATTATTTATAGGATATACCTTGTTCGGAATAATAATCAGCGAGGTTATCATTCGTTCGATCAATGAAATACTACGACCAATCCCTGCAGAGCTAACTTTTCCAGATTGCTTATCTTCCTATCGCGTTAAGCTGGCTGGAATGTGGGCGCAATGCGTGTATCGGTAATGCGATCCCATAAGGATCCAAGAGTTTCTTCACCGGCGCCATTATCGGATCGAAAGGCTGTTCTCAATAGGCTTTGCGAGTTATTCGTAATTAAATGAACTTTTTTTTATATAAAAAATTTAAATCCCACGCCATGAGTTCAAACGCAATATTTAATCTTCCTTTCAAATATTAACGCGCATTACGTCACTCCACCCTTACAGGACGAGCGAAGGATCCACCGACAGACAATAAAAGGTTATTTTTGAAAAGCGTCGAAATACCAAAAAAAAATCATCTTATATCCGGGAAAATAAAAATTAACCCAGACTAAGAGGATTTCACGTGCACGCCTACTGGATCGGACGGCTTTTGCAGTGAAAAATTTTGGCGGAAATCCGAGATGCCATAATTTCATCAGGCCTCCCCTCCCCTCCCCCTCCCCCCTCCTCCCCCCTTACCCTCTACGGAGTAAAGCGACAGACCAGTGAGCGAACGAAGTGGCCAGCTGTAAAAAGATGCAAGTAAAAAATTATTTTCCTATTCAATCTCATATACCTACACAGATAATATTCCTATACCGGATACGAAAAGGATGCATCTATAACGCGGGATGCTGTGGTCCTTTGCAAGATCCTATTGAGAAGACTCCTTGAAATTCTGTCCATTACCTGAATCCCGGCAATCACATGGTACGAGAGCAAAAAAGGTGTATGTGAACTCGGAGAGCTCCTAGCAGAAGAGTTTTCGGTCCATTACGAGAAGATGACTGGAGCTAAGGAAAAAGGATTCGCAAAGTTACTCCAAGCAGGAGAAAACCTCGACCGGTTAAATCCTTTCAGCACGCGAACGAAATAGTCGGCGTCCTTTGAAGAACCAGGGTACTGGACGTCTAATGAAAAGTCAGGATTCCTGAGATAAATTCATCATCCGTTCGTAAGGATCAAAGGAGACGAGTACAGTCATACCAAATGACACAAGGATACGTAGGAATGAGAAGGAAAATTTCTTAAAAATATTTCCAATCTCCGAGCAACTGTCTCTATTGTTTCTACGTATCGAGAAGTCACGCCGTGACTGTAGACTAATTCGAAATTCCCCATTGATTTACATCCCCGGCTATTATTCGTGCAAGAATAATATTGGGCCACGCGCGGTTACGTAAGGGAGTCCATTTCCCGTGAATCTAACAATGCGATGGCGTGAGCCGGCGATATAATAAACTGTATAATATTATCGTAAACCACCCTGTTCCTTGGGTCTGTAACACCGGCAACCCTTCCTCGTGGAGTCTAATAACCACAGTATATATATATATATATATATATACACCAGAAGCACCCATAAAATAATACAGTATACAGTATCCGGAGTATAATGTACTCTGTATTAAATAACCAATCAATAATTTGTATCGCGATGCCAGGTATCACCCTTTGATCTGTACTCGAAGACTGTATAAAGATATATAGTACGTTAACAGTATATACCACTGAGGACTTCCTCATTGCCATTACCGCAACACGCCTGACGTATCTAATCAGCAATGATATTTAATCACAATGTCAATAAAGCTGTGAAGTACATTGGCGATAGGCGAAACGAGCATCGCTCTTTGTACCACATATCCACGTAGAATATATTGAATGGGAACAAAGCTGACCTACGTCATAATGGCAATGAGACTTTAAAATCCTTGAGCTGATAACCGGTATTCATCTGCGTGGAATGAGGAACGAGGTATGCACGTGTACCGTAGAGAAATACGTGCAACTAACAATTGTCCTAGAATACAGATCAAAGGAAAGTACTCGGCAAATCTTTTCCGTCGTATCGAATCGACATTATCAAGCGTTAGGCGCGCGATTCGCTCACGTGGAAACAAGCGCTCTGCCCATTGTGTGTGGCATTTTTTTTTTTCATTGGCAAATTATGCTTTATTCTATGGGAATTTTTTTTTTTTAATTTACATGCGAAACACGGACAAAGAGCCAATAAGCTGTAACTCGATTCTAGATGTAGTATTTGCCTGCAGCTCGTGACGATAAGTGGTACATAACCCAGTAGAATAACAGAGACCGTGTCTAATGCTATAGTATGTGTACTATAGTATATAGTAAAGTATGTAAACTGTGTATATATTATAACTACGGTATATAGTGTCGATAGCATGGGATACGTATTGGAGGGGAAAAGTCGAGGTTAGATGGATGAGGTTCGAATGAGGTGAGGGGGTGGGGGGTATCATGAGAGAAGGGGGCGGGGGGAGGGGAAGAGTCAAGACTGAAATGGTGTAACGGGCAATATGTAGGTGGAAAAATACACGAAGACCAAGCAATTACAGCTCGTTACGGAGGAAGATCGTACAGAGGATCACCACGTGTGTGGCGGAAGCCTCAGGCCGGTGAAGTCTCGTGTCTTCTGTGTCTTCCGTTTTCTATGGTTGAGATTCGGATCGGGAATATATATATATACACACGTGTATAGTTGCACGTGTGGAATGGCTTGAAGAACGAAAGTAACGTACAGTTTGAAAATTTGAAGACGATATGATAGTAGCGATATTTACCGAAATATTGTTATTATTATTATTACCAAACATACCTTTCGCATCGTGCGTATCGACAATTCTTTTTTATTTGATATTTAAATCTTTGATTTTCGATTAAAAGCGATGCTGCCGAATTTGTGGATTTACCGCGCGTAGGCAGCGAATGTATTTTTTATCGAAGGAAATCTGCGTTTCACGAATCGCTGGTCCGATAACGTGTTCAGCTAATGAATGGCTCGGCAAATGCAGCTAGGTAAAGCCCGTACAATTAGGATGGGATGTTCAAATTGTATGAGGAGTTGGTGGGGGGAAAAAAATGTTGAATTTAAAAAACAAGTCAAAATTGAAAAATGAAAAGTGATGTTTTTTTTTTATTATTATTTCGTACCGAGCTCGCGCGTACGTCAACCCTTTGGGGGGTCCGCTAATTCGATCTTTAACTATAGACGGAAGGAGAGGAGGTTCTAAGGAAGCTTAAGTTCTAATTATGCAAGGAGTAAACCTTCGAACACATCCCTTAGTATTCCTAACTCGATCATTATGGGCGAAACTTGATACACATTGTCCGTAGGGAGTATTTACTATTAAATTTTGAGAGACGCAAAACTTTTGGGGGGGATTGTAATGCTCGCGTAACACCAGTACCGTGACCCACCCTCTCTGACCCGCTATTGTCTCAGCTGATCCTTACCGCCGAAAGTAATTATCCTTAGACACACCCGACCTGTCTAAGGGGTACCACCCCAGTATTTCTAAAGAGACCCCCCTCAACTATGCAGGGTCGACAACCCCACCACCAATCAAGGTATCGGTCCTAATCATGGCTGGGCGAATTAAAATTATAATATCTACCCCTTCGAACCTAAACCATCATGCCCATAAGGGTGGTTTCGTTAAGAGCCGTATTCATCCGGTCTCGTATCATTGTATTATTCAAAAAAAAATGGCGGGATATTCGAATGTAAAAAAAAATTCGCGAAGAAAGTACCCCATAAAAAATTTTTAAGAACCCCCATTTTTTTTTTCCTCGAGTCAGACCTGACTTTCAGTTTCGTCTGGTCGCCGTACCGGAAACTTGGCTACCGTTCATTCTTTATGAGAAAAATCTGCGACAACCCCTCGTGGAAAATTTTTTATTTCATCCCCTCTCAGCTCCTACACAGGGCGAAGACGGACAAGGAAGAATTTTCCGCGTAAGCACTCCATTGATCAAACTTGTAACCAGAGAACTTCCGGAAAATTGAACATTTTCTTGGATCTTTAACCGATTTTCATCCCTCTACCAAGCGCCGTATCCATTAAAAAAAAAATCCTACGCTCCTATCTGTTCCACCCCCTTTACTCACCCTCCGCCACACGCTTCTTCTTTTGTTTGCTTTTCTTTTTCCTTCGCCAGTATCAATCCTCCCCCCCCCTCACCCCTTATTCACTCGACTACCCAATTCTGACAGATCCAAGCTTCGCAAGTGAAAGAAAAATCTTAATACTCCCCACGAAATCGAATTCGACTGGTAGGGGTTAAATCAATTCTAAGGGATGATGGGACGCCAATACAATTCTCCTACCGAATGACGATCCATTTCTACCTCGGGCTTAGATTTACATACAACAAGCCAGCGCAATGATTACCCTTGGAATACATTAACCTCTATGCAAAAAGAGTATACATATATATATCCCATGTTGATTATATATACAGTAGTTACCATGAATATAGTATAGATATCAAATTTGATAAATAGCAATAAGCACTGTGAATCCGTATGATTAAAAATCAGCGGAACGTTAATTTTTCCTTTTTCTACGTTATAGGTACAGGCGTCTTTGAATTAGTCGGACAAATTTAAAATCAGAAACTTTTTTTTTTATACAAATAATTGCAGGCTGCTCCGGAGTGAGTTGTACGTTATTATCCTGCTGGTAGCTTCACTTCCTTTTGTACGAGTCGGTAACGGTATTTATGAGCTTGTATCATCAATCATCATTGACTGACTAGTTATCATCCGTTACCACACGATAGCAAACGTACGTCTTACTGACTGGAGTCTGGAAGGCAATTAGCTAAGGTGTGACTTTCGAATGACTCGAGACGATCACTCGTGAATTTATACTCGGTGCGCAGTAATGAAGGTATTCTCGAAACGTAATTAGTGCCATTAGAGAATGTTAAAACGAATTAAAATTATTCTTGTAAATTTTCATTTTGTCAATTTTCACTTATACGAGAATTTGTTATTTATTTAGTTATTTACTAACATCGCTTTTTTGTAATATAAATTTTTTTACCTGTTTTTTTTCCTTCTATCAGATATCGCCTCTTCGCGTATCTTATTCATGCAGGTTTTCCTTCGTTATTTTTTGTACTTTCTTTTTGCTCGTATCGCTGCATAAATCCACTTGGGAATCAGTGATACTTTACCTCGGTTCTTTACTAAAACTAGCGTTCCCATATCGACCATTTACTTTTTTGAATTCCACGTTATCCCTTTTTTCCCCTATTTATACCTCTTTTCCTTCTACTAAATAACGCGTCTCTACGGATATCCTCCGCGAGTGTACTGTAGTAATGTGGCTTGTAAAATCGTGCACTTCCAAGACCGGCATCGTCCTGACCATTACCTCCTTCCTAGGAGAATGGATCGTTACCGGTTTTCCAGATGGCATCGCGGTAGGTATAAGACACGTAGACGCGAAGTCTGCCAGTAGAGAAAAGTATACGAGACAGAACGGCGGCCATGTAGGAAATGACGCAGCGCAGTCAGTGACATGTAACGAAATTTATACGTGAGATTAATTGAACTTACTTTCTCCCTTTGTGTGTCTCCTGGGCGTAAGAAAGGATTTGAGGGTGAGCGAGTGCGATTAGGATAGTAAAAATACAATTTATTATACTAATATAAAAGGCTAAAAAGAACATTGATCTCGCACAAGGGGATGATCCGCGACAAAGAGTCAGTGAAAGATCACGAACGTTTACTTAGGGGATGAAAAAAAGAAAAGTTAAAGAAAGATGGAGACTGGCGCAATTGAACAATTTTTGACGGGTCCCATACTGGCTTCTGTGGCCTTGAAAATCGAGAGCAATAAAAAGTATCTATTCTTCGCGTCCCTCTTCTTGGTCCTGGCTCTTATGATTTTTTCTCGAGCCTCTGCGCATGCGCGAACGTAGACGTTGACAAGCCCGAAAATAATGTCGTCATTGTGACAGATATAGAATAAAATTCATCCATAAACGTAAATTGGCTTCCTAACGCTTCGCTGAGAAATTTCTCTTTTTACTTATCCTTTTCTCCTTCTTACTTTCTTTCCGCTGTATCTCCATTTTGGTTAACCCTACATTTTTTTATATTATACCCGTTTCTTTTATACGCTAAACACGCAGCATCCCATCAATCTCTCATTCGTCTTTCTCATTCTTTTTGATTCCTCATCGAGAGGGAACGGTGTAGAGATGGATAGACGGATAATGGTAGCATTTAGCATAGAGAGAGAGAGAGAACCGAAGACGCTATTAATCTCTTCTAGCTGCACGAATCCTGAAGGAGAACTAGGATTTTTCAATTGCAACGTCGAACCTCTACGGAAGATTAAGTGGGAGTCCTGATAAAAATTTGTATGCATGTTAACATTACGTCAAAGCCATGGACGATGGTAAAATGTCATGGTAAAAAGTTGTACAGTTACCTATATATAATGTTAATACTTATGTATGCGTGTGTATATATATATCGAGAGAGAAACTCGAAAATTGAGACCGAGCCAATTTCTGGCTTGGCGAAGGAAGAATAATGGTGGTTGCAACCTCGACTGGTTCCCAACTCCTCTTGTTCCTCCAACCCCCTTTGACGATCCGAGGAATAGCTTTCTTCTTCCGTGACTAACTTTTCAAAGTGCAACGGCCAAAGTTTCTTAGGTAACTTCGACGCCTAGAACGCTTCTACGTGTAACGTTATTTCACGCAATTATTTCGAGCATCTTAGTTTAATTAATTTACGTGTAATAACACGTAATCAATTTACAAGCGTATATAAAATACCTTTGATATACGATAAGACCCATACGGTACGACAGGTTCGAACATTCCCGACTGTGGTTATCATAGGGGTACGAGGTATGGACTTCGAAGCCAGTTGATCCTTCAGATTTGTCGCAATTCCGTGAAATTCCCAGCTGCAGTTTGATTCCCTCATAAACCATAAGCCGATACTGTAAATCGTTGAATCATGCTCGTCCCGTACTGGACCGTGACGCTGCATATAACATTACAGTACACACTGCGAATGGAAATAAATTACTTTTCGAATTGTAGGGTAAATATCAATCAGTACGCGAGCCAGCATTTCGGCGATTTACAATTGCCTCGTACAAACTCATTCGTTATTACACGCCACCGCTTAACGTTACCAGAAAATCCACTTTAATCCGCGCACATCGAGTCGCCTCGTGGAACAAATAATTCTGGAAATCTCCATGATCGTAACGATCTAACGATTTACCGTTACAGCAAGCAACTTGGAGATACGTGGGAACACGTGCCTTTGCGATTTTACGTTAATCGGAATTTTACGTGGAACAGAGAGAAATTGGTTGTCGTAAGATCGAATGGTGTGGTTTTCGTCAGAGGGAGTGACGGTTGAACTTTATTCAAATATCGGGTCTTTTGAACGTACGGTATAAAAGTTGTACACTTCGCTACACTCACGAAACTTTCTGCATTCTGATTGTGTAATTCGTCTGGAAGCGTAATTCTTGCCTTTTCATGGTTGGAAACTTGACGTTTACATCTACAAAATGTTTCTCGGGTTATAAAGCCGGCTGCTCACGTAACTTATCGACCCTTGCGAACTCTAAGAGCGTGTTTTAACCCTTCGTGCGTGTTTTCCTAGCCTCGGATTTCTGGAGCGATTCCGTGCACGTAACGAGAATATTTTTCACGGGGAGTTTAGAAATAAAAGTTTCTTACAAACTCCTCACTCGGAGTGTTAGGTAACTTCAAATTGGGTAATGTAAAGGATACCATGTGCGTGCAAGCCATTCTTGGCGGTCGATAATGCAGAGTCGTATACCGTCAGTGGGTAAAACAGTGAAGGAAATTACCCCAAGAGCAATGTGTGACTGGTTATTAAAAAATGTTTTATTGTAATTCCTGAACACTACAATCTTTCGTATTCTAAAATAAATATTCATTTATTACATACTTATAGTTTATACAAATTTTCATTTTTATCGATACCACTACTTTAGTTTCACATTCATCCGCTACGGTACATTCTGGGTCCCCGTTAGAAGAGATACGACTGTACGTGGTAGATAGTACCCTCTGGTGTCGGTCAGTGAAGTAGAAATGACCGTACGAGGAGAAACGTTAGATCAGCTGTGCTCCAAAGTAGCTCCGACCGCGTTAAGCGTCGCATTCGTGAATTTTCTCAGTGTTGTCCACGCGCTCGTGATAATTTTCGGAAAAACGAATCGCCCGATCGTCTCGAGTCAAGAGGAAGACCGTGCGGCGACTGTAGGATCGTCAGTTTCGTGAAAGACGGCTTATTTTGCAAGCGAGGCATGACGGGAACAGGTGACAATAGAACCTCGCCATGTTAGATTTCACGAGATTGCGGATTGAGTGCTAGTACGAGAGGATATATTTCGTTTAGTGCAAGCTTTCCCGGTGTTGATCTACTTGAAAATCATCCAAGCTGGATAGATTACCCGAGTATCTCCGCGATACCGTGGACTGGTTTATGGGGTAAGTTTCAGAATAAATATATCCTGTAAGATTGTCCTGTAGCATTAACCGAATAGAGGTTAACCTTACCTGAAAAGCCAAAATTCCTGAAAACCTTGAGTCGGTATTTATTGTGGATGGTAGAATATAGAATATATTTAAATGTCTTCTTTGGTTCTGCCTTAAACTGTTCCTTTTTATTTTTCAAATAAATCGATGATAACCCAGGAGCGTCATTGACGTCCAATGGCCACGTCAAGTTGACCCTAGAAACAGAAGCGTCTTCCGAAAGGTAGAGAAAAATGCATTATCATCGTCTACGATGCTGCTTCATTTCCTCGGCATCGTCCTCCTCCTCCTCTTCTTCTTCTTACTTATTTTCAACTTCGTTAAACCGTCACGCTCGCGACGCTCACACGAAGTATCCCCAAGAATGCCTGAAAATCATTCATCGTTTCCGATCTTAAGTTTCTTCGCGAATACGTTCCTGGAGAGTGCGATGACTCTGTACGGGATAATTAAAAACGCGGCTTCAGACTTTGACACTGTTGTTGGGGAAATACATGGCGTGCTTGCAATTTCCACGATATCGTGGAAAACTAATTTTAGAGGTCGTTGCCACGCGGCTCGGCAAATTTGTGAAACACTGCACGCTTTCAATTACTGTCGAAATGCAGGTCCTTCGACAATTACAATTATTTACAAGATCACTTGCTGGGTCCGAGAAGTTAGCCCCCCATAATTCGAAAATTCTGGTTCTGTTGTTTGTTCTGAGTTGTTCTAAGTTTGTTC